>LQNS02278156.1:606346-617206 GCA_001587735.2 Parhyale hawaiensis
CCTGATGATGACGCTTGTGCGTTGAAACGTAGCATATAAATTTTAATTCATGGAGGTAAATGACTTTTTATTGACTTTATCACGCCTTGAAATAAAGAATTTTAGAGTTGTTGAGAAATTAGAAAAGAAGTGTCTGCAACGTGCAGTGATTGGAGTCAACGCAGCGGACTGTCGTTGAAAATTGACGAAACATTTGCTTGATTGGAAATTTCATTTTATACTTTTGGAACAGCCGGCATCGTAGTTACACCTTCTTGTGGTAACCTCTCTTCGCAAGATTCAAGAACTAAATTTACCAACTTTGACCCTCCCATCTGATGAGCTGGAGAACAGCGAAACGCGCGTCGTGGGTATCAAAATTTCTTTAACTGCTTCTAATCGAAATCTAAATATATATATATACGTGTAACTATTAATTAAGATGGGTCAGCTTTTGAAAAACACCTGTCCCAACTATAATTATCATTGAAATTACGACGTTCACACATTGCCCATGCATTGAAACTCTGGTTTTGCACCAGCATTAATTGTTTGCACCATATCAGCATCGAAAACTTTTTTTTCAGTAGACATAATGTACATCTTGCTGAAACTTAAAACGGAAATGACAACGAAAAACGCATTTTTTGTTCATAAGCATTTAATTTTTTGTATACTGGCCTACTGTACACATTTGTGAAGGTATCAATTAGTGCCGTTCGTAACAATAGTATTTCTGCACTAATGCTTTAATACGTCTGAAAAAACTTCTAGACATTGCTGAAGAGTTGTGAATTGCACTCCCCAAGCTACAATTCATTACTGAATTCATTATCGCGATGGCCCGTGACACTCTATTTCTCAGCTCCTAGTGTACAACTCTTCGCGTCTTTTTAAAAACTCATCAAATTTGCCCGCGTTTTTTATAGCGAGTCGCAACATTTCCTTCGCGCAACTTCATTAAGTGAAGTCAGCTGAGGCAAGTTTCAAGTCCAGACTCGTCCGCGAAATTCTTCATCCCCCGGCCGGCGTGTCTAAGCTCCGTAAAATTGTGCGAAAAAAGAGAGCGAAGAAGAAAAAAAAATCGGAAACGCGCTTCGCCTTCCGGCAAGTAAAATGTGATGAGTCAAAAGCGCTTTGAGAAAGTCATTAGTGCTAATGACAGTCGTTACCTGTGCGCACGCATACGAGTGGTAAATGCGATTTGGAACTGAGAAATTTGCACTCGCGTTAGCCATCCTCCAACTGTTTTTTTTTTTTCTGTGGTGTTGCATCTTTCAGTTTGCAGTCAATTTTCTTTTGGTTCCCTGCTTTGTTTGATTCATAATAATTCATGTCTTTGCTTCTTCCTCTCCATATTGCGATATTTTGGTATTCTAGAAATAGGTTGATTCACTGGGAATATGATTCTTAGGATAAAAAGAAGTACCAACGTGATCACAAACGTTATTAAAAACCAGAAATTTCATATTACTAAAAATCCATCATCAGTGTTCTAAAACCGGCAGGATTCGGGTTATAAAAGATGGTTAAGAGTAACAAAAACAAATCTATGAAAGGTACCTAACGTTAAAAATCATGAATTATCCATGAAATGATAGAGCTTTAGAGCCGATGTGTACTCGTTCACCTCCGGCCTACGTTTAAAAATGTACAACGATTCTAAAATGCGAAGGTCAGCCGTGGCTTGGGTTGAGTCTAAAATAGAAAAATTATTGTAAATGTTAAGTTCATAATGAAAACGAAGCAGAATGGAAAGCTGTCGTTTTTAGATGTCAATGTTTGTAATGAAAACAATCAATTCTACAGTAACATCGGCTTATATCGCCCAGCTAGGTGACTCCTTGAGAGGTCTAAGCGTCGTTCCAGCAGTTCCAGCTAAACGTCCGTCGGTTCTCCGGTGTCGTGTAGTAATGGAAGTTACGTTAACGTGATCAGGTTAATGGGTAATATTTTGCTGAATTTAGTCTACATTAACCGAGTATTAATCTATAACTACAGTTTGTCCTTAATCATCGGATACTACCTTCTCAAATAAGTGGCTACGTAGCAGCTTGCCGGCATGGCCTATGGCTGCTGATTGCCTAGTAGGCTAATGTTTAACAGTCCTAAGTTGTGCATTACGCGGTGCAAGTTTCCTTATTGGATGTGATCAGGACGAGCAATGTCAACTTTCTATTGATCGCTAACCAAATCTTTTGCTATACTAAGGCACAAATGTTCGCGAACCTTTATTCGCGAATATATTGGGACCGGCTAAATCTCGATTTGGGTTAGGAGGTCCGTATTCGCACCGACGTCAAAAAAATTCGGCCTTCCGGGTTCGGAACGTCTTTATTTGACGAATCCGGACCATCAAATCCCGGGAAAAATTCGTAAAAACGAAGACTACCAAAAATTGGTTTTCAACTTTTCCGCGGCATACAGATGCGGCTGGTGACGCCTATGTTTCTGTCGCAACTAGAGACGCCTATTACCATTAACACTGTGTTTCACTCTATCACTTTTTTCTACTTCTATTTCAGCAAGGGCGTGTTACTGTGTGTGTGTGTGTGTCTCAAATGACTACTGTTCGAAATGTGTTCGATATGCAATTCTGTGTGACTGTGTGCAGTAATGCAAAACAAAGGCTGGTTGTACTGCTGCCTGGACTGCCTTTCTTTGAACTTTGAAATATACAGACTAGAGGTGGGCCGAATGTCTGTTTTTTAACATTTGCGAATCCGAATATTTTGTTTTGATACTCGCGAATGCCAATGTTTACTCAAAGTTTAATTTTTCAAGTAATATGGCATTTTATTCATTAGTTATATAGTCAGAAAGTTTAAGCCTCCGTTTCCGAGCAGAACGATATCACAGAGGAAAGAGCAAGGGACATATAGTATGTCGATAGAAACGGGGAACCCATGCACAAAGATGTTCCCACACAGGATCCGCGCGTATGGGAAGCAAGTCAGGAAAGAAGAGGAAGAACAGAAAAAAGCAGGAGCAAGTAGGAGAATGAAATCGGGAAGGAAGCCAAGTGGGCATGATAGACAGATGTCGCGAAGGCCTAGCTAATGGCTAAGGTAACCTACACGAGCCCCCTGGGGTCGCCGGGCCCTGTAACATAGGATGGGCGAACCTAAACTAACCCAACCCTCTGGCCCATGGCCCATCCGGCCTACGCTCCCTGAGGGGTGGCATGTTATTTGAATTCTAGTGTCTGGAGTGTGGACTCTGGAGTGCACTATTCGAAATTCGAATTCAGTGTAAGAGTTCAGGCATAGAAAATTGAATAGCTAATTGAAATCCATTAAATTTTCTCACTTTCCACGACGCGGGACAAGGACCCACTCTTACATGCATCCCACCAACCTCTTTCCCCAACCACCGCCCATTGAAATAGGATTATTTACTAGTAGATTGACTACATTCACTAGATTGCATTAACACCATTATCGCTGTTGTTAGTGCTAGTATAAACTACAAACATTTGATAGTTAACTTCTATTATTGACAGGTTGAACGTGAAAAATAACAGTATTTCTTGCTTTTTCATCAGTCAGGCTATGCTGCTGGTTGCTTAACTTATGGTCCTTGCTTAGTTTTAATACATCTGAATATTAGAAGAAAAACATCAAATCTTTATTTGTGTGTTCAGAAAAGAGCTTGTTAGGCCTAATGTGAGAACTTGGAGGCTCCACTTCGTAGTCCTTACCAAGAGGGTAAACTTTGTCGCTTCTGGACCTTGATCACGGGGAGCAGTAAGCTAGTAAGGTTAAATTGATGGTTATGCACACCTTAGTGCAGGCCCATTCAATGATACTGCGTCTATGGAAAGTAGGTCTTCAGAGCAATAAGCGAGATGCATTATTACGTCATTGCTAACGTAGAGACGGCATTACACTACATATAAAACTCTGTCTTAATGGCCACCTTTCATAGATAGTTGATTTGGTCTGGGAACAAGAAATCGTCTCAGAAGCCATCTTTTCGTTACTAGTAACACGAGTTTTACAAATGTTACTTCAGCAAGGCTTTTGCTAATATAAATTTCCATGCGGAATGGCGCAAGGCCTCTCCATGGGAGGCTTTGCTGCCCTTCTTGATGCGCTGTATGCTTTTTCAACGAAGAACGACTACAGAATATTAATATCTCGCTATGGTAGCATAGATAATTTTCTGTAATTTAAAATATCCGAATAAACATATAGCTTACTAAAATGACATTTATTGTAGAGTAGTCTTGAGTTACGACTCGGGGCTAAAAAGGGATATGTTGCCATTATGTGCGGTTTCACAGGCTCCTGCCTACCGCCACTTCAGTTGGACGCGCTAGCTTTAAGATCTCAAGAAGTCACGTGAACGATATGAGCCGATGTTGCTGTAGAATTGTGAACTCAAAAAACGAGACTCACCGAGTTGTAGTTTGGCTGCAGTTCTGCAACCACTCTGTGACGTCCAAGGACTACTTGCCGCCCCGTTTTAGGAATATCGGTACTGTCTTTGTGTCGTCATCTCAGATGCAGTTTGCTCCTCCCCCCCATTCATCGTGTTCCGAACAACAAAACATGAAGCAAGAAATAGTCGCAAAAATACACATGTGTTTCCACACTTTAATCCAGGTATATATTTTAGAAATCATATAAAAAACTATGCTTATTTTTTAATCGAAGAGAAATAATCGATGAGTTGCTGCGGTCCTCAGTAGTGTATAATTATAAGTGTGACCGCTGCGAGCGATCGTACACTGATTGCGAGCACTACTCTCCAGTTGTTTGTGAGGTCCGCCAAACATAGAGGCACTTCTTTTCGAACTGGTCAACTTTTATCAAAATCCACGAAATCCCCCATAGCTGACCTTTGTATCAATAGTGATCATGTTTTCAGGACCAGTATTTTTTCTATTTTAGACGCAACCCAAACCCCGACTGACTTACGCATTTTAAAAACGTTGTACATTTTTAAACGTAGGCCGGAGCTGAACGAGTGCATATCGGCTGCAAAGTTCTCTATTATTTCATTGAAAATTTATGATTTTGAACGGTTAGGTACCTTTCATAGATTTGTTTTTGTTACACTTAACCTCATTTTATAACCCGAATTTTGTCGTTTTCAGAACATTGGGGATGGATTTTCATTTCTGAATATGTGTGTCCGAGCAATGTCTGTTCTGTTCGGTCATACACTCTTGTTTTTTTGTAGTGGGATATCATCCTGTGTCGTTCATGTGAATTTTCTGTGTTTCCATGCAATAGGGGCAGGTTTTGAGCCTCGGACTGACTCTAGATTACTTCAAAAATCGTCAATATGCTTTACTCTATCAATTTCTTTGATTAACTCAAAATGTGTAACCCGAAATTTTTTCACTAATTTTCCTGATGTATACATAAGGGAAAATCTTTCAACTTTTCATCGAAGGTCTCAGATTTGCTCGAAAATGTGCTGAGACGTTAGTAATAGTTTAGGAATTCGGAAAAAGTTATCATTTGCCTCTCAAAAACCTGTCATTACTTTGTCGAAGTGAAATGTTTCAGTTTGAATATATTGACTGTCGTTTCGTACCACAATGCTGCGTAAATTATCCTCTCTCTGCAAAATATGAAACACATATAGAGAGCCAGCTCCGTCAAACGGGACACGGTAAGCGGAAAAATAATGTCTACTACCGGAGAAAAATTATCACCTCGTCCTCATCGTTGATTACCTTCTGAATTTGTACGTGGTAAACTGAGAACAAATTCATTGTTCGATTTATGGAGAAAGTTATAAAATAAGACTGGATGGCCACGCTAAGAGAAGCTGTAATATCTCTAGTCTTTCGATTCCAAAAAAGCGTTTCAAGCAAGAGGAACATTGAGGGAAAGGAATAAGGAGCCAAGTTTCGCCATCTGCAACCTGGTCACCGATCTCCATGAAAACGCAACCTAATTACAAAATCTGCAACCTGGCCTATTTTTCGCCAATCTATTACTTTAAGAGCGTGATCCGAAACATACCTACACATAAATATATATACAAATACATGACGGTGTTTATTTTATTGTATTGATTGATTAAAAAAAATAAGCTTTTGTCTCAGCTATCAACTTTTTTTAAAATGCTCTCATCGCTGTTCGATACATTATCATTGAAATTATTGACAATATTACTCGCTGCTCTCTTTTACACGTATGTAAAGAATAAAGAAGTTGTTCTTCAAACTATGTTTTTTTTTTCAAAATGCCTCATCACTTACCTGGGTACATCACTGAAGCTGTTCTCTCATACACTAGCTGATCTCATGTGCTTCTACGCATACTGTCCTGAATGTAGGGTGCCTATTTTCTTATCGCTTTTTTAGATGTTGTGGTGCCCACGTATCATCACTGAAGCTGTTCACTCATTCACTAGCTGATCTCATGTGCTTCTATGCAAACTGTCCTTTATCTAAGGTACCTATTTTCTTATCGCATTTCTACATGTAGTGGACTTTACTCAATGCCCTCTTCGCTGATCAACGGATCATCACTGAAACCGTTCACAAGTTCACTAGATGGCTTCTGTTGCACTTATACGAGCTGTCGTGCACCTATCTTTTTATCAATTATTTTCGTCCTCTTATGGACTTTTCCAAAACGCCCTGATCAGTGTTCGATGCGTCATCAATGAAATGGCTCAACTTATCACCAGCTTTCATTACATGCACCTGGCCAGCCATGCCGCCATGGCTGTTTACGTAGATCAGTCTCGGCTGCAGAGATAACGGTCGCTATTTTCTGCCCGCAGTTTTTGAAGTGTAAGAGTATTGAAGGAGTATAGCGGCATTTAAAGGAAGATTACGACGTTCAAAACTCTCAAATCGTTCTTCTAATTAATTTCTCTCCTCCACTTCAATTCTGTTTCAACACGAAGACCATGTTATTCTCTTCGACGAGGCGATGGATGCTGTTGATGGCGAGAAGACTCGTCCTAAGGGGGAAATTTGTTTCACGGTGAGTAATATTCGCTGCATGGAGGGGGTTATTCACTCTACGCAATTTGGTATGCACTGCACGAGCCGCGAAATCATGGTATGGAGGGCAGTAATCTCTGTGCAGAAGGTGGTATTCGTTGTACAGATTGTGGCATTTGCTGTAGAGAGGGTGGTATTCATTGTAGAGAGGGTGGTATTCATTGTATAGAGGGTGGTATTCATTGTATAGAGGGTGGTATTCATTGTATAGAGGGTGGTATTCATTGTATAGAGGGTGGTATTTATTGTATAGAGGGTGGTATTCACTGTATAGAGGGTGGTATTCACTGTATAGAGGGTGGTATTCACTGTATAGAGGGTGGTATTTATTGAATAGAGGGTGGTATTCACTGTATAGAGGGTGGTATTTATTGTATAGAGGGTGGTATTTATTGTATAGAGGGTGGTATTTACTGTATAGAGGGTGGTATTTATTGTATAGAGGGTGGTATTTATTGTATAGAGGAATGTATTCATTGTATAGAGGGTGGTATTCATTGTATGGAGGGTGGTATTCATTGTATAGAGGGTGGTATTTATTGTATAGAGGGTGGTATTTATTGTATAGAGGGTGGTATTCACTGTATAGAGGGTGGTATTCACTGTATAGAGGTTGGTATTCACTGTATAGAGGGTGGTATTCACTGTGTAGGGGGTTGTATTCGCTATAGAAAGGGTGGTATTCACTGTGCAGAGGGCGGTATGTGCTATGCAGAGAGTGGTGTTCGTTGTGTAGAAGGAGATATTCGCTGTGCAGAGGGTGGTATTCGCTGTGCAGAGTGTGGTATTCGCTGTGCAGAGTGTGGAATTTTGCAGTTCAGTGGTATTCGCTGTACAGAAGGTTGTATTCATTGTACAGAGGGTGGTATTTGCTGTACAGAGTGTGGTAGTTGCAGTGCAGAAGGTGAAAAGGTGGTATTCGCTGTACAGAGGGCGGTATTTGCAGGTGAGAATGTGGTATTCGCTGTACAGAGGTTGGCATTCGCTTTACGGAGGGCGGTATTCGCTGTGCAGAGGGTGGCATTCGCTATACAGAGGGTGGCATTTGCTATACAGAGGGTGGTATTCGCTGTACAGAGGATTGTATTAGCAGTGCAAGAGGTGAGAAGGTGGTATTCGCTGTACAGAGGGTGGCATTCGCTGTACAGAGGGTGGCATTCGCTGTACAGAGGGTGGCATTCGCTGTACAGAGGGTGGCATTCGCTATACAGAGGGTGGTATTCGCTGTACAGAGGTTTGTATTAGCAGTGAAAAAGGTGAGAAGGTGGTATTCGCTGTACAGAGGGTGGCATTCACTGTACAGAGGGTGGTATTGACTGTGCAAAAGTTCATGTCTGCTTAACGAGTACCGCAAACGTCTTCAGATAATATCAAAAGCAAGAATTATACAATAAAAATCCGTCCGATCAAAAACCAGATTACGTTTAAGGATGAGGCGTGTGCGCTGTAATGTACAGTATTTGAAAATATTTTAGCTTCTCCATGTATTGACATCAACCTATGATCCTGTCTATATATATGAAAAATAACCTCCCACCCGGTAACCCGTGTGTGGTCGTACAGACGCGGTCGATGTGCTTAGGAGAGTGAATCCGATAATATCTCCCTTCTGCGTAAAATTTTCAGATAGGCTGCGGCAGAGGTTACTGCCATTTAAGGGTAAATTAAAATAGGTATTATTTTTACAGCAAATGCGTGTAAATATTTTATTATTCGTGTAGCTTGTCGTTTTACTTCGTTCAGATGTCAGGTTCTTTTTTCATAATTTTTTTACGAAGCCTAAATTCCATCAAAGGATTCAGTCACCGTGTATTGCAACCATCTTCAATGTTACGACTTTGCAATATTTAGCATTGTAGGTATTTTTTGTATATTGCCAGATTCAATAATATAACGAACTAGAACGCCCAAGGGCGTAAGACCATCAGCGGTGGGGGGCAAATTTCAACTCTGTCATTGTTGATGGCCGCCTTACTCTACAGTTTTGGCATTTTTCACGTGTAGGTCAACCTACCTGACTCCCTGCAATAGAAGCATGAAGATTGCTCAGCTCCCCCTTCTCCATCTTTTTGGGTGGACAGACAAATACACTTAAATCTTCAACGAAAACATCATCACCTCTCTTACCTCGTACGAGGGAGATAAACAATATTCAAGGCGCTACAACAAAGCAGAACTTTAGACCAGGTTTTTCTGGCTGCTGGTATATTCAGACTATGACCTAGTTTACTAACAGCTTTCGACTTTAGTTTTGTTAACAACGTTCTAATATTTTATCAGCACACGTCTAGCCAAGGAAGCATTTCAAGTTATAAAATTTAATAAGCTTTGTTGCAGAGCTGTGAAGGGCTAAAATCTCATTAAAATTCAACGTACGTGTAATTCAGATGCCAAGTTAAAAAAAATTCTGTCCAATGACTCAATCACCGTGGCTGGCGTCAGGGGCCTTACTGGATTTACCCCCGCGGGCATTTTCCAGGATTTAATTACCACAGCGGGGCCGGTCCCGCCGGTGGCGCATGAACACCGCCTCTGTAGAGTCTCATGGTGAATTTTCGATATTGGCTGGTGCATGTTGGCGTTGAAATTCAAAGGATAATTTGGTGTAATATCGTAAATGCAGTTGGAGAATTGGAAGTGAGTTTTTATTAACACGGCACTGCTATTGGTCAGTAAACTTGTGAAATAAGCGATCTACATTCTCTCTTTCTTTGTTTGTTTCTACCCTACCGCTCAGTAACTTGGTTAACAAGAGGATCATTAGCCACTGTTTTGCACCTCCATCAACTGCATCCTTTTGGAATCCTTGGGATTTAATCACACCATGCATGGACCTTTTAGGATCCGATGCTCCGTCACCGAAATCACTAACCAAATCTCGTGCTACTCTTTATTGCATTGACACGAACTGTAGAGCAGAAATCCAAAATGGGTTACCCGCCAATTATAAGACTGAATACTTTGCTGCTCTAAATACTATATATATTTAAGCCTTTTCTTTCTAGCGTAGTCTGGAGCATTAGTATTTTTAAGGATTCAAGAAGCGTTTCAGCGTCATCTGACTTGAACTGTCAAACTTTAAATTTTCATTGTATGGCTTGTAGTTAGCTCCGCCAAGTAGGTTACCTTTTGCCAATGTCTGCCTGTTATTTTGTCTGTCTGTTATGAACACATCTCATTCAGTTATGAAGGGATCGTTATGAAACTTAAAGGAACGCTTAGTAATGTTGTGAGGAAAAGATGATTGAAGTTTGGTAATAATCCGGATTAAATCCTGAATGTTGAACCATATTTACGTCAGCATTGAATGACTTGACGGAGCTCTGCGGTCCCGTCGTGCAGCTGTAATGATGTCTTTCCAACCTTCTATTGCTGCTGTTGCTGTCTGACTACAATGATGGTGCCGCGTCACTAAAAGTGAGCGAAATTGAGTCTGTTATTCAATATTTATCTTTTGCTTATTCTTAGTTTTGCCCCCAACCGGAATATGGTGTCCCCCTATCCTTGCTTACCGCAACTCAATCACATTGCATTCCATGTTTTTGGTTACCATAAGCGAAGTATTTCGTGTCCCCATATTGTTGCTTACCACTACCCAACCACATTGTGTCCCCATATTGTTGCTTACTGGAAGCGAAACTTATCGTCTCCCCCTATCTTTGCTTACCACAACCCAAACACATTGTGTCCCCATATTGTTGCTTACTGGAAGCGAAACATATCGTGTCCCCCTATCTTTGCTTACCACAACCCAACCACATTGTGTCCCCATATTGTTGCTTACCCCTATTGAAAATTAGTGCAGTTTCGCGCTTGATTTCAAGCAGTTTATCGCAGAGAAAGCAGTTTTATAACGCGCTGTAGCAGTTCGCCGCAGATCTCTTCAAAGGTCGAGAAATACGCGT
>LQNS02278156.1:627237-638674 GCA_001587735.2 Parhyale hawaiensis
ATCAGTAGCGTAAAAAACGTGCCCAAAGCGGACGTAGCGACCTCGCCACTGCACAGCCACTGCATCGCCGCGACTCTGGAGTCTGCGGCGAACGTCACCGAACTGCTCGAAAAACTGCACCGATTTTCAGTAGGGACTGGAAGCGAAACATATCGTGTCCCCCTATCTTTGCTTACCACAACCCAACCACATTGTGTCCCCATATTGTTGCTTACTGGAAGCGAAACATATCGTGTCCCCCTATCTTTCCTTACCACAACCCAACCACATTGTGTCCCCATTTCGACCAGATGAGCAAACAACTTATCTCCAGCGCAGCAGCAGCATCATCATCAGCAAACTATCGACATGGCTCCGTAAGGCCATACTGCAAGCAAGTCCGTCAGCTCACTGACACGCTCTTGGTAAGAGTAATTTCATCATAGCCTTCTTTCTACGACGCAGCTCCTGCTAATTATGCAATGAAGTGCATCAGCAGGCCGGCTCCGAGGAAGGCTCGCCTTGCCTTCACTACCGCTCTTGGCTGATGAGATCAATGCTTCATGTGCAGAGAGAGTCGCGTTATTAGAAGGAAATTGATGTCAGGTGCGAGTGATGGAGCTACAGAGGAATTCCCCCCCAAGTCTCGGCAATGCTTGCTATCTTGCACCTCGGGGAGGATGATGTTCCGTGATAGTCTTGGGCGATGAGGATAGGCAGTGGCATGCCAGCATTTTGCGAGACTTATAGCCTTGGTATGAGCTTTGATGTTGTAGGATGTTGCGAAGTTTGCGAGGGGTAGGCGTCTTCTTGCCGTGACCAGAGTATAGTAGAGCACAGTTTGTTGGCTGGCCGGCAGCATGTTTTTTTTGGTGCTGCTTGATTTTCAAACCTTTAAAATCCGGAATTTTGCTCGCAATAGGAAGTTCTATTGGCTCGAACCTATGTTGGCAGCGGCCACACGTGTTGTTGAATTTATAGAATCAAGCGTACAAGTATGATGCATCCTTTACACTTAAATCCGCAGCACAAGCAAGAGCCACAAAAAAGTCGGTAATAAATTCATTGTCAGTTTTGACTGCCGATCGCACTAGTGTGTGTATAACAGGATGTTGCCACGAACCATGTATAACACCACCAACATGGGAGGCTGTTATTCTGATTGCATCATCTAGACTACCTAGAAAGTTCGTGCGACTTTATAGGGAATTTTCAAAGAGAAAAACACAAAAACTTTGTGGATATTCTGTTGTGTTTACTGGCAAAGCACTTCCACATTTGCAATACTTTACCCTTCGATACTAATTATGTCCCTAGGAACTGAAGATACCGCTTTTAAATTTTGATAACCAAAAGCGACGACTAGAAACTTTCACTCAAAATCTTGAGGCCCCTCCGATAACCGGTTCAATCTTGCCACACCCATATAATTGAATTACTTATTTTGACGCTATTAGAAACGAGTTATTATGGCATATGGGAAGTATTTTTCGCAGAAAAGGGGATAGGAAAAACATTGCGAGACCTGGAACTCGAAAGTGAATACATTAAGGTCGTATTTAATGATGCTGCATGCACCACCAGCTCGACTTTGACTTCCACTAAGCAAAGGACTAAGAGTCTTAATATCGCTTCAAACACGAGTGGAGAGCCACTCTCTCGTTTGGATGCAACTCAAGTCTCTTTATAAAACAAAACGCTTTACAACATCCATTAGCTGGTAGCCAATTGCCCGCACTGCGGTCGCCGCGCTGGGTCATTAAAATTTTCAATTTTATTCAAGTGGCGGTTCATGGAATTAAATGAAACTGGGCCCAGTTTATTTTAATGCGAGCGTGGCGTTTAGCGCAGCGCCGCAACAGTTAACTTTGGCTGCAGGAATCAGTGAGGCCGGGCCCCAGATTGTCTTGGATTTAATTGAAAATTGAAATTGCTATGCAGAATAAGAACACGTTCGCTTCCTTGCCTCTGAATGTGTTGGGCTTTGGCCCAGCAAAATTAATACACAACTCGGCAATTAATTTTTCCTATTTCCTCTTCGATCTAAGTTTGATTTATTTGTAGTCCATGCGGAATTAAAAATGCTAATTGATGTGTAAAAGAAGAACATGCGCGTTAGCCTCCGAGTGAACTGTGTTCTGGCTTAGCAAAGATATACACCCTTACGCAACCAGTTCATTTTCGCCTTGTTTCACTGATATTTATCCAGTTGGTCATAACTCGATATTGAAAACGAAACTGTTATATAAATAAAGATACACTATCACTTACCTGTAAAATTAATACTTTGCGCTTTGGCTTAAGCTTCATCAACACCGGAGTAATACTCTTCCATTTTAGTGTTTTTTTTATAGATGTGGGTAAAGTTTATTTTACTACAGTGCCTATTGGGCTACGTAATATCGTTTCTATTAATATCTGTTCTATTTTTAGCAGAGATCTGTTCTACTTACAATGCATACGATATGCGCAGTAATTTTGCTGTTGATATCCGTTAAATTTTTTGGGCGTTCTGATTTTCTAAGCCGGGTTACATCGACTATTTGCACCCATTACAAACTTCTTTTCACAACAAATCTTCCATCTATTTTTTGTCTATGTCATTTAGAACCTATGTTCTAAAGGAAAGTCTTATCGTTGGAGCAAAGTTGATAGAAAACGACCTTCTACAGCAAACAAAGAAGAGTGGAATTCAGCAAGTTACAAGAAAATTCCGTTCCGAGCGTCATTACTGAACCAAAAATGTTAAACGTCATCTGATGGGGCAGATCGTCTTTAACCGCGATACTTGACACACAGCAGGTCAAAACAAATGATAACAACAATAGGATTCCGGCCCTGATACTTTGGTCTGTATCAAAATACCAAGATTCGATGCCTTCAAAAACTGTGGTTCAGAGCGAAGGACCTCAACAAGTTTCTTTTGTATGCGAAAGTTAAGCAATTATCTTTCATAACGCGGGCGTCAAAGTTTCGGAAAATTTGATAGTAATGAACTTCCAGAGACTTTTGTAACCAAACACTTTGAGTTCAAGCTCAAAATGAGTGAACTGCTCATTCACCTATGCGAGTAAATAAAAGTTACTTGAAGTTTTCTGGATTCAGTCCGAGGAGAAGACGACCATTCTTGTTTAAACGAACGCAAAAAACATGTATTTGGGTTAAATATTTTTCTCAAGCTCACAAACATTTTGAACACCCCTCGTATAATGCAAAAGCACGCTATTAATAAGGCCGTCATTTCCATTGATATAATATTGAAAATACTTACGTCTATAGAAGCATATGAAATACAAAATATCTACTTACCGTACTTAAAAACAGATCACAACGTTTACTCTTCCCATTTAAGGTACCAACCTTTGTAAAAAAAAAAATCCAACGCGTGAAAAAAATCGTCACGCAGGTGGTTCCAAGTAACATACTGTAAGTCCCTTCTTCTTTTTCCTCTCTTGAAACACCACTACAGGGGCCAAGGTTTCGCACAAAGTGACATGCACAATGATATAACTATAAAACTTCCACAGCACTTACATTTATTGGGCAGACTAGTAAAATTAATAACACCCTGCTAATAGTATGTTGAGAAAAGCATTTCTTCAGCCAGGGACCACACGATATCTTGACTATTCATTCCTCGCAAATGAGGCTGACGGCAATCGTGCAATCGTACAATCGTACAATACCTTTGAATACTTTCATAGCAGCAAAAGAATACCCTTATTATATGAACTATAAATGCACGGGCATTGGCTTTTCCGCTTAGTAATATAGCGTAAGCCTAAAATCACTCGTATATAGGAAAAGTTGAAGTATAAAATTACATATTGCAAAATCCAGGGGCCCTGACCTCGCCGACTTGATGTTTTAAACACTCGTACTCCTCATGCTCATATATACATATCTTTGTTTTTCATGCAAACGAGGCACAAAATTTATAGAAAAGCCTTTTTTTTTGGAAGGGGGGAGGCAAATTATGAATTCTTTACGATAAGTGCTAAGCTTTCCTAAGTATGGTAAGCGCCTCACCCATATACAGGAAATGCTATAAATAGACCGCGTTTGCGGAACGAAGCGAGGCTGTAGTGGCGACAATTCGATACCTACGGGTCGTAACACCGCCCCGCTCCGGCGGGAGGGGTGGGGGGGAGGGGGAGAGGAATGTCTATTCAGGGAAGAAGGTTCAGTGTAAATCAGAGTGTAATCGCGTGATGTTGTGCTATGCTGCAGCGTGTGAATTTGCCCGACGGCTCCATTTTTCTTATTTAGATCATACAACGTCCAAAGTAGTAAATGCATTTAACTGCATAGTTCTTAGTTATTACCCACGGCAACACAGCAAATGTTTGAGGACTTTATGCCTCAGGCAGCTGCAAGCACTTGTATTATAGTGATTTTCCTATTCATAAGCAGCAAAGGTAAGTTTCCTGCCTTATTTTTTTACCTTAAAAGTGCAAAATTAAACGCACTCTTATCTTAAAAGGTGCAATGTTAAAGTCACTCCTATCTCACCAGGTATTCATTCTCCCCCAACGTTGCTATTATATATTGGTTTAAGAATACTCCCACTAGGGTGGTGCTCGTTCTAAGATGCAGTGAGCAAAACATTCATAGGTGGCGCTGTGTAATTTTGTTCTTGTCTGGAACGTGTTCTGTACACGAAACTCTCATAGAGATCCTCTTGCTGTGCCCTATTTCTACTGGCGGCGTTTCGTGGTCACGAACTGAAGAGTTGTGTGCACCATAGCAGGCCCTAGACACGCACACTGTTCTGCGTGACTGCTTTGCATCACGCACATGTGTAGCAGCTTAGGATAAGTGCTTATAGTGAGGTCTTAATAGTGCACAATGATAACATTAACTATAGCTGTTTTTGGCGAAACATTGTTATGAGAATTAGCTGGAACCTGCGGAAATTCCACAGAACAAAACCAATGTTTTCCAGTGATATTTCAGACAGGTTTCATCTTGATTTTCCCCTATCTAATACTGAAGGAACCTTAGGAAATTCTACAGAAAAGAAGAATAACGGTTCCTCAGTAATGCCCTCGGACCTGTATCCTGCATACGAAAGTTGAAAAATTGTTCCAAGTCAGGCAGTGACTCTTCTACCGAAGACCTGCGAGCCATAAGAGCTTAAATTTGAACTTGAATCCTTCTACTGATCCCTTCCTAGGTCGCATCAAGGATACGTCAAGGAAGCCTTAAGTTTCCCCCAACCTAATACCAATGAAGGCCTCACAATCGTACTGTGTAACTAACGGAGGAACAAGCAAAATAATAATATAGATTAGATAGGCGGCAGTAGACGAACCAATAGGCCCATTTCCAAAGAGACACCGGAACATACGCCCCGGCACTCTATGAGCTATTGCCATATAGGTGATTCAAGCGTTAGATAAGCGTCTATGATGAGAATTTTAAAAATGTGCAATAATAAACTATATTAATAAAAAATTATTTCAAATGTAAACTTTTATAAACTTCACTGCAGCTTTGGATTACAGTCTGTGATGAAGTTTTTGCAAGAGTAAATTGAACTGATCTGCTTCAAACCTTGTAGATCATAATGAAACTCTTTCGCACACATCCAAACTAGAGCACTCTGAGAGCGCAAACCTCCGCCAAGCAAGGCAACGGTAGCAAAAAATTCAAATTGGCTCTGAAATCATAATTTTCTTGGTATAAACTTCAAAATCGAATCATTTGTGCCTTTTGATAGTAATAACAGCTTGTGCAATTTTCTTGGAGATCCGTTCATAACTTTTTAAGGTATACTGCTAAAAAACGTTATGACAAAAATGAGTCACACATACAAACGAACTAACCGATTTGCACCAAGATTTAATCATTTAGTCTATGTCTTTTAACATTACTAACAACCCCTATAAATTCCATAAAGGTCCATTCATTATTTTTTTGAATTATTGTGCTAACAAGCATAAAATTAAAAACAGTGACAAAAATTTGGTCATTAACTCTATGTTATATATCTAACAACTCATGTTAATTTCATAAAAATCCATCCATAACTTTTTGAGCTATGGCATTGAGAAAAATGAGGAAGACAAAAATAAACAAACGGATAGACATATCTTCACCAAAAGTTCATCATCTGTTCCTCCTAACATACCTAGCAATCCCTGTAAATTTCGTCCTAATAGTTTCATAACTTTTTGAGTTTTTTGGTGACAGACAGACAAAGAGATAGACAAACACGACGAAAACATAGCCTCTTTGGCGGAGGTAACTAGCTAGCAGCAAGAGGTACTATGATAAATCTCAACACACTAGTTCACTCATCCATAAGCCTGCTCTTATTCTGTTAAGTCTCTCCTGCTTGACGAACAGGAGTACAAAATATCGCAATTTTACAATGATAGGGAATATCAAGTTCTAAACAAAACTTGAGAAGAAGTCATCTCAGATTATTGATGCGTTGCAGAAAGTTTATGAAGATGCTGTCCCTCGTGAAGCAATAGCTTGTAGCTAGACAGCGATTTATAGTAGGAAGTTGGATGTCAGAGATGACTAGATTAGATTAGATAGGCGGCAGTAGACGAACCAAAAGGCCCATTCCCAAAGAGACACCGGAATTTACGCCCCGGCCCTCTATGAGCTACTGCCATCATGTTAGTAGGATGTAGAGGACTGGGAAAAAGAGAGAAAAAGAAATAAAGAGGACGGAGAAGAATCTCAGCCAAAGAGAGGATCATGAATGCACGCAAGCACAATCAAGAGCCGCTGATATGCGGAGCTTAAAGATGTCAAACTGTGTTGTTGGAGTAGAAGAGAGAAAAAGACGCATCAAGGTGGCCTCAGAAGCTTTAATTGGCCGTTAAGAGTGTGTGACTCTTGGAGGAGGCGTTTTTAGCTGTGGGGGATGTCTCTCCCAATGTATGTCAAAACGATTTTTGAACGCGTTGACTGATTCCGCACTAACAATGCTTGAAGTGAATCTATTCCAAATGCTGACTATGAAATACGGAAAAAACTGCTGAGTTAAAGTTGTTCTTCGAGCTTTATGCTTGAGTTTTTGACCGTTGTTTCGCAAGCGATCACTAAGGTCCCTTTCAAAGAATCCAGTTGTAGGTGCGTCGTTGAAAGGGAGGGGACGCCGTTAATCTCCATGGATAGGGTGTTGGAAAATTCAGTGCAAATATTCTAACCACAAGTAAAGTCATCATAGCCGTACCCTGTGGTGTATTTTTTTACAAAATTCATTTTTTTTTAAATTACAGCGCTTTTAATTTTTATTCCAAAAATAATTTTCGCTGTAAAAAGTCAATTTTCTTCAGATTTTAATGAAAATTGGTAGCAAAGTAAATCTTTGAATACTTCATGCCCACATGTCAAAATTAGAAAAAAGTACAATAACTGGTAAAATAATTTTCAAATTCAAAATATGTTACACAAATAATTAGTCACACTCGTAAAAAACGAGAAACCTACGATGCAAACCTGTTTCAAGACCTTTCAGATAATTTGAAAGGAAACCAGATTTGAGGCCCAGGTTACAGGTAAAAAATATGCTCAAGCGGTAATGGCCATACGCGATGATAGTTACGTTTGCGCAAGATAATTCTGCTTATTATCGGATGTACTACGTTACCCTCTTAAAGTTTTCTTCGAACGGGAATTTAAACTTGCGTTGTGTCCCTGGGCAAACTATTTTAAAATGGTTTCTACAGTTGTAATCTTATTCGAGTTAACCCTAACCGACACTGGTCGTTCCATTTGGAACTAGAGCGCATACGTCCGCCAAACAAGGAAACGGTAACGAAAAATTCAAATTATTTCTGAAGCGATGATTTTCTTACTATCAACACTAAAATCTAATCATTTCTGCCTTCTGACAGTAAACAGTTTCTGTAATATAGTTGAAAATCCGTTGATAACTTTTCGAGTTGGTCTGTAAACAAACATTCTGACAAATATTAGCCATATACACAGAAAGACTAACCGGTCATCACCAAATTACAATCATTTATATCTTTTAATATTAACAATTCCAGTAAATTTTATAAATATCCGTCCCCAACTTTTTTGCGTTGTTTTGCTTACAAGCATAAAATCAAACACAGAGAGAAACGAACGAACAGGCATCACAAAAATTTGGTCATTTACTCTTCGTGGTACACCTAACAACTCTTGTAAATTTCGTTCAAATCCGACCGTATCTTTTTAAGTTATTGTGCTAAAAAACAATAGGCAAACAAACACATGGTTGAACGTATCTTCACCAAAAGTTAATCGTCTGTTACTCTTAACATGCCTAACAATCCCTGTAAATTTCCCAAAGATCCGTCTATAACTTTTGGAGTTATCTTGGTGACAGACGAATAGATAAACACAGAGTGACAAACAAACACGACAAAAACATAATTTCCTTGGCGGAGGTAATAACATACAAAGCTTAAAAAAAAACTGGAATGAAAATAATGTATTTTCTTGTTATGAAACTCACAGGCCTACTCACTTATAATGTATAAGTACTAAGTAATTAGTTGAAGCATAGACTGCACCATACATTGACTGGACACTGGCCATTAAGGCAGATTTCGGGCCAGCAAATGGGCCTGACTGCACGGTGCCGCAGACGCATTGCTTATATGTTCTCCTATTACTTTTTCATACTTTGTTTTGCTATTTGACTTGATTCTTTTACATTCAGTAATGACTGGCAAGCCTGTACATACTTCTAAAACTTCTATACCAAACAAATTCACAAATATATTAAGGCTTGAAGTGTAATTATGTAGAGCAACTTTTTATGACGTCCGATGTTTTGCAGCAGAGCAAAAGTATTTCGCAATAGTTTGTAAAATAAGCAGTCTCATTTTGTAGAACAGAAGCTTCTCATTTGTGGTATTCTTGATTTTAATGAAATATCATGTAAATAGCAGATGAACATGTTAATGAAATTTATTTGGTATATGGGCTAAGCGTGATGATCAGAAAAGACAGTAGAGCTGAAAGGTGAGTCGTAGCAGCTTGCAGACATGAAGTGATGAAGCCCCGGTAGCAGTGAAGTGATGAAGCACTGGTTGCCATTAGGTGATCTGGCATTGGAAGCAGTGAAGCGATATAGCAATGGTAGCAGTGAAGTGATATAGCATTGGCGGCCGTGAAATGATCTGAATGATGAAGCACTGGCCGCCATGAAGTGGTGTAGCATTGAGCATTGGCAGCAGTGAAGCGTTACAGCATTGGTAGCCGTGAAATGATATAGCATTGGCAGCCGTAAGTGATGAAGCATTGGTAACCGTGATAAGATCTAGTATCTTCAACATTGAAATGATGTAACATTGCCAGGCTTTGAGTGATCTAGCAATGGCAACTGTGGAGTGACGTAGCATTGGCACCTGTGAAGTTGTGAAGTGATCTAGCACTGGCAGCTGTGAAGTGATGTAATATAGGCCACCATGGAGTAATTTAACTCCGGCAACCATGAAATGATGTAACATTGTCATCTATTAAATCATACATTTAATGGGGGCAACAATGAAGTAATGTAACATACCGTAGTCCTCTATTAAATCATGAAATGTGGGTAACCATGAAGCGATGTAAAATAGTCATCCACTAAATTATGTAATGTAGGCAACCATGGAGTGATTAAACATAGTAATCTATTAAATTATGTGATGTAGGCAACCATAACATGATATGGTGTAGGAAACAACCATGATGTCATTCAACTTACACAACTATGAATGTGATTCAACCTTCCTTTCCTTGCGGCTATAGGGATGAGATCTACCGAAAGCTCTACATGCATCAATTTTTGAGGCTATTGCGTCAAATCCGTCTTTGGAAAAAACTCAATTGTATGTGATATTAAAGTACATTACATGTACATAGCATCTATGTGAGAAGTTTTTCTATAAAATTTAATATTCATTGAAGTTCTGGTGAATTTTCAATTATTCTTGATGCCTGCTGGAGAAATATGCTTGTGAAGTCTTATTCTCTGTTCCGCAAGACATTCCTTACCTTACGACGATGAAATTAATGTTTCTTTGAGGTCTCTGTAATTATTAGAACTAATTTTATTAATAACTTGCATAAATCGGCCTTCAGGCCCAATTGCGAGAGGCCGATTTCAGTAGCCTGCCAATGTATGGTGTGGTCTATGGTTGAAGTAAGCTCCCGTTCCTTTGCCATGACCCTCTACTAGACCAATGTTTACCAGACTTGATTTGACGAGAACGGAATAAGGTAAATCTAGAAAGTTCAAGTTTTTTCATCGTGATACAGTGCACGCACTTAACCGTAATTTATGTGAAAATGCGTTCTGGAGAGTTATCTTTTATTGTTTGATGTAGTCTATCGTTGGCGCGGCATTGCTTGCTTTTTGCTATGCATAATAATAATCATATATTGCGATCTTTTATTTTGTCATGAATTGCGTTTCATGAGTGCATATTGGAACGTTATCATTGATATTCTTGCCAGTCGGTAAAGCTGGAAGTGCAGTTCAAAGTGATGGAACTGTTGGTGCTTAGTTGATTAGGTCAAGTTGACGGAGCTGTTGATTGTGCAGTTGCTTAAAAGAACTTGACGAAACTGTGGATATTTTTATATTAGTTGTTCAAGCTTTTTAACTGTGGAAGACGCTGTTGATATTTACTGATAAAAATGTTGTTGCAGTGCTTTACTTAGCTGTTGAAGTCTGTGTAACTGTTGGTATCTAATAATTAATTTGTTCACGTTGATTATACTGATGACATTGTATGTTCGGGCACAAAACTTCAACTGCTGAAGCTGTTGACTTCAATTCTGACTGACCGACCACTGAGCTATGCATGATGGTTTTGGTGACATGTGCAATTTCTAAGTTGTTTAAATTAACAGATTTGTTTTCTCACATTGTATGACACAGTAATTTTTGCGTCACTGAAGGGGTTACGTATACAGTTTCTGCTCTATTTGAAAGTTCCAGGAATAAAGTCACAGAAGCACATCATGACGGCACCGGGAGTGATGTCGGCAAGGTCGCAAAGATGGAAATGATAGCCTTAGGCTGCACTCAGCGGTGACATTTGACTGTGCTGGCCTGGGAAATTGCATTAATGTTGCATCACGGTGCTGGGTCTCCTGCATAGCTGAAGGCAAAGAGAGAGGTGGGTCTCTTTCATGGCTGGGACAAAGAGCGGTGCTGGGACTCTTGCGTGGCTGAGGGCAAAGAGCGGTGCTGGGTCTCTTGCATGGCTGAGGGCAAAGAGCGGTGCTGGAACTCTTGCATGGCAGGGACAAAGAGCGGTGCTGGGACTCTTGCATGGCTCGCACAAAGAGCGGTGCTGGAACTCTTGCATGGCAGGGACAAAGAGCGGTGCTGGAACTCTTGCATGGCAGGGACAAAGAGCGGTGCTGGGTCTCTTACATGGCTGGGACAAAGAGCGGTGCTGGGACTCTTGCATGGCTGGGACAAAGAGCGGTGATGGGTCTCTTTCAT
>LQNS02278156.1:653975-668704 GCA_001587735.2 Parhyale hawaiensis
CCATAAGCGATTGTTACGCTTGCAGTTGGATATGTTCTCAGTTTTAATTGTAGTTACTTATAAGTTTTAGAGAACAATTGTAATTTTCTTGAGAACAATAAAGGTTTAAAGGTTAATTGAAAAAGTTGCTCAATGCATTCCCCGTATACATGTCGCTGAGGGGTATTAAGTGCTTTGCATTCATTGGGTGAAGTAATCTATACCTTCCAACGCCGAAAAAAAATAGTATGCATACATATATGTTGTTTCTTGGTTTGAATATAATCGGTGCTTTCTAGTAATTTTGCATACGAATTGTGCACTCATTGAAGTACGTTCGAACGTACGTAGGCCTTGCTAGTGAGAAAGTTTCGTACAATTAATGTCACATTAAATTTACTGACAGAAGTGTTCGGCGCAGTCCAGTTTACATCCATAGCAGTTATTAATATTCATTATTGATGGCAATGTTTATATGTTTATAGTTGGCCGAACTTTCGGGACAGGTTAAATTACTATCTTCTTCCGGGCAAAAATCGACAAGTTACCTCGGCATATATCCAGCAATATTTTTACTGCTAAATGGCAGCCGCAGATACATTTCTAGAATTCCAGGTCTTCAATATGTACACAGACTGTTGAAATAATTATTGATTCAGTACAGACGTCAAAGATGATCCGGGGATGGAAGAATGCTCGGATTACTTTACATTATTCATAACTGAAGCTTGGAATATTTAGAAAGCTTGGCTACGAACGCATAAGCTAATATATACACGGAATAATATTTATGTTCTAGCGCTGTTGTACAAGACATTCTCTCGTTTGATGAAAACAATATCGGTATGTTACCACGGGATTAATTGGTGCATGAAGTTACGTCATAGTTACTGTTTGTTTTTACATGCGACAGAAATGTTATTATAAATGGAAGTGTATTTCCTGAAAATGGCTTTTAAATTGATTTAACATGGAGGTTGTTTTAGAGTACATCCAAGGTTCATATACAATTATATGAGGTTAATACCTTAGCTAAAATATATGGGGTAAAGTGGCGAGAGGATGTTAAGTATTACTGGTTCAGAAAGGGAAGTTGACTACATATATATAAAGTTGGATGAACTGAAAAGTCCTCGGATTAAGACAATGACGATACGTGGTTGTAAATGGTAAATGAAAAATAGAGAATTTCGACCCTATATATATATATTTTACTCTACAGACTCTTTAACTGACGTTACGGTCTCTAAACTTTTGAACTAAGGAACTTTCTCTTATTGATGAAACATATTTAAAAACAGCAACAAAAGTCTTAGCCTTGTACTCGCTTCACTCCCAAGTTGTAATATAGAGATCTTAGTAATGAACGTTTTGATAAAACCCGAAGCACAAAATACAAAAGTTTTTATCTTTTGCAGTCCTTTTGCTCATCAATGGGACTCTGTCAATATGGATGCTTGTCTGTTAGTTGTAGATTAGCTCGACCTCTGCAGCTGTACTTTATAAGCATCGTTCGAAATGGAGTTGTTTCTAAGAAAAATATAATAATTAACGATTGAAATATATAATTGTACATTCGAGTTGACCTGGCCAACCCTCTCGTTTTCATGGGAGTGAAGTCCTACATTTTTTATTTAGAAATACCACGATCAATTTTTGGCTCAGTACGGTAAGGGATTAGAGTTTATGGACATCAACAAACGAATCTGCGGGCTGATTGATTTCTTATAAGTATGTGATACATTATTTTTCAGAAAATATACAACGATCTATATTTGGTTCTGGACGTCAAAGGGGTAACGGTGTGGGTGATCATTAAACATGCGGATCTACTGGGTAATTATTTTCATATGAGTGAATTTAGAGCTATAAACATCGTTAAAAGGCATAGCACGATGCATCTTTTGTTTAGAACGTTATAAGGAGTATCATTTCTTTCATGAATTAATTTTCCTTTCTGCTAAGAATAACACTACACGAAGTGCTACATTTTTGTAAAGGCATGTTAGAAAGATTTAAAAACTATGGTGCCAGTAGAATGTAATGTAGCGAGATACCGGTTTTTGAGGGTAGGTTCCGGCTCCACCTACTTCTGGTTTCCCAGGCCCCGCTCACTTCCGGTTTGCGCCCCCGAGACCCCCGCTAAACCGTTAGCGCATTGGCCGTTATAAACCGGAAGCTCACGCGCGAGAGGGGAGCCTCGAGGGTAGCTTACCCTCAAAAACCGGTATTTTTTCGCGTCATTACCCACTACTGGTGCCATCAAGCAAACGAATCTATTCGGTAATTACTCATCGACGCAGTGCCCTGCTGTGGCCACCCAACGGCTGTTGATGAGGGCTCCCCCGCACCGGTGGGTGGAGCTGAACCCGAAGAAGCTGATGCGTCTCACGGACACCTGCCAGGGCCATTTGCCGAACGATGAGGTGCTCCCGTTCACAATACGACCTTCCGGCATGGCCTTCATGGTTACTATGCCGCACCCTGCAACAAACAAACCGTTAATATATGTAGCTACCAGTAATCATATTTGCTCAGCTAACAAATTTCCTCCGATGCTTTCATAATTACTGCGTAACTTCCTGTAAAGCATGAAGCTTAAATTTCATAGTAAAGATACGCAGCTGTGTTGCAGTTGATGCTGCGATTCTGCTGTGTCATGTTTATCGTTACCACACCAAAATCTGCAACATTAGTTATAATTTATTTAAACAGAAATTTGTGTTAAAGTACGGTCCAGCAATCGTCTTACACTAATAGGTACCATCGTGTATCGTGCAGGGCAACAGACAATAATATATTCGTAAAAAAAGATTTAGTTACAAGCAGAGGTGGGCACTTGCGGCCCTGCCACTTGTATAAGGGGCCGGAGGGCTGCGGCCACGGGACTTCTTAGTCCTGGGGCTGAGGCGCAAGTGCTCGTTGGTGGCCGCAAATGCCAACCTTTGATTACATGTGTGACCAAGCGACCTACAGTATTTGTATCCTATGCTATGGCTACGGGTGGTTGCTATGAAATATGTTTGAATTTGCTTAAATACTGTCACGATAGAAAAAAATATATATGTATCTGTTTTCAGTTGACGTTGTCGTTATCTTAGGTCAATGTTAGTATAATGGTAGTACAATCTGGATCATAGTCTTTGAGTCATAAAAGTGTTGTAACATTTTGGGTGTAGTACTCCCTTTGTTACGAAATAGTTGTGCCCAAATGTTATTCATGTCGTTCTGATACAATTTTTTCATTGGATAACAAACACCTAAACGAACAGACTGGAAACATCCCTCGGTACGAAAGTGGTGGATAAACTTTCTAAACCTTTTGAACAAGGTTTTCCTTACGTCATATATATTAATTCCGAATTCCAATACAAATGAACTTTTTGGCTGGGAAACAACTATTTCTGAGCAGAGGAAAATAAAGTTTAAAAATACAGCCAACGCATAAGTCATAACCCTTCCTTTCATAAAGTAATTTGCTTTTCTCGGAATCGGGAATCGTTTTTTTACGGTTTGAAGTGTATATTATATGTAACGGCATGAATGAAAGAAGAAATGCGAAACTGACAAAACTAACATCAGCGGCCAGCCGTTAAATTGTCATGAATGAAGATAGCAATCATATATCGTCAACTGATATTTGAAACGATACATTAATTTACTGATAAAGGTAGGTGTTATACCAGTTACGGTTCCGTATTTTCAATACCCTTACTGTCTTTCAAGCGACCAAAGTACATATATTTTATCCTGACTATGTAAATAATTCAACATTATTATTTTAAAAAAAATCTGCTTAATCTGTGTTAATCTGTGTTGCACTTGTGCTAATCCCTCTATCTTCTCGGTGTTACAGGAAGAAATATTCAGTTACCCTCAAAAGCACTTCCAATGGTTATTGTTGATAGAAAACGAAGATATTTTATGACAAACTGTAGCAAAGTTTCCTCCACTCGATTTATGTATAAGAATGGTAAGAAATCTGCAACTAGGTATATGTTGTACATGAACAAAACAAACTCCTCTAATAATTCATACAAGAAATCCCAGATTAAAATAGAGGACTCTGGGCTATGTTAATCGAATAAGTAGCTCTCCATCAATTTTCTATATCGTCTAAATACTATGTTGATTTAGGAACGGTGTATATTTCATATATTCATCGCGGTCTCGGTATCTTAATCGAGACTATGGTTCTTAAATTCTATGTTATTTGAAGCTATGTTATCCGGTGTTTTCCTGTATATGGAAAATCTCAACGAATCATTTTTTGCTATTAGTTTGATGGAATTTTTCAGTGGTAACTGACAAGTGACTGTTCGTGCGCTTACCGTGCAACGGCGATAGCTTTAGGTCAGAACCTTATCTACGTCTACGCTGTCCTAACCTATGCTAGTTCAAAAACGTACCTCGCCTAACTCGAGTCTAATCTTAATATGATTTTGTCTAATCCTAGCGTGCCTGGCTCAAAGCCAAAAGTCCATAACAATCAACGCCTGAACCAACTTTGAAACCGTTGCACGTCTTGTGGCTCCTGCGACCTGCAGTACCTATCAGTTTCACTCACAACAGGTACTATAA
This sequence comes from Parhyale hawaiensis, assembly GCA_001587735.2. Lineage (NCBI taxonomy): Eukaryota > Metazoa > Arthropoda > Malacostraca > Amphipoda > Hyalidae > Parhyale > Parhyale hawaiensis. The sequence continues at coordinate 658,536 of LQNS02278156.1, forward strand.
TGAAACTTCTTCATGTAATAATTTTTTTCTAAGTACTCTTAACATGTGCTGTGCCTGTCCATAATGTTCACAGAACTCTTTGATTTCCTGAAAGATTGATAAATATTCTAGACTAACCGTGCAGCGGTTAACATTTTTTGTCCTTTTTTTGCAATTTTCTGTGTCGGGTATGTGAAGATCACCTTTATCCAAATTACTTATATTACTTTCCTTATATCAAAACTTATCAACAAATGCATCGTTTTACTGCCTATGGTGAGGAAAACAGATGATTTCGTTTTTTTTTTTCGCACTTGCCTCGGGTTACTCGGATCGTTTCATTATTTTGACAACTTGTCAACAAATGTCATATCTTGCACATCACTGTCCTTCAAAGTTCAAATCACTCAAAACACATTCCATTTTTGACAGCCAATTAACAAACGTCCCATTGTATAAACAACTTTCCTTCAAGCACCACAGATCACTTTCCCTTTTCACCGAGACGCTGTTGGCATGTTAGGCAATACAGAACCGGTGACATGGATGGCTATGGCCCGATCCAGGCAGCTACACCTACTCCATGTTCAGCGCCCAGGAGTGAAAGGTACACCCGGACTGGGTGCTTCATGAAGCAGGCATTTCCTTTATGAAGGGTGAGGCTGGCCCTGAGAGGTCATGGATCCCTAAATGAGTTCTTGGTGCTTGCTACATGGTCCTTTCTCAAAGCACGGAGAAACATGAATTATCACGGAGATGGGAAGTACCGGAATCCCTAGATTAGCTCTCGATGGTGGTTATTCATTTCATCCTTTACCCTTTTAGGAGCCTCCTTTAATTTGTGGAAAAAGTGAGCATGAAAAATCCCTAAATTGCCTCGAAGCTGACTACTTGTTCCTTTCTGAAGACATTGAAAACTAAATTTAATATCTCATGGGAAAAATAACTGGGATCCCTGAGTTTGCTCGTGGTATTGGCAACTTACTCTATGCCTTACATAGCTTTGATTGTAGTTTTCCATTTGACGCTGTTAAAGTTTATTATCTATCAATGTCATGGCTGGGATTCAGGGGAGAGCAAGGACCATGTTTCGTCCTTTTTGTGAATGAGTTTTTTTTTGCAAAATATGTCATAAAATCTAGAATTTTACGCTGCAAAAAAAAAAAAAAAAAAAAAAGAGCACTTTGCGAGCGCATATCTCCGCTAAGCAAGGCTACGTTAACAAAAAATTCAATTGGTTCTGAAACTAGGATTTATTTTTTAGCTCCAGCAAAATTCAGTCTTGTTCATCTTCTCTTGACAATAATAACAGCTTCTGTAATTTTTTTTGATGAACCATCTGAAACTTTTTGAGTTATGTTCCGACGAACACTAAATCAGACATTAGTCAAAGACACGAACGGAAAGACCAATCATAACCAGAATTTGGTCACATGTGCTTTTAAACACATCTAAGTATTCCTGTAAAGTTTATAAAGATCCGTTCATAACTTTTTTAGTCATGTTCCTGCCACACATTCTGACATGCGTTGGTCAAGCACAGGAACGGACGAACCTACCAGCACCAAAATTTGGTCATTCATATCTTTAAAAAATTCTAAAAATACTAACAAATATCAAAAATATCAAAAGCCGTCCACAACATTTTGAGTGATGTTGATGAGAAACATCAAATCAAACATAAAGATAAACAAACAGACAGTCAGACAAACATATCATCGCAATAATTTGGTCATGTCTTCTTCTTAACACACCTAACAATTCGACCAAATTTCATGAAAATCTGTCCAAAACTCTTCAAGTTATAGTACAAAAAAAAAAAGAGACAAACAAACGGTTGAACGGATGTTCACCAAAAGATGGTCATCTATCCCTCCTAACATCCTTTGAATCCCCGTAAATTTAAGAAAAATCCGTCCATGATTTTTTCAATTATCTTTGTGACAGACCGACAGACAAAGAGACAGACTAGCAGACAGACAAACTCAACAAAAGCATGCTTGCCTTGACAGAGGTAACAACAGTAAACATGAAAACAATATAAGCATATATATGACAACATTAAGCATAGAAACACTAACAGTGAATATCAAAAACAATGATGACTGTAGTTAAACAATGCTCGTGCTTTCATTGAACACAAAAGAAAACAATTACGAAATGTCATAACAATTATTACTGCAGGACTACAGACGCTGAATTTCATCTGCAATGAAAATTCATACGCCGCAGGCGGCCCTATACTTTTGAGCGCTTTATCAGTGCAGCTTAGTTTGCAACGATACTTATCATAATTTGCCCAAAGGTGAAAATCACACAGACAAAATGCAAGTGAAGCCACTATAATTTGCTACTGTAATTTGTATAGAGTAACTACTGATCAACCAAAAAAAGAACTCTACAAGTATGATGCAGTCTTCGTAGAGTAATTATCATTAAATGACTAACTTGAGTGATATTGGAGGACTAATATGACTTGTATATACAGTAACGGACGTGCAGGTGTAAGAAAAGCGTCACTATATTTCTCGTACTAGCCCTCCAGTATTCCTCGTTGATATTCCGAATATGTACTTGCGTGCTATAGGAGTTCTCGTCGGGATTAAAGAAGTTTGATTGTATTTTCTGAACTCGTGTGTGGACGTGTTTATGAATGCCTGAATCATAAATATGTATGTAAATGTATGTTCATCGATTCTTGGTGGATATCAGTCAGTCTAGATTCATGGCTAACTGCTTACAACATGCTCTGTGTTATGATTTACTCTTGTATATGCCAATAATGTCACACGTGTACATGTAAACAGAAGAATAAATGAGCACTCTATCTCTGACACATGACCTGAGCACATGCACCTCCTGATTAACGTGTTTCTGGAAATTCAAATAATGATTGCTGGACACGCTCCAGCAAGTGCTGTCTTTCATCTCTTCATTGAGAGCGTGAATGACGTACAAACGTGACGCATTCGAATCACTATATATATCGGTGTAGCTTCCAAAGTTCGTTATATTTAGCATGTGTGTAATTAATTAAAAAAATTATAAGTTGTTTTAAAGACATTTTTGGATTTATGATTTTTAATCACAATTATTTTTGCCGATATCTATTAAAAAATTAAAATATATAGATAAGCATGTTGTTTAACTTTCATGCTTTTCGAATATCTAGAATTTATTCAATATGCCTTGCATCGGCAGCGATAACCTGCTGCAAACGCTGGGAGAACGCTTTTCAAGAATCACGAATGTTAGCTTAGGGAAATTTTGTTCATTCCTTTAGGAGTGTCGTTGCCTTCAAAACCTCCACATTTTGGTAACCTGAAGCTGAGACCTTGCTCGCCAGTATGGACCAAATGCTATAATCTAAGGGATTAAGGTCTGGAGATGAAGGAGGCCATTCTTCCCTGAAAATGAACTGTGGTACATTGCTTGCCAACCACTCTAGAGCCCTTTTGCTCCGTACGCGGGCGCAGGATGAGCAAAATATGTTTAGCATATATTTAAACTTATAAAAGGCCAAAATTTGTGAAAGTACGTAAAAATATGCATAAATGCAAATGTTGTAACGATAATTATTAAATACCCTGTGTAGATGGACGTCAGTTCCCTAGTTTTAAAAGTCTCTTAATGCCTGTATTGTGTTGTACTCGTGGACACAAAAAGTAGATAGACAGCTTGTCGTCCTTGAAAATTGATTCCTTGAATAAAGAGCGGAACATTCGTGAAGATAGCGTTCGCTATTGTCTTACTTCTTCTATAGCTTATTATTGTGAATTCGAGCACACTTTATCTCTTACAGATTCTAGCAATTCATTCATTGGTAAAGATCGGTTCACGAAAACAACTAAAGTTCAACAACTGTCTCTACATCGAGAACCGTAAAACTTTATTTGCTTGGGAAGTTTCCTCGGGCACACTAGTAGAAAAATTTGGTCATCTACGCATTCAGGAGAGTAAAATCGGCCCCAGCGACCCGCCTCTTCATCTCCTCGGCCCAAAGCTACCTGCCACTTTCACTCTCTTTCGCGTAAGTTAGGAAAGAAAAAATTACATTAGAAAGTCATTATTCTTATTTGCTGCTCAGGAATGATGACTTTGCTTAATACGGGAACCTTGATTACTTGACGAAACATTTGCAATAATCAGAATGCTTTCTTAGTGCTCGTGTCACAACTGGAATATAAGCGGAGTGATTAACGGGAGATGAAACTCAATTTTTAGAAGCATCGAGCACTGCTTGTTTCCACTTATGCAAAAAAGATATTTCTTTCGGTACTTCTTTTTTCTGGTATTTTTGTGGATTTTTAGTGAACATTTTAATGTCGATTCTTGTCGGAAAATATTGTCAGTGCGGAGATTCTTTCCCCATCTATCAACCCATATATGAATATCAAAGCGAGATGACTATAGACATTTCTTACGTAATGTTCCGGTTTCAGACTTGGTCGTCTGAATATTTTAGAAAACAGCATTATTTTCATAATATAATTTAAATAATAAACGAAAAAATGAATGCAGGTAACACATAAAAAGCTGGATAAAAATTATTATTGCAGCATATTTAAAGGAAGCGATGGATAAAAAAATCACTTTTCAACAAACAAATATGGGGAAAGTGAAAGACGGTGAACTAGAGTACACGGCTTTGAAATATGACGGAAGGAACATTTCATGAAAATTATGGTAAATGTTTTCACTTGGTGACTGAGTTCCGAACTCTAGGTGAAGCTATGACCTAAAATTTTCATATACTAAGACTTAATTTCGGTATTCTTATTTTTAGACTATGCATGATAAGTTCGGAAGCCTACTATCACTTCTAATATTAGTCTTTAGCCAAAAATTCGGATAAAAATATGCCGATAATGGTGTAGGTGATACTTATAATCTATCATTATTGATGGCAACAGCGGTAAATACTCAGCTTTTGCCCGTTACTCTTCAATGTAAATTTTTACCTCCGCCAAGGAGGTAATGTTTTTATCGAATTTATCTGTCTGCCTCTCTGTCAGTCTCTTTGTCTGTCACCAAGGTAACTCAAAAAGTAATATACGAATTTTTTCAAAATTTACAGGAATTGTCCATAACTCAAAAAGTTATGGACGGAGGTTTATGAAATTTACAAGAGTTGTTAGGTATATCAGGAAGAGCAAATTACCAAATTTTTGTGATACTCTGTTCTTTCCTTGGTTTGTCTGTGCGTTTGATTTATCGTTTGTTAGCAAAATAACTCAAGAACGCATGAACGTATCTTTGTGAAATTTTCAGGAATTCTAGATATGTTAGAAGACACAAATGATCAAATTTTGGTGATGACCAGTTGGTCTCTTTGTGCGTCTGACTAATGTTTGTCAGAATGTTTGTCAGTAAGATAACTAAAAAAATTGTAAACGAACCTTCAAGTAAATTACAGAAGCTGTTATGACTGAAAAAGGCACAAATGAGTAGATTTTGGTACAGATAAAAAGGAAATAATTGTAATCAATTTAAATTTTTCGCTAACGTTGCCTATCTTGACGAAGTTATGCGACTTCAGAGCCCTCTAGTTCTCAATGCAGTCTACTTTAAACAAAACCTGTTTCGTTTGTTTTTATTGCAGATAAGAAATCGATCAATCGCCAGCCATAGGTGCCTATAAACCAACCAAACCTCTATCTGGAAGCTCATGAAAGTAGTTTGCGGCTTACGTAAGACTTTTTTAGATCTTCGATTCTCAAGGTTTTTCGTGTCTCTGCCATAGCTGCTATCTACCAGGCCTCTCGAGGGGCTGGGATGGAACATAATTCATAAGTTGGTTTCTAATATTCGTTATTTATGTTACGGAGAGCCGCATTGTTTAGCATCAATGTTGCGTTATTCATGCGGTTCGAAATAAATTTCGTGAATGACTAATCTGTAAAAATAACACCAGCAAATTTTTCAGGTGAAAAAACACGCCCACATTAACAAGCACAGCGTTCAATATGTCTTCGGGACTTTTTTTTTTGTACTTACATAGCTTCCTGCCATTTTCAACAAGTTACTAACGGTTTTTTCTTTTCATTCGTCCTCTTCTAGTTTGCCCCTCTTTTGATAAATAGGGATGTCCTTGTAACGCTGATTCTTCGCTTCTTTTTTTTTTTCATGCACAGTGTCATGTACTTTTACTTTCCCTTCATTTTGTACAGTGACTACACATACGTGCACTAGTGCCTATCTAAATTACTCTCGCCTATTCAAATTATTCATTCTGGCGGGCCAATTTTTTCGTATTTTTTGTCGATATCAAGTAGTAAAAATAAATCCATAACTAACTTTAATATTTTTTGATATACAAGGGTACGATTGGATATTTAATTGATACGTCAACGCCAGAACAAAGCAATGTTACTGGACGACCGCTTTTTTAACCTTATCAGTAGTGATATTTGAACCGAGCCCTTTATTTTTGTCTTCCCCATATAAGGTAACGGCAACAATATACATACTGTAATTAAAAGTCAACTGAGAGTTCTCACCTTGACCAGCATGTGTACCATCGTCATCAGGCTCATCGGTGGTATCCACCAACTCCGTGAAGTCCAGCATTGTGGTTGGTAGTGGTGTTGTAGTAGTAGTCGTCGTAGTAGTAGTGGTAGTAGGAGCTGGTGTTGTAGTGGTAGTAGTAGTTGTTGTGGTAGTGGTAGTGGTAGAGGTGGTGGTTGTTGTAGGTTCGGTTGTGGTTGTGGGTCTGGCTGCGGTTGTTCTCTCGTTGGCACTGAAGGAAAGTGGTCGTTTGCTGATGCCGATAAGGCCGTCGCTGGGACGCTTCGTTGGTTTCACAGGGTAGTACCACCACTGGTCCTTCATCGGCCTGTACATGAGGTAAATTTTATTATCATTTGCAGTACAATATTATTCACGTACTTGATATAACGGTATTGATTGTTGTCCAGCTAAGTATATCATTCTGGCACAAAATATTGCATATCTATTGCAGTCAAAATTAACATAATATGAAATGCCATTCCATACCTTAAGCTAAACTAGAAACATAACTCGATCGTGGTCAAATTTTCTAGAAATTTAATCCAGCATAAAATATTGTTTATTTTAAGTGCTGTGCTATGGCAACCAAAATGATCCACACAAATAATATATTTTCATCTGTTGTACTAAATCATTTTAATTACAGTCCGTAAAAATTACAACGAATTTGAATACATATGTTCTCTGTCATTTATTTTTAATAAATTTTCAAAGTAGAGCACTCTGAGAGCGCATACCTCCACTACGCAAGGCAATGGTAATGAAAAATTCAAATTGGTCCTGAAACCATCTTTTTTTTGTATCAGCACCAAAATCTAATCATTTGTGCCTTTTGATAGTATAAACAATTTGTGTAACATGCGTTCATAACTTTTTGAGTTATATACTGCTAACAGACAATGACAAACATAAGTCAAACACACGAACGGACCGACCAATCATCACCAAAATTAAATCAATTGCGTCTTTTAACATTACTAACAGCTGGAGATTTCGTAAAGATTCATTCATAAGTTTTCGAGTTATTGTGCTAACAAGCGTAAAATCCAACACAGCGAAAAACAAACCAACAAATAATCACAAAAATTTGAACATTTACGCTTCGTATTCTACCTAACAACTCATGTAGATTTCATGAAAATCCATAACTTTTTGAGTTATGGCCCTAAGAAAAAAAAGGCAGACAAACAGATGAACGGATTTTCATCAAAAGTTAATTATCTGTTACTGTTAACATGCCTAACAATCCCTGTCATTTTCCTAAAGATCCGTTCGTAACTTGTTGAGCAATCTTGGTGACAGACAAAGAGACAAACGAACACGACAAAAATATAACCTTCTTGGCGGAGGTAGCATAATTAAGAATATATTAAAGGCTATTCACGAACAGTTGAATCTGTAGATCATACTTGAGAGGTTTGGAGGTCGTTTCGGCCTAGTGAAAGGGAACTGACATTTACCTACGCATTAAGAACTAATTAATATGAAATAAATCATACTTGAGAGGCTTAGGAGGTCGTGTCGGTCTTGTAGGAGGAACGGGAGGTTTTATAACCGTCGTAGGTCTCGGCCGCGTCCAGTGCGCTGGAGTAGACTTGTGCCCTCTCTCGGTGGTGGTACTGGGGCTGCTCTCAGTACCCACCCTATTCACACTTGACGATGACCCGGCGTGTAAATGGTCCGTTGGGAACCGCATAGGTTGCTTCGTAGAAGCCTCCATCGCATAAACTCCATCAACGATGAGCTTTTTGGTAGTATGGGACACATCATAAGGTCTTTGGGTGACCGATATCACTATAGATGATGGCACTGAACTCACTACGGAGTGTGGACTGCCCCCCGATGGGGTACTTTGCTTGTGGGTGTTTACCACCGTCGAACTGGCAGACAGTTGTGGAGTTAAGGAAAGTGACGGTTTTGTGTTTTTGTCTTTGTTATTGACAGACTGGTGAACTGTGGTGGAGTGTGAAAGAGAAAGGCCTTCCTTTTCGGAAAGTGTTGGTTCGGCTTCAGCGTCTTCGGTCGCCGAGCAGCAGGACCCGAACATGAAGCCGTCCATGCACATGCCGAGATGTTCGCCTCCCTTCTTGATGCATTCCCACACGAACATACACGTGCCGGGCCTGCCGCTCATGTGACAGCTCTTCTTAGATATCAAATTGGTGTCAACTGCAAAAATATTGGTCACCATTAACATTATTTAAATTTGTCGCTATAATATTTTATTAGAAAAATTTCAGAACGGCAGTGATTCAATCGATGGCAATTAAAAAAAAAATAATGGCCATGGTTGCTGACAATTTTGTCCAATTTACTGCTGCTGTATTTTTTTTTTCAACAATATATGACGATAGTGATTGAATTAATGTCTATTGCGGAAAGATTGGTCATCGATCGTCAATGGCATAGTGTTTATTTGGCCGTTTTTGCGGTTTTTATAAAATTTAATTCTTACAATGATGGAAATCGCGTCAGCTGGTTCAGTGTTCCGCTATTATCATATACTTTTTCTTATAATAACTGCAACGAATAATAATGATAATAATAATTACTGCAAAGAATAATTTATGGACAGCGTTAATTGTGATTTTTGCAAAGCTGCATTTTGAGGATGATTTATTTAGGGAAAGTATGAACCTTGTTTTGCCTGGATATTTTTAGCGCGAGACTGCTTGGTTGCCGGGAAATTTCGTAAGGAAACTGATGAATATCCAGCATGTACTCTCGTATTCATCGAGGTTTCCATGATGTATTTCAACTACTATAATCGGTTTGCAGATTATATAATTATTTGTGGCAATATTTTGAAAAATATTACTACTGCAAAGACTATTTACTGCTTACTGTGACGTGACTGGTGATGATTTCTTTTTTTTTAAAGAAAACTATTAATCGTAAGAGACGAGGCTTTCATGAAATACCGTATCAGTTTCTAAAAAAAGATTATCCTTTGGTATTGGCATTGTACAACGCGCACAGCCTGTTTAGCGGTGTGAATGTTCCAAGTCTAAGTTCCTCGAATAGATCGGGTTCCGGCACAATATGTGGGGTGCCTCAAAGAAGGTTTAAGATTACGTTAGCTCAGGTTAGAAAATGTTAGGTTAGTTGAGAATAGGTTTGGTTAGGCTAAGATGGGCTTGGTTCGGGTACAATGGATGACTAACTTATAGGTTCATATAGAGTATTATACCTGAATTTTAGGTAGGCCTAAAACACCGGCACCGATTGTCATAACGTAAAGTCAGCTAACAAGAATAACATTTTGAAATCTAGTTACAACAGTCGCAACGCTAGAATATGCACAACTGTGTATTTATTTACATACTGTACTGGTCTTAAATTCCCGTTCGGTCAATATTCTATCAACTCTCATTTGCAAGCGCCTCACTGTTATAAAATAAATAAATAAATAATTTTTATTAGATGGAAGAGAAGTTGTGATCCAAATGATTTTATGGTAAGTCTGAACATTTAAATACGTTGGTATCTCAACAGCCCCTGTAACCCAGTCGGAAATTATGGTTGTGATTATTGTTACGAATATTGTGCTCTATGTATATTTAAATTCTTAATTAATATTGCTGGGTATTCAACAGCGATAAATTATTCATTTTTTCTTCATTACTATGAATTTATTTCTCATATACAGGGTGCAGTAAAATTATACTTTTTACGAGTAT
>LQNS02278156.1:670920-701920 GCA_001587735.2 Parhyale hawaiensis
GGGGGGGCAGCGAGACACAAAAGCTAGGCCCTAAGCAGTACATTTTTTCAAGGCTTCATTTCCAGTGAGGGGCGCGTGTAACTTTTTAGGGAGGGAGTGTCTCCCCTGGCTACTCCATTGCAGGGAATTATGGATATTATCAACCAAGAGGATGGACTTATTATATCACACATCAAGTCCCAGGGTTGAAAGTTTCACGGGTCTGTCTGAAAGGCCTTACAAAGCCGTGAAAGTTTCACGGGTCCAGCTAGTACTGTAATTAATAGTCAACTGAGAGCTCTCACCTGGACCAGCATGTGTATCATCGTCACCGGGCTCATCGGTGGTATCCACCAACTCCGTGAAGTCCAGCATTGTGGTTGGTAGAGGTGTTGTAGTAGTAGTCGTCGTAGTAGTAGTGGTAGTAGGAGCTGGTGTTGTAGTGGAAGTAGTAGTTGTTGTTGTAGTGGTGGTGGTAGAGGTGGTGGTTGTGGTAGGTTCGGTTGTGGTTGTGGGTCTGGCTGCGGTTGTTCTCTTGTTGGCACTGAAGGAAAGTGGTCGTTTGCTGATGCCGATAAGGCCGTCGCTGGGACGCTTCGTTGGTTTCACAGGGTAGTACCACCACTGGTCCTTCATCGGCCTGTGCATGAGGTAAATTTTATTACCATTTGCAGTACAATATTATTGGCGTACTTGATAAAACGGTATTGCTTGTTATCCTGTATATCCTTCTAACATAAAATATTGCTTATCTATTGCAGTCAAAAATTTACATAACAAGAAATGCCACTCCATACCTAGAGCCAAACTACAAACATAACTCGATCGTGGTCAAATTTTCTAGAAATTTAATCCAGCATAAAATAGTGTTTATTTTCAGTGCTGTGCTATAGCAACCAAAATGATCCACACAAATAATATATTTTTATCTGTTGTACTAAATCATTTTAATTACAGTCAATAAAAATTACAACGAAAAATTTGAAAACATATGTTCTCTGTCATTTATTTTTAATAAATTTTCAAACTAGAGCACTCTGAGAGCGCATACCTCCGCTAAGCAAGGCAATGGTAATGAAAAATTCAAATTGATTCTGAAACTATCTTTTTTGTATCAGCACCAAAATCTAATCATTTGTGCCGCCTTTTGATAGTATAAACAATTTGTGTAACATCCGTTCATAACTTTTTGAGTTATACTGCTAACAGACAATGTCAAACATAAGTCAAACACACGAACGGACCGACCAATCATCACCAAAATTAAATCAATTACGTCTTTTAACATTACTAACAGCTGGAGATTTCCTAAAGATCCATCCATAAGTTTTCGAGTTATTGTGCTTACAAGCATAAAATCCAACACAGCGACAAACAAACCAACAAATAATCACAAAAATTGGAATATTTACACTTCGTATTCTACTTAACAACACATGTAGATTTTATGAAAATCTGTCCATAACTTTGAGTTATGGTCCGAAGAAAAAAATAGGTAGATGAACGGATTTTCACCAGAAGTAAATCATCTGTTAGTGTTAACATGCCTAACAATCTCTGTCATTTTCCTAAGGATCCGTTCATAACTGGTTCAGCAATCTTGGTGACAGACAAAGAGACAGACGAACACGACAAAAACATAACCTTCTTGGCGGAGGTAAATTAAAAATATATTATAGGCTATTCACGAACAGTTGAATATGTACATCATACTTGAGAGGTTTGGAGGTCATTTTGGCCTGGTGAAATTGAACTGACATTTACCTACGCATTAAGAACTAATTAATATGAAATAAATCATACTTGAGAGGTTTGGGAGGTCGTGTCGGCCTGGTAGGAGGAACGGGAGGTTTTATGACCGTCGTAGGTCTCGGTCGCGTCCAGTGCGCTGGGGTTGACTTGTGCCCTCTCTCGGTGGTGGTACTGGGGCTGCTCTCAGCACCCACCCTATTCACACTTGACGATGACCCGGCGTGTAAATGATCCGTTGGGAACCGCATAGGTTGCTTCGTAGAAGCCTCCATCGCATAAACCCCATCAACGATGAGCTTCTTGGTAGTATGGGACACATCATAAGGTCTTTGGGTGACCGATATCACAATAGATGATGGCACTGAACTCACTACGGAGTGTAGACTGCCCCCAGATGGGGTACTTTGCTTGTGGGTGTTTACCACCGTCGAACTTGCCGACAGTTCTGGAGTTAAAGAAAGTGACGGTTTTGTGTTTTTGTCTTTGTTATTGACAGACTGGTGAACTGTGGTGGAGTGTGAAAGAGAAAGGCCTTCCTTTTCGGAAAGTGTTGGTTCGGCTTCAGAGTCTTCGGTCGCCGAGCAGCAGGACCCGAACATGAAGCCGTCCATGCACATGCCGAGATGCTCGCCTCCCTTCTTGATGCATTCCCAGACGAACATACACGTGCCGGGCCTGCCGCTCATGTGACAGCTCTTCTTCGATATCAAATTGGTGTCAACTGTAAAAATATTGGTCACCATTAACGACATTATTTCAATTTGTCGCTATGGTATTTTTATTAGGAAGATTTCAGAACGACAGAGATTCAACTTGATGGTAATTAAAAAAATAATGGCAATGGTTGCTGACAAATTTATCCAATTTACTGCTGCTGTATTTTTTTTTCAACATTATATGACAATAGTGATTGAATTAGTGTCCATTGCGTCAAGATTGGTCATCTATCGTTAATGACATTTTATTTATTTTGCCGTTTTTAAAAAATTTTATTCTTACAATGATGGAAATGGTATCAGCTGGCTCAGTGTTCCGATATTGTGGTATATACTTTTTCTATTAATAACTGCAACGAATAATTTATGGACAACGTTGATTGTGATTTTTGCAAAGCTGCATTTGGAGGATGAGTTATTTATGGAAAGTATGAACCTTGTTTTGCCTGGATATTATTAGCGCGAGACGGCTTGGTGGCCAGGAAATTTCGTAACGAAACTGATGAATATACAGCTTGTACCCTCGTATTCATCGAGGTTTCCGTGATGTATTCCAACTACTATATTCGGTTTGCGGATTATATTATTATTTGTGGCAATATTTCGAAAAATATTACTATTGCGAAGACTATTTACTGATTACTGGGACGTGACTGGTGAAGATTTCTTTTTTTTTTAAGAAAACTATTTATCGCAAGAGACGAGGCTTTCATGAAATACCGTATCAGTTTCTAAAAAAAGATTATCCTTTGGTATTGGCATCATACAACGCGCAGAGCCTGTTAGCGGTGTGAATGTTTCAAGTCCTAGTTTCTCGAATAGATCGGGTTCCGGCACAGTATGTAGTCTGCCTCAAAGTAGCTTTAGGGTTACGTTAGCTCAGGTTAGAAAAAGTTAGGTTATGTGAGAATAAGTTTGGTTAGGCTAAGATGGGCTTGGTACGGGTACAATGGATGTCTAACTCATAGATTCATATACAGTATTATACTTGAATTTTAGGTAGGCCTAGAAAACCGGCACCGATTGTCATAACCCAAAGTCGGCTAACAAGAATAACATTTTAAAATCTAGTTACAACAGTCGCAACGCTAGAATATGCACAACTGTGTATTTATTTGCATACTGTACTGGTCTTAAATTCCCGTTCAGTGAATATTCTTTCAACTCTCATTTCAAGCGCCTCACTGTTATGATGGAAGAGAAGTGGCAATCCAAATGATTTCGTGATAAGTCTGAACATTTAAATACGTTGGTATCTCAACTGCCCCTGTAATGAGGAATTAAGCAGTTAATAGCTAAAAGTTTCCCTTCTTTTGTTTTTGTATGGTCCTTCGTAGGCGTAAGAGAACATTGGCCAGTAGCCTGAGCAATGAGCAGAAGAGATGCCGAAGCAAGTTCTAAGTTATTATTTTCAACGGCAGGCCTGTTAGCATCTATAAGACCACTCGATGGGCACATGTTTGTTTCACCTATCATAATTTTTTTTTCTGCGCTCTAAAAAAAATACGGAAATGTCCGTTCACATTTATAAATTTTGTGTGCTGTGCAATAATTCTTTGATTTTAGAAAGCAGTCACCACTAGTGACAATATTAAACTACTCTATAGGAGTCAGCCTGCAGCAGTTCTTAGGCAAATGGTATCCGCACAGGAATTACGATAGAATTTTATTTTTCGTATCCTTCCGGTGGCAACGGCACCACCTCGGTAGGTCTACGTCAGACGTAACTAAGGTCTTTGTACGCTCAAGATGGGATCTTCCCGGATGTGCATTACCGTGTGCATAAAGTACGATGTGCACATGTAGGTGGAAAGCATTTTTGTGCTTATTGCGAGTACAAAATATGGCACATATATATTTTCAAAATTGCAAAATATCTAGTTATTGTAATTCACGTTACTAGGTGCTCTGCATAAATTTAGTACAAGTATATGCAGCTCGTTGAAAGACTTCAACTGCTACTTACGTAATTTGCAACTCACGGGTTTGACAATACATGCAACTTACACTTATATTGTGCACATTTTTTCTCTATCTTTCGTTAAATTAATTTTTACTAGAATAAGGCTGGAAATTGAGAGCAACTGTAAATTTAATTGATGAACCATCTAAGAACTTGAATCAAGAGCTAAGATATCTTATCATACGTTTTGTTGAACTAGTCACCTTCAATATCAGGTCGTTTAATTGGCGAAGAGTTTAGCGTGCTTTAAAATCTGCTTTCGTGACTTTGCTTTGTTCACTTATCCGGTTTGTGACGAGTGTATTTATAACTCACACGAGGGTAAAGGTGCTTCACCCCGAGCAGCTTCCGGAGCCACGTACGGTCTCTGGCTGTGACAGCTGAACCCTTCCTCTGCCTAAGGCTTCATTCACACAAAGGCGGTCTAAAACCTCTGACGTCACTGGCAGAATTGCTGATTTTCATATGACCAACCAATCGGAAGTACCTGAGAGCCTGAAGTGTCTAACGTCACTGGTAGACGAACTGACCATCGTCGACGAGCTAATCGGAAGTGTCTGGTGACCCTTATAGTGAAGTCACTCGTAGAGGAATCTATATTCATTTGACCATCAAATCGGAAGTGTCTGATTACCCTTATGGTGAAATCGCTGGTAGGCGAATACATATTCATTCGGCCGCTAATTCAAAAGCGTCTGAGCCCATAATGTCTTTAGGAGACGAACTAATTTTTACTGCAAGACTGATAGCGAGCATGTAATGCTGTCATATAGCTATAAGTCAACTGCACAGTTTATGACTGTGAGTCATACGAAGGATACAATGAGACTCCTGAGTTACGAACTTAAACATGGTTCGGATCCGAGGCAGGGGTCCAGTTCTTGTGTAGTATAACTACGAGCCCATTAGCATTCGTAATACTTCTCTGTATGTATTCCACCGTTTTGTAATATATGATTCATCTAGACCTGTTACTTTTGGTTGCCAGCTCACAATGGTATTGGATTTTTTCCCGTTTTACATAAAATTCTATATTTCATTTATTATTCGCTTTTAATATCAAAGATCGTAGATGTTCTCGTGTGATATCAAAGAATAGTCCTGAAAAGGCTACAGTTAAGCAGCGACCTTTGTTAGTTGTAGTATCTGGAAGTGCTATTTTTGTTTTCAACATAGTTGCGATTGCAGTAGTACAACTGTACTGTTCCAGCGTCAGTTTGGTACTCCAAATACTAAACTAGTAATTTATTCTCTTTGCTCCCCTAGCTGCACCGTCGGATGTGTCTAGTCCATAAGCTCTCGGTTTTGGTTCCACTTCTGAAAGCAATAAGTGCTTCCAGATTTTCGATTATATATCTAGAAGTTCCTTTGTTTATGTCTTTATTCATTCAAAATTCTTTTGCGAATTTGAATTTATCTTAAATCAATTAAATTAATTAATTAATTTATTTATTTAAATTAAACCTATTAAATTAATTTTACATTATGATCGTATTTAATTTAGTTGCTCTGTAACTCGGTAAATTAACATTTCAGTTAAGTATCATTGATAGAGCAATAATACGAAGTATTTATCAGTATCATTGACACGTCTTCTACATTGAGAATATCCCGATTAGAATGTAGCAGATGCAGCAGAATTATGATACAAGAATAACCAAAGAAAATAAAAATGTCGACATGTATTCTTTACGGACAATTCTAATGGTGAAGCACACTAGTAACCTTCATTATAATGCAATTACCAAAGGAAAAAAATAGTTGTATTGTTTCTTTTGGGATAGTAATTGAGTGCACCTATCAAGTATTTACTACCTTATAATTAGCATGGAAATAATTGCCATGGCCATAGTAATAGTTAGCAAGGATGATGAGACTACATAAGGTTAACCCGGGATGGGGGGGGGCAAAGCTACGGTGCACTATGGGTAATGAGGTGTGCGACTTCACAAAATTCAAGTACGGTTATACGCAGCTGTTTTACGTTGCTTCCCCATTTAATTTGAGTCTTCTACATGTCTTGCATCATTGTAGTTGCACAAAAATGTGCATCAAAGCATCTACAAACTTTTTTTTAGGTCTCCGAAGGATAAAAGTTTATCATTATTATTGCGGCAAGTGTCTGCAAAAATGTTGCCTTAAGCTGTGCCGTCGCGTACGCGTAATTCTTCTCCTAATCGTAAAAAATGATACGCCATTGGAAAAACTATGGATTTAACATTCGCCAGTTCCCACAACATCGTTCCATAAGTCAGTTAATATCTGGGAATGCGGTTAGATAAGTTGTAAGTTTTTGTTTGGAAGTTAGTGAACGTGGGTCGGACGCAACACTACTGCCATACTGATGCAACGCGCACGCAGCGTATGAGTAGCTGATGTTTTTCTTTTAATTTTACGGAGCAATTGTATGGCTTCTGCGTATTATGTGCAGACTCTTGTTTTAATATAACTTCGCCGGAGGGAAAGCAATTTGTTTCTCTGGTTCTATAATGTTTTTCTTACAACTCTTGTTAAAAGTTCTTCTATCTTTGCCTTTATTCATTCGCATCTGAGCCTTGGCACCGCCCTCCCCCCCGGCTTAACCTTATGTAGTCTCATCACTTTTGGTGCTTTAGTATAGTGATGATACTCATTGTTGTGCGTGATAACTATATAAAAACTACTGGAAGCTGGCTATTCTCACCGCAATTGCACACCTCCCTGTTTAGCTATTCAATTTTAATAAAATAAAACACTTTGATTCGGTAACACTCACAGTAGTTACGTGTGTCTATGGCTCTACCCTGAGGTATGAGTAACAAAGGCGCCAGGTGTGACGGCAGGTCAGCAGGCCTGTGCCCCATGGAGCGCTCCCAGTGCTGCAGAGCCGTTACCGCGAATAGCACAACTGCTGCAACGCGCCTCCATCGGGACTGTCGAGACGAGGATCTCCATGTTGAGCCTCCTCTTGGTGCTGCAATACAAGATACTTAACGTTAGTTGAACAAAAGGATATTAGGCGAATAGAGCATTAACTTTAATTTACGCCAGAAATGGACCAACTGACATAGGCCGACTGCAGTATAAATTTCTAACATCAGTTGGGCATGTATATTTAGCAACCACGTCGCTATTATCGTAGTTGTTTGCGTAGATAGTGCCATCTGCATAATATGCTACAATCAATAATTAGCAGGTTTCTATAGTTACACGAATCATAATTACTATACTTTTCTTCTTTTTCATAGTTACAGTGCATCTAACAATAGTATTGGACTATTAGTACGATACGGACTGTATTAATTTAAGCTTATGGGACACTCTAAGAAAGAAATCGACAATTAGCTAATGCCAGTTTGAGTTTAGGCGTAATGGCAAATGTTTATCTGTTTCAGTTGCGGGTAATAAGTGAATGTCACGAGGAAATGATATGTTTTTTTCATTTTTTTCTGTTCGGTTTAACAGGCCACTTTTTGCATGTTTCATAGATTTATAACGGTCGATATTGACAGCTGACTGTAGGACGTGCGAGAATCAAGCATAATTATTGAATTGAGTCTTGGTCGTAGATTTAAAATAAAAAGGTCGATTATATTAGTTTCTAATTATGCACATGCTCTGAAGCGATTGATATTCAGCAGCTAGCAGATAATATACTTATAACACTGATTAGCGCAGTTACCTCCATCATGCATAGGTACATCATATGGTAGTTTCCAACAATAATTTCTCTGTATAATAAATATGAACGCAGTTGCACAATTGCCGTACCAACAAAAACCATTGGGCAGCAGACAAAGGGTTCTGACTTTGGCTTTCATTTTTCCAGGTTCATTTCTCCCTACCAAATAGGCAACTTCTTCGCGGCACTTGACGTGATCAGTCAGCGTCTGGGCTGAGTGCTGCTGTGGGTTTACTGACCTTTTCTGGCAATGGGGAGGGTTGGGGATGCAGATGGTCGCATGCAGCCTTCAGTCACTGGCGCCATAGCTCTAGACAATCTGTGGTTGACTGCAGCCGTATAATCCTCTAGGGTCTATTGGCATATATCTACAGCACAAACCAGTGCGTGTGGGTTTCCCAGTTGGGGGAACGGTCAAGTTGACTGTACCTTCTACTGGCTAATGCCATTAAGTGATGCATATTTAGTGTCACAGTTAGATACGGTATTGTTTTCAAATGACCTCGTAGCTACTAGACCAAAAACAAGCAATTTGTACGAAACTCTTGTAAATTCAGGGAAGGTAGTGCCGGGTAGTTACATGCGGCATAGATCCAAATTGATAACACAGTTATTAAATAACAGTAATTGATTCTACGCTAGTTATGCTCAGTGAAATGTTATCCCCTTAGTTAAATACGTCATAGTTCCAGATTGACACAGTAGCTGCTATACCAGTAACAATAATTGACGCTCCACCCCAGAACCATTCAGTGCAAATGAACGCTTATGAGGTTTGGACCATATCGTGCGGCACTAACTACCGCTCCTCGGCTGCAACATATCTTGCAAAATACCGGCTTCCCAAATCGATATTCGCATTACGCCGTGTCAGGCACAAATCAGTTCACCGTCATTTGTGCCGATGTTTTCCAATCATCCCCGCTTGATGGCGCTCTCTATCGTAGCATAAAGAACTTTCCCAGGTGTGTGTGTTCACATCAGGGTTTGATTAAATACGCTCAGCCAAGCCGTGTAGAAGAGTTGCACTTTCTATTAAAGTGCCAGAACTGATTGTTTGCGGCGTGCCTCCCCTCGCGGGGGGGAGCAGCAACAGCAATGCAGGAAGCAAGGATGGCTCCAACATCCATACTTTCCACTTTGAAAAGTGACAGCTTCACCAGCCTCCTCTCCCTCCCTGTCGGTTTGCCGCAGGACTTTTGCTGGTAGACTTTTCGGTTTCTCTGTTTGACTTTTTATTTGTTGGCAGCTTCAAGGCGAGACTGTTTTTTGCTGTGTTTCTCGGTCAACTGCCGTCGTTTCCGGTAGAGCAATCATCTAATCCTTGTCGATTTTTGATAGAAATTACTTTCGTAATGAAATATTTTTTTAATCCGGTTGTTAATTCTGTTCCCTAATAACGGCCGTGATTGATAATAATTTGACCGTATATCGTCGAAATTCAGCTTACTTGGACGTCTCAACCAATGTCATAGAAACAATAATTCAAATTAGTTCCGCCGTTGTAGGGATAATGCCGTATACGTTGGGTGTAATTAAGTGTCCAACGGTTCCATAATTTGTTGAGAAGGTTGTCTACTCTACGCTAACTCTCTAAATTCAAGACAAATAGCACCAGCATTCTCACCGATCTTCTGACTGGGGCGAAAGATGCGGACCTGATTGGGTGGGCACATTTCCTCAGACCAAGCCAAACAACACAAAGTTGTTTGCATCGGTACGAATTCTTGGACCAATGTAAAAAACAAAGGACTGGTTGTGTTGGAGCTAATCTTCAGACCAAGAAAATCGACACAAAGTGGTCTGTATCGGCACTTTTTCTTGACTGAAAGCAAACGACACTGAGGAGTCTGCCTGCGTCGGAACCCATCCTCGATCTAGAGGGTTCGTCCTGAAGACCTACTTTGCTGTGGGTGCAACAACCATGGTAGCTACGTAAGTACCTACGTACGTCTTATTTGTGCTTATCACACTATAGGCTAAATTATGTTAGCCTAAGTAGTATACAGTTTTCCTTGTTTCATGTACATATCACTTGCAAAGGAAGGGAAAAGTACGCGTTGTTTTACTGGCCCTTTCGATTTATTGAATAGAAGAGGAAGATTCATTGCGCTGGTCACAACAACGCATCCTGGAAGCAGAGCGTGACACGAGCATTGGAGAAAGGCAGATGAGGCAGGCAGGGAGCTCCTCCGGAGGCCTGAGACACACACTGGAATCACGAGCCAGCAATGGTGAGAGCTGACTTACATGCTCTTACAAACGGTGCCTTAAGCTGACCAACCTTCGCTGTTCGACAATTGACCTATATTTCCTTTGACACACAGACTCGCGGGCGGCTTCCGGCCATCTGCCGGAATTGACGAAAGGGAAAGCGCGCGTTCTGTACCTCGACGTAATATTTTGGAAGGAGTTTGAACTCTTGCGTGCACGAACCATGGGTAAGGAGATCTCTTTCTCGTTAACTGCTTCATTAGGAGATCGGGCAGTCAATGAGTTTGGACAGTTGTATGGTTATCTGGGCAACCTGTCTGCCGGCGGTTGCTTCATTTAGAGATCGGACAGTCAATGAGTTTCTGCAGTTTCAGACTATACCGTCACTCTGTGACAAGTCTTTAGAGTTAATTTAAATTAGCTTTTGCATTCCTTGGATTGTATTTTATCGGAAACAATTTAGCTAATTTTTGGCGGTACAAGAAAACTCAAATTAAGGTTTCTGCAGTACGGACGATGTTTTTGCACTTTCTCTCCACGCCTCATTAAACCATTGCATTGGTGCTGTCATTCCTGGAATACTAATACTGAGACGCCTCACTGATCAGCCAATATGAACTGCTGCTAGGGACAAATAAACAAATGCAATTTATAGGAAGGAGAGCAGTGACAACTACAGACTATTCTATTTATATTACAAGGCTCACAGACGACATAGATTAAAGTTTTTCGAAAGAGATTTTTATAATAACATGCTGGGAAAGGATCCCAATATAACGTCTGCAAGCGAATAAACATATGGCAACTCGGCAAGGAGCTTAAGATAAATTAATATAGATAGGCTCTTCGTGTAACGGTTGTAGAAGAATCATAGAGTTTGACAAAGAGCTGCGGTAAGTTGATGTGGAAGAGATACGTAAAAGACCACATACTTTCACAGCTGTTGTCAGGCTGCAGCTTTTCGTGACCTCAATTGCTTCTACTTCTTCTTCTGCTTCTTTGTATGTAATTACAGAGCGCTCCATCGCGGCGCGTGGCCTCTTCGTAGGACACGCTATAGTCTGGTGTACGATCATGAGGGCGCGTGTGCGATCAGCTTCTTTAGTGTGCGATCAACTAGTCTAGTATACGTGATAAACTGGTTTTGTGTGCCATCGAATAGTGTAGCTAGCGATCAACTACATTTGTGTTTGCGATCAACTAGAATAACTATAAAACCCGAAAAATGTATAATCAAATAGTTTAGCCTAAGATCAACTAGACTAGTGTATGATGAACTAATTTTGGGTGTACATTCAACTAGTTTCTAGCACGATCCATAAGTTTAGTTTAGCGAATAAAAAGATAGCTCAGTTTGCGGCCTGTTATTCTTGTGCCCGATAACACGAGTTGGTAGCGTACAAGCCAGCTTTGAGTGCGATCAACTAGCTTGGCGCACGATCTACTAGTTAAATATACAATTAGCAACTTTAATGTACAATCAGCTAGTTTAATACATGATTAACTAACTTATTGTGAGGTAGATTAGTTTAAAAAGATAATAGTCAGTTTAGCGTGCGACCAACATTTTTTACTTATTACCGACTTGTTTGGTGTACGATCAACTTGCTTACCTTGGAATCGACTAGTCTAGTGTACGTTCAATAAATTGAGTACACGGTCAACTACCTTATTGCACGATCAACGGATAACTTACTAGTTAAGCACTCATTGTACTAGGAATGGTTAGATCAACAAGTTCACCTTTTTCATCAACTAGCTCATTGTACAGTCAGAGTATTCAGCGTGTAATCAGAACAGCTGGTTGTCCGAACCTATCTTTACCGAGAGAATCGCTACACTTGACTGCAATCTCTGTTGTAGGTACTTCAAATCAACTCAAAATTTCACGAAACTCTTAGTTTTTTCCCAAAAAAATTGTCTTTAACAAAATCAGTGGTGAGCAGAAACGCATTTTTAGAACTTTGGAGAAGAAAACGAAGTGTTTCGTGAAATCTCAGTTGTAAGGGAATTTGTGATACAAGGCTGGTGTTTGCGTCTTCTACTTCACGAGGTGGGTCGTCGGTGTAGCGTGGTAAGCTACCTATGGTACCTATGGTACACTTAACAGTCAACGAACTTTATTAAGCAAGCATAAGGAGGTGATGCAGTAAATGTATACGGAACATATGTAGCTTATCACTAGAGTTAAATTAAATACAGAAAATGGCTGAAAGTATAAGTACATGTTACGCTGCAATGCATCTCATTTTTTGGCTTATGTTTAGTAAGAATATGCCCTGCCACCGGCTATACATGTTAGACAGTTTGTAGCCAGGGCCATTAAAACTTACATTTACCAGTGAATAGGCTGATTATTCTATCCTGATTAGATTATCTTTTTCTTTAATTAGACACTGGCTGTCAGATGTTGACTCTGCCTTCCCTAAAAGAAATAGTCTAGTAGTTTCATTGTTTCATATTCTCATAAAAAAAGATGTAATCATGAACCAGCAGCATACATAATTATGATGATGGCTAGTTTGAAAAGAATCCAACACTCTCAAAATATTTTAACTTTTTTGTGTGTGTGTACTGGAAAATTTTTTGATAATTCTTACACTGAGGATTTCTCACTCTACGTATCTGTTTTTTCTTGTCTTTTAATATGATTTCTACCTAGTTTTTTGTTAGTGTACACTAACGCACTAGTCAACAGTCAAGCTTCAGCTTGCTTTAGCGTAGCGGAACCATGGCTGTATGGGGAACGAACTGGTGTCTCTTACTTGCGTCAGAGTGTCCGTAGTGTAACTCTGTGTGTCCGCATATGTCTGTCCTAGTTAGTTGAGCAAACAGCTACTTGATGCAGCTGTGTTCTATCTGAATGTTGGTCCATGTCCCACTAGACGAACTCTAGCTGATTTGGTTTTGCTACAGCAAGACAAGCTACCGTGGGGGCTCTTACCTAGCCCAAAAATAGGAGGGTAGGGAGGCCCGGGTCGCTGAACCTTACGTCGATAGCACCTTAGTTCTTAGCAGCCCGTGCTAGACTGCAGCCATACCTACTCCATGAGGCCAATTGGTCCATATCTGCAGCACCAACCAGTGCGTATTGCTTTCCCAGTAGAGGGTGCGGTAAATATTGACTTTACCTGGGTGTATCGCCATAATTTTGATACACTCCAGAAGTAAGCTATTATGGAAACTATGTTTTCTTACTTCGGCTATGCGGCTCTGATGTCACTTTGACGTCGTCATTCATGAGCCATTTTCTCTCTCATTTTATTTTGTTGTGATACCATTTTGCAAAAGCACATTCTGTGAGTTTGAAATTCCTGTCATTGTACTCGCAATCAAACGCTGACATTGCACGTATAACGTCACTTAGGTAACATTCTTTGTTCTCGGTGATTGTGCTGGAAGGTTCTAAGAATTTCCTGGAGCTTAGTCCATAAACTTGTTAATTCTTGGTGCAGTTTCGTAAAGCAGTCGTGACTATTGCAAGCAATAGCCAAATCCTGTCGCAATGTCGTCGCTTTACAGAAGTGTGAAACTCAAGAAAACAACATATTGCAACACCTCAGACTACAACCCGGTGAGAGTGTAACATGTAACATAATTTTCGTATCTGTTAAAGTTGCTGCTTACACGACAAATTATGTAGTGATAAAAGCAGCTACATGAGTTGTTTATAATCTTGACCCAGAAGCAGAAGGTTGCAATGAAAAGCAATAGAGCTTTGTTAGGCTAACACGAATACGAGAAATGACTTTTAAAAATATTGTGGTTGGTGGTTGCTCATAGACAAATAATGAAGCAGCTTAAGCATTCTCTATGCAACTTCTCTATCAAAATTCAGGGCCGCCGGCGAAGTTAACACCGCAATTCAGCTTCTGTGCGACGCCGCGGCGGCCCAAATTTTGCTAGGAATACACGAAGAAACAGGCAGCCAGCAGGGCCGCAGAGTAGAAGTCGGAGTCGGTCGGCGGTCAGATAACTTTGAAAGCGAGGTCTCTGAGTCGGACGAAACTTGGCAAAGGAGTCGGAATGGTAGGCAGTGGGAGGTTCTAAGAATACATGTGACGGAGTCAGACACCCGATAGTCCCAACAGTCAGACGCGGCTGAAATTAATTTGTATTATGGATGAAGCTGCAGTCGTAAGGCGTTTTAGGTTTTTAAAATGTAAGGAGGTGCAAACGAACTCGAGCTTTGGACCATCCAGCCCCTCAGCTTAGCCGGCCACCGAAAAAAAATGTTAATTTCAAGTTCTTTTATCAATACGATGAGACATGAAACTTTTTGTGGCTGCAACGTTCGTATAATTTAAATAAATATATATAAATAAGAAATATGGGCAATGATATGCGAAGAAGAATAAGCTAAGCCCAGTTTTCACACCTTAAACGCTATGACTATGATTCGTTTTTCTTGTTTGCACGTTTTACACAGAACTTTCTAATGGAATCAAAACGCTTGAACTACAACATTCACATTTTATTTTTCAAAAAACGTATAAATTTCTTCGAAGTAAAAATAGCATCCTAAACTAGTTCACATGGTCACTAGAAACCGATGAGTTTCTTGCACATTTCTGCTTTCTATGAACTAGTAAGTTTCTTTTTCTTAATGTGTATGCATTCAAATGCGGAACAGTGAATGGTTGCACGTACAGTACCATATTTTCGCATGTTCCTGTTGTTATTTTTCCAGTGACATAAATGTATGTTGCAATTGCAATTTTTCACTGCAAAGTCTGTTTGTTCTTTTACTAGGTGCATGTTTTCTAGCTCGTAACATACTCTTACAATTTATGCGGTAAAAGTGGAAAACTAGACGTAGATAACAGTATATTCTCGCACGTTCATTGTACCACTGCTATATACATTCATACGTATCTCAAGCAGACAATACTATCTTTTGTCACGTATTTATCTCCAGTGTTATGCATGCATTGTCAACGTACGCGTACACAGACATCTTCATCTTTTCACACGTTCATGGCACCAATGTTGGTGTACATACAACCACGATAAGTGCATTACGATCAGCCGTCCTATACGTCGTTGGTGATGCAATCTTATCCATAGTATAACGAGAACATAATAGTGCGTTACTCAACGTAACAGGAGCATATGATGCACGCGAGAGCCGCCGTTATAGTTCAGTTCCTTCACTTTCACTTCGTCGTCACAAGTCCCAGCCTTTGCAGTCTGGTTGCGGATATGCTATTGTTAAATGCAGAGCTGAACTTGTATAAGAGACGACTTTTTGTGGCTGTGGTGACGCTTGTTTGACTTCCTTCATGTTTCGCTCTGTAGTTTCATTGCCGTACGACAAAGTGAAGTGGCTGTCGCTTCACGAAAATTTTCTAAACGCTGCAGAACCATCTTTTTGTTATTTCTAAACGCTGCAGAACCATGTTTTTGTTAGCTCGGTGTAGATTGTTCAACTTCCTCCATGCTGCGCCCAGTAGTTCTATTGTTGTACGATCAGATAAAGTTAATTTTGCTTTAAAAAATGTTTAATACAACGAAGTAGATAACTATGTTTTTTCAGTATTGTGGATATAATTTCCGACCGCTCTCGGAAATTGGGTCTTTTGGTCCATCTACTGTCAGCTGTCGACGTTAATCTATTTACTGCTTTTAAGTTCGTTGAGTTATTTATTTGCCTTCTGACAAAGTGGGCTCGCAGTTGCCCAACGAATGTTCTCTAAAATAAAGCAGTATATCTTTTAGCTGCTTTTTTAAGTTTCTTCACATTTCATTGAGTGCTTTCAATGCTGTAGAACGAAGTACATTGGTTGTCACTTCAAACATCCGTAAAATAAGATAGAACAGCTGTAATAATCTACTTCACAGCAAATTCTACGTTCATTATACTTCGCTGAATAGTCTTGCTGACGTCCGAGAAACTGTAGTTTCTTCCAGCTTATGGATGTACTTAAAAAAGAAACATCAGCCTTAAATACTTTCACACCTTCTATTACTTCTATCACCTTCATCGAGTTGTGTCATTGTTATCTGACAAAGAACAACTGCGTCTATGTTATGGAAGTAATAGAAAAGGGAAAAGAGCATCTGTTTTGAAAAGTTTAACATCTTCTGTTTCTTTTCATGCTTCGCTGAGTATTTTTGTTCTGTACGATAAAGTTCAGTGACGTCTCCTTGACTGACCTATTAAAAAACAAGAACGAACATTTGTTCTGTATTCAATTGAATATAGAGCGGTGGGGCTGACGATTTTAAAATCTTACATACAAATATATCAAACACTATTCTAACATATTTCTTATTATTATCTCCGCCAAGGAGGTTATGTTTTCGTCGTGTTTGTCTGTCTGTCTGTTTGTTTGTCTGTCACCAAGATAACTCAAAAAGTTATGAACCGATTTGGATGAAATTTGCAGGGATTTTTAGGTATGTTAGGAGGAACAGTTGATTAACTTTTGGTGAAGATATGTCCATCCGTTTGCTTGTTTGTCTGCCTCATTATTCTCGACGCTATAACTCAAAAAGTTATGGATGGATTTTGATGAAATTTACATGAGTTGTTAGGTTTATAACAAAGAGTAACTGACCAAATTTTGGTAATGATTCGCCTGTTCGTTCGTTCGTTTGTTACTGTTTTTAATTTTATGCTTGTAAGCACAATAACTAAAAAAAATAATGAATGGATCTTCATGAAATTTATAGGAGTTGTTAGTAATGCTAAAAGACATAAATGAACAAATTTTAGTGCAGATCGGTTTGTTCGTTTGAATGTTTGACTCATGTTTGTCATACCGTTTGTTAACAGTATAACTCAAAAAGTTATGAACGGATCTTCAAAAAATTGAAAAAGCTGTTAATAATATAAAATGGCACAAATGATTAGATTTTGGAGTTTATATGAAGAAAATTAGGGTTTCAGAGCCAATTTGAATTTTTTGCTACCGTTGCTTCACTTGGCGGAGGTATGCGCTCTCAGAGTGCTCTAGTTGTTACTATTTTTATTCCTTCGCTGCATCTTTTACGTAGTGTTCCCAGTGTCACTGGTACAATATTTAATTGTACTAACGGGACCCATGGAAATTCCAAGGTTAATTGTTTTCACTTACCTGAGTTTGACCTAAGGCAGCGTTCTAATTTTATCTACCTCGTCTAAACTAAAGTCCGCCCCGTAACCCTGACCAACTCTCTACAGTAGCGCAGTCCGTCTTCTTCTTCGTCTACCGTCTAACCTATCTTAGTGACCTGATTTTATCTCTGTAACTTGAATAAGTTCTGTCAGCACAGAATATGCACTGCTATCTTGATAAAGACAGAAAAATGAAGATGCTTCTTACATTTTTCTCCCATTTATTTGCACGCGTTTTCTAGTACTTTTTCTCACAGCTTAGAGATAACTTAACTCTTCATAATCTTACAGATTTCCGATTTTTTTTGTCGACGTATCTAATTTTGTATACAATAGTACAGGGCCCGTGTATGTTGAATGGTAGCCCATTATTTTTCTGTTTTGTTTGATATCATAGCTATAAAACAAAGTACATCAAACTCGACCAATTACTTCAGCCACAGCAAAGTAACAACCTGTCCTTAAAGATGCCATTGTTGTATCCCGCTTTCACTTGATATCCCGCTTTTTTTAGAGTCCAGCAGTCCAACACTACCCGCTTTGTGCTCCCGTACCGTATCCTAGCTACGCATTTGGCTGTATTAAGGATGTCATGAGCCATCAGCAAAGTGAACATAATATGTCGTGGAAAAGAAAGCGATGAAAATCGGATGATATGATACGTATAATACGATTATACGATCATGTCATTACTTCGAAACTAACTGAAAATTCATTCAAAAAGCGAAAAAGCACAGCTATGGTTGAAATCCTTCTGAGCAAAATGCGATCGTCTTTTTGTAAATTGGATTTTCCCATATATCTAATACTGAAAGTGTAACGTGCAGACGAATGGATGAACCTACTATGAAACTAAAAAAAAATAATATTGTAGATATTTCCTTTCAATTTTGGTGTTACTAATAGTAATGTAACAAAGTCTCCACCGATTTCTTTTTTTTTTTTGCACTATAACAACTTTTCATTGTTGGCTGGTTATAAATTCTATAGACGCAACAATAAAATTGATAGTTATGATGATGAATAACAAACTTTATATTTCAACGTACCCTACCACCGAGTCAACCGTAAAAAAACTCGTGAAACTTGCATCATCAAGGCATACAGTTAAGAAAAAATATTTAGCTCGAAAGTGAACCACAATTACAGTTAGTTTTTGCTTCCTATTTTCCTGGTTGAAACTAAACAAAGCTCAGACAGCCTTGCAGTGAGAGCGGTAAAAAAGTTGCTCTCAATGCACTTTATTCTTTGAAACAAAAAGGAGAAAACTTGTGTTCAGTGCAAGTTGCATTTCTAATTTCGAGCCAACGATATTAACATACAACCTGCAATTTACCAGCACTCTTTTATTGTCTAGAATTCAACCCACGGCAGTTAGATCCAGCTTATGTTCTTCGACTGGTAATGTTAATTTTTCGTTCTGACAATGATTCTAGAAGGCTGGTTATTTGCATCAGCGACAACAGTTTATCTATAGGCAAAGCAAAACTACAAATATAAATCATCCTCTATTCTCATTCCATCTTATCGATGGCAAGCATTATCACTATTTTTTCAGACTTAACTACTATTGTACACTAAGTAATCCTTAACCCTTTAACTCCAGGTGTAGACATATTTCTATTCGCTAAATACTGGGCTCAACTTTGCTGATTTATTAGTTTTTTTTTTTCACATTTTACGGTAAGATCTTATACTGTCACGTAGCTCAAGAAATAAGCGTTCTGGAAAAAAAAATTCTCAATGAGACTTACACTTATAAGAAAAACTTCAATATTCAATTAAATAACAAGGATACCGCCGGGGTGATAGGGTTAAGGGTAATATCAAAGGCCGTTCTTCAATTAATACGATTTGACAGTTTTACAGATAACAGCCCATCCCAATATAAAATTAAAGCCGTCGTAGAAGCTAAAATTGCAATTTAGCTGCCGGGCGTCGCCGCGGAGGCCTTAGATATTGTTTGGGATGGACTCTATACGTTACATACTACAGCTCAGGTGCTCAGGTTTGAATTTTGGGCCACCTTTCTTTTTGCACGAGTCTTCTAAGAAATCATGCTGTCTATGTGTAACATTTAATAACCAACAAAATCATTTCTTTCTATCCACTGGGAGTAGCAAAGAATCTGTCCGAGAAAACGAACAGCTTAGGCTGTTTCTCTGACCCGGCAACCTGCCGGCAGCCGGCGCAGGCATACAGTCCCGGCGCGGACCTGCTCAGCTGATCCAATGATCTCATAAAAGTGAGCCAAAGAGAGCCATATGGTGGCCACAGGACCCCTGCCACACTCTGACGCCACACAGGCGTCGTCTGTAAATATGCTAAGTGGATACAAAAGGGTCGTGCTAAGATTGCTAACCCTCTCTGAGCCAAATTGTGCATGCCTCGGTACCATATTTTCCCCTAGGAATATTAAATGACAAAGAATTACTGCAACAAAGTTATGCAACCTTTATGAATAGAGAAAATTAAGTTGGATTTTTTATACAGGTGTTATTAATTAACTTCACCATAACTAGGTTTTCGGAAATTTTTTCGTTCTTATTTTGCTTTTATTCTTTTTCCTGCTTTTGTATTTGTTGCTCTTATTTCTGTCCTTCCCCGTGTTGGCCCCGCGATTGCGTTCCACATATAACTTGACATGTAACATGTTCTTTCCTTTCTTTTCTTCAGTTATTGAGCAAGCTTACGCTACCCTTATTAGGCGACCATTGTGTTAATAATTCCATGAGCGCATTAAAATCTAGAGAAGCGCTCTCACAGCGCATACCTCCGCCAAGCAATGTAAAATAAAAAAAAATCAAATTTTTCCTGAATCGTGGATTTTTTATTTTCACCAATATTGGGCCGCTCGCTGTTCGTAACTTTCGATGCAACCCCTGTAATTTTTCAAGATTAGTCCGTAACTTTTTGAGTTATGCTCTCAGAAACAAAGAGACAAACACAAACGGATGAATAAATCATCACCAAAATCTGGTCTCTTGTACCTTTTGTTCCTCCCAAAGATTTCCGTAAATTTCATGAAAAACTAGAGCATTCTGAGAGCGCATACCTCCGCCAAGCAAGGCAACGGTTACGAAAAAGTAAAATTGGCTCTGAGACAATAATTTTCTTTGTGTCAACACCAAAATCTAATCATGTGTGTCCTACTACAGTGTTTACAGATTCACTAATTTTTTTGGAGATCCGTTCTTAACTTATTGAGCTATGCTGCTAACAAGCATTATGTCAAACATGGGCCAAACATACAAACGACCCAACCGATCAGCACCAAAATTTGATCATTTATGTCAATTAACATTACTAACAACTCATATAAATTTCATGAATATCCATTCATTATTTTTCGAGTTATTGTGCCAACAAGCATATAACCAAAAATCGTGTCAAACAAACGAACAAACAAAAGGATCATTCTAAAAATTTTGTCATTTGCTCTTCGTGATATTGCTACGTAACAACTCATGTAAGTTTCATAAATCCACTCCTAACTTTTTGAGTTAGGGCATTGAGAAATATGAGGCACACAAACAAACGGATGGACGGATCTTCACCAAAAGTTAATCATCTATTCGTCCTAACACATCTAACAATCCCTGTAAATTTTGTCAAAATCGGTCCATAACTTTTTGAGTTATCTTGGTGACAGACAGACGGAGAATAGACAGACAAAGCCGACGAAAACATAACCTCCTTGGCGAAGGTAACCAATCATAACTTTGGGTTGATACCGCTGACAAGCAGGAAAGGAAATAGAGTCAAACAGACAAGCGGAGTTACGAAGCATCATAAAAATTTGTTCATTGGTTCTTCGTAACGCTACCAACATTTGCTCTAAATTTCATGAAAATTCGTTTTTTTTAGTAACTACCTGAGTTATGTTGCCAAGAAAAAATAAGCAGACAAGCAAACGATTGAACGGAACTCCACCAAAATTTATTCTTATATTCCTCCGAACATCCCTGAAAATCTCTGAAAATTTTATGAAGATCCGGCTCCAGCATTTTGAGTTATCTTGGTCGCAGAGAGACAAATGAAAACCGACAATCTGACAAATAGGCAGCCAATCACGCACTGACAGTATCATAACTTACTTGGCGGAGGTAATATTCTTTTCCCTGTATACACTCACAATACTCTCTTGTTAATGCAACCCCAGTACTTAACCCTTTAATGCCTGATTTAATCATAGCACACCCGTAGAAATAACACTATTGGTATATGCTGCATATATGACACGCTATGCATTTAAGGGTTAAGCTGGGAACGGTTTGAATTGTGCCAGAAATTTGTACCTATTTCTCTTGACAGTACTTAGCTCTAGTAATTAACTTCATTAGAATTAAAATAATAATAATAATTATAATTGTTTAACAAAGATGCTGATTTAATTTGGTAGAGCGTTAAGATTGAGCGCACGTATATTGTAAAACATTTTGTATTACTGTTCTTACATAACTGGTTCGTAAAGCTTTAAGACAATTTCCAGTTACTCAATCCTAACCATATCCCAGCAGATTTATTAACCGTTAGAAAATATTTCCGTTATTATACCATATGACGAAGCTAAACTCCTGCAGTTGCCAATGGAACCCAATTAAGCGGTGCAGCAGTTCTGCAAGAGGCTGATAAGATCAGCAGTTGCCTCGCTAACTCTTATGGTGTCGCGATGGGAATGACTGCAAATCGTGCTAGCTCGATCCAGGGCCTCCCTCCCTCGGGGTGACGGCCCTTTCAGTGCGACACTGCGGCCTCCCTACCGCGGGGACATGTCTCTTTAAATGCAATATGACAGCATTTCTAGGCCTCCCTCCCTTGGGGTGACGGCCCTTTAAGTGCGACACTGCAGCATTTCTGGGCTTCCCTCCCTCGGGGTGACGGCCCTTTAAGTCTGACACTGCAGCATTTCTAGGCCTCCCTTGGAGTGACTGCCCTTTAAGTTTGACACTGCAGCCTCAATACCGCGGGGACATGTCTTATTAAATGCAATATGACAGCATTTCTAGGCCTCCCTCCCTCGAGGTGACGGCCCTTTTAAGTGCGACACTGCAGCATTTCTGGGCCTCCCTACCTCGAGGTGACGGCACTTTAAGTGCGACACTGCAGCATTTCTGGCCCTCCCTACTTCGGGATTGCGTTCCCTAGCTTCAATCCTATACTGCAGCATTTCTGGGCGTCCCTGCCTCGGGTGACGTCCGATCTGGCCGTGACATTGTAGCATTTCATGGGACTGTCTAGCTTGGAGTGGAAAGCTATTGATCATTGAACCATGATATTTTTTCCTTATATCGTATAATAATTTCAGAATATAAACCCCTCGAAAATTGAATCAATTTCTCTGTGAGATCGCTTCTCTCTTTTGATGGCGTACCAACTATTTGAAATTGACAACTAGTATATACGAACTTGATAGTTTGATGTAAAAAATAGAACGAAGTCTTATGCTATACGCTCTGTTTACGTCGGTGTCTTAGAGGTTCAAATGGTATTACGCACTCCCTGATTGTATTGTCAGAAGAAATCTCCAACTGAATCTGGCTTACATGTTTCAGAGTGTGCACGTAGATAGCTACTGCATTATTACATAGCCAGCAGATTATGTCTTAATTTTTCTTTAATTTCTTGCTGGACGAGGACTTGCCACTGAGCTGCTAGCGAAGCGGTTCGGTTTACTGCTACTACAACCACTACTGATAGTACTATGCAGTTCTGTTGTTACCTCGAGCTATTTTTGGTACGGCTTGACCCGTTTCACGTTTTTCTTAACAGCTAAGACGCAATGGAGGCTCTGTTTTTCTATCATCAGTTGCACCTGAAGCTAATCTTTCAGTTTCACATATCTTTTTATACGTAATAAACATTATGAACCGTCTCCGGGAAAGCTAAACTTGCAGGTTAATCTCGTAGCTTTTTCTAACAAAAGCGGTTTTAGTGCGTCATCCGTAGTCCCAGGCCACCACTAAAACGCTTCCAATGGAGGTCAGTATGCTGCGTCCATATATGGCGGATCTTCCAGATCCTGAGCGCACTTGCAATCATAGGAAGGCGCACTGAATTAGCTTTGAGACTCGGGATGGTGAGTGATAGTGACGGCCCAGCAAATGATGGTGACACATATTCAAGAACAAACATTCTGCCTGAGTAATTTGTCTTCTGCGGCACCCTTAGTCGGCTAGAAATCGCAGTTTCTGCGGCACATAGTGTGCCCGCAAATGGCAGCTGACCTCCTATTGGCGTCTCTAGCTGGGGCAAAGGACAGACCGTAGTCCTAACAGAATTGTTTTGGTTGCCCTAGAAGCTAAATCGTAATAGAACCTCTGAGGCGCCAAGAGCTCAGCTAGGGAGAGTACAAGGTGATGAGAAATTGATATCTTATTTTATTGTGAATCGAACACTAATGGAACTTCATAGAATAACGTGACGTCTAGTTTCATATTCAGCTCGTTACATTTAACACAATTAAGTTAGAGTTTAAAAAACGACCGTTTCTCCTCACAAAGCGATGAATTTAAAAACAGGAACTTTTTTTTATCATAAAACAATACTCTAAAATGATTGCCTATCTTATCTTGGATCTACATTTTAAAAATTGCGGCATTTCTTATAATTTTGAATCATCAAATAATGTTCCAAAAATTATTGTCAATCTTTTCATGGAACAACACTTTTTAAAACTGTTGCATTTCATATCGTGGAACAATACTTCAAAAGTTTTGCATTTCTTATTATGATCAAAATTTTATATTTCTTATCATCAACACAATTGATAGTTAAACTGAGATCATAATGCTTACAAAGCTGGTACTGGCAGCAGACCTACATTTGCAATGAAAGCATAGCATACTGCAAGCCCATATTTTCACTAAAAATGCAGTGCGTAATGTACGAGAACTATCGTTTGTCAAAAGCATGAATAATTTATTGCACTGAAATATTTTATTGAATTATCATTACGCCTGATGGAAATATGTGACGTCTCCGAGTCCCCTCCGACGTCGTCGGTGCGGAAACAGTCAACTCGTTTAAAAATCGTCTTGATAAATGTTGGGAGAGACATCCTCCACAGCTAAGAACACCTTCTCCAGGCATCACAAACTCTTAACCGCCAAAGCTTCAAAAGCCACCTCAATCCACAACCTTCTCTTCTGCCCAACTTGCTAGACGTCTCGAGGCTGCGCAGATCAGCGGCCATTAATCGTGCTTGTTTGCATGCATGATTGTCTCGTCGGCGGAGATTCTACTCACCCTTTTTTTCTTTTTTTTTTCCTCAGTCTTCTATGTCATTCTGACGTAATGGCAATAGCTCATAGGGGGGCTGGGGGGCAGGTCCCGGTGTCTCTCTGGGAAAGAGCCTCTTGGTCCGGCTACTGCCTGCTATCTACTCTAATCAGTGAACACACTCGCATCATCCACCGAATGTTTAATGTTTAAAATATCGCCTGGATGGAGCTTTAGTGACCTGGAAATTACGCAACATGTTATTTCATGTTTTGCTATTGCGTGTTTCCGTAACCAGGCCATAGGCTACTGCTAAATGGAGAGCGAGGAATTTTGGAAATCCAAATTCGTGATTTGCTCGCCTATGATTTTACCTGCTGAAACAAGTGCTGCGGTTCTACAAAGTACGAAAATTTTGACAATGTGATTGTTCAAAATAGTTACTTTTTGGCTTATAATTTCACGGGATAATTCGATCGCGGATGATCAAACGACAGCGAAGAATATTGGAACACAGTACACAAAATTTCCTGCTTTTGCAAGCAATTTCAGCAGCCGAAACAACCGACGAAGCGCGGGAAGCTCGGTAATACGACAGCCAAAACATTGGGATTTTTCTCGCTTATAATTTCACAAGCCGAAATAATCGCTGAGCTCGATAGAGGGGAACAAATTTGTTAATTTAGCGAGAAAAATTCGTGATTTTCTCGCTTATAATTTCACAGGCAGAAATGATCGCTGCTGCTCGACGGAGCGGCGAGAAATTTAGCAATTTCCTCTTTTTCAGCGATCAGTTCGGCGACGCTGCAAAGAATCTCCTAGAAATGACGGAGACTTTCACTGGATGATGCAGCGGCTCCGTCTAATGACTGAAGGCCGAGTGATTGTCACGTCATTAATTTTAATTTCTGCGATGTGCCAAGGGCAGAAGAGCTCGATGTAAAAGCGGGTTTCCTCCCCTAAAGCCGATCCAGAACATCCCAATAATTTTATACCTTGAGGGTCTCATTGGAGAACGAGGTGGCGTTATGCACGTCCAATGTGTATCTCGCGACGCTGGTTTTCTGCTGCTAGGATGTAAACAATATAGGCAAGCAGTCGTTTCTTATAAGCAACTTTCTCCTATGAACATCGCCCTCTGGTTGAAAAAAATCTATTGGTGTGATGGGAACGCTTGAAGAACTGTTCTAATAAATGAGATTCAATTTTAAGTGATGCTATATTCAACTGAAATTGTTAATTTGAATTACATGCTACTCGATAAGCGGGTGAAAAATATATGATTCTGTTGATACATAGCAGGCCCTTATACGGCGAAGGCTTTGGTGTAGGCAGTGGTGACAGTGCGGGGGTCTGTTTGTGTGTATCGTCACCCTCTTGCAATGTCTGACAGGAGTTCAGTGCCTCTTTTAACTCATATCGTTGAGGCTGTGCTATGCTGCGGGTTGTGTGTAGAAATGTACAGCGCACCTGGCAGCCTTTGCGCTCTAATTTGCGGGACGATATTCTGGATTGGAATTTTATATAAAGTTGCAGATAAAATCAACGTAGAAGCATTCCACCAGATACGCATACGCACTAGTTCGTGATGAAGAAATAGGCAGACAGGCCCCAGAGAAGTATAAGGCTGCAGTCGACCACAGTTTCTTTAGAGCTATTGTGTCAGTGATGGAAGGCTCTCTGCTACAGATTTGCCCCGATCTTCCCCATTTTAGGCAAAGGTCAGTATCCCCAAAACGGCACGCACACTGGATGCTGACTGATCCCGTCAAGCGCAGCAAAGAACTTGCCTGCGTGGCAGTGAGACTTGAAGTCACCACCTTGAGCGTTGCTATCATAACCCTGAGCCTCGTGCGGTGAAATTGTCACACCTCAACGAAATAGCCTCTACGTGCACTACAACATCTTACATTACCTAGAGCTCCTGCCTGCCAGAAATAACTGCTAAGAAGTGGTTGTAGTAACGTTTCACTGTTCGTGCTTGAGGGAATAATTCTGCTAGCGAGGCTGCAATACAACCGCAATAGCCACACTGAGAACAAGTGCTTTGCGAAACTAGCGCCTTCTTGTGCCCTGATTAAAAATACCTGCCTTAATTGGCCTGCTGGAGCAGCACTAAAATTGCAATTTTCGTGCTAGACGAACACGCTAAGATAAGTATTTCTAGGCAGTGCACGGCTGTGCTTGTTTCAGTGCACCATTTTCTCACTGTACGACGTGAGCTTAACTTGAAGTACCGAACTGGCGGCGTTGCCATTTCCTCTCAGGTAAAGCATGGCCGTTGTTATATCTTTAATATTTTAAGTGATCACCGACGGTGGGCGACGAAAGTGCGTTGTATAACCGCCTGCCTCCTATGCCGAGGCCACACATGCTCTCGCATGGGCAACTGGAAGCAAGGATGAGCAGCTCACTCGTAGTCCTGTAATAAATCTAAGCTCGGTAGCATAGATACTGTGGAACGAATGACATGCAAGCTCTACGTCCTCGCATTGCATTGTTCCTGCCAATGCATACATAGTGAGATCGCCGCCTTCTTTACTGTGTTACAAGTCATTTAAAATCGAGAAAGTGGATGCAAAACATTGATGCTTAGAAGTCGATTATCCTGGGGTTAAACTGTGCCATCTCAAGCGCGACTGATGAGCGGAGGTTCAACTCGCCCGTCTTCCCGATGACACAAAAAACATTCGGTATCCAAGATATCGCCGGAGAGCATTCGAGTTCAATAGACGAGCTGCACATCCGTTCATAAGTTAAGCGTGCGATTGTATAGCGTGGACCCGGAAATTCAGAATGTTGTGTTTACAGATACGCACCATATACATAACACCCTTATGCTTGCTGAGAAGCTAAAGCGTTCGTAAAATACATGCAGTTTTGGGTGTGGTACATAGCAAAGAGACGTCAAACATAACAATTATGTGCCCCATGTATCAGTCGCACACAAGATAGCGTGTTGGAGAAGCTTCCACCTCTACACAAGGTTCTCGTTATATGTATGTTCAGAATAGGTGTATATGCTTATATGCAAACGGACAGTTGTGACCTCCGAGTTGCCTCATAGCAGAAAAATATCGCTCCTATGCGGTTGGCGAGTTCGGTGGGCCGACCCGAACCGAGTATGACTGACTCACAGCCTCGTGTTCTCGTCTGTTTCCCGCCTCTACCACCACCCTCATATGACTTAGTCTCATAACTGCCTCTACACCTGCGATCTTAGTGTATTTTCCACAATACTGTATCTTGTTTCTCTCTTGTTTAAAATGTTTTCGTATGTATTATTGACATATGCAATACTGTATCTTGTTTCTTTCTGGTTTAAAATGTATTCACACATATTATTGAAATGTACCAATACAGCTGTGTTTCAGCTTTATTTTAATGAAGTATTTTTATGAAAAGGTACCAGGTTTAATACATAAGTGATTAAAAAATTCGCATGGAACGTTATCCTCTATATATAAAGTAAAGATAAGTTTGATATATGTGAATTCACCTTATGCGAGCTTTTCCAAGAATGTAACCCCGCATACTTATAGCGAGTAAAAGGTATACCAAGCCAAAAAATAATTTTATATCACAGATTCGCTTCAGTTGTTAATGTCACGCTCTTGGCAGCATGAATTCAAGAGGAATTGAGACACATTGGTCTAATTCCAGAATTAGTTGCTTGAGGATGGTGATATATATACACATATTATATACATATTTGTCTCCCATATAATGTTTTGATTTCTATCCAAGTTATGCCAAGAATGTGCTTCTCATCGTAGCAAAGAGCTTTCTCTGCAATTTGCTTCGTGTTTTCCTCACAGCTATGAAGGCTGTCACGCTCTGTTTCCAGTTTTTTTCTAATAGGGCAATGTTGCAATAAAGAATTCTCCTTGTCGAAGCAGAGAAAAGGAGCTACCGAAATATGATGATGCAAAGAAATTCTGTAAATTTTCATATACCTATTAGTCGCAAAGTCTTAACGGTCAAAAAAGCTTCCGAATCCACCTTAATCCGTCTTCTCCTCTCTCCCGCTCCAACTACACAGTTAGACGTCTCTAAGCTCCGCATATCAGCGGCTCTTGATCGTGCTTGCCTGCATTCATGATCGTCTCTTTGGCAGGGACTCTTCCCCCTTTTTTTTTCTCTTTTCCCCAG
Organism: Parhyale hawaiensis; assembly: GCA_001587735.2. NCBI lineage: Eukaryota > Metazoa > Arthropoda > Malacostraca > Amphipoda > Hyalidae > Parhyale > Parhyale hawaiensis. The sequence goes on from LQNS02278156.1 coordinate 699,678, forward strand.
TCCTCTACATCCTACTAACATAATGGCAATAGCTCATAGAGGGCCGGGGAGTAAGTTCTGGTGTCTCTTTGGGAATGGGCCTATTGGTTCGTCTACTGCCGCCTATCTAATCGAATCTAAAAAAATTTATCGTACATTATTATATTAATTTTCTTATGTCATAATGCTATATTGCATGTTTTCCATTAATATTTGACAATAGACATTATCCATCCTTAATGTTATAATGTCACGCTTGTTTCACTGTCATTTACATTTGGCATCACTTATCTATTATATATAAACTATAGAAGCAGCGCTGTCAAGAACACAAGATATTGCACCTTAGCTTTCTGGATTTTTCTCCTTTATTTCGGTAAACTGGAAGCATTTCCCCCAAGTGGACTTTAAAGTTTAGAATTGTCAACAGCAAAGTATCTTCTAGACAGCTGGTATTCCGTGGAGTACCGCAATGCACATTGATTATGCTTCTACTCATGGTCTTTCTAATGATGATCAATATCATGGGGTCCGGTTGTACTGGAAATATGCAGTCCCGCGTTCATTGCTAGCAGCACACAAGTTACACTCCATATTTATTTTAGTTCACATTCTGTACAACTGGTGATTGGCCTAAAACTGAAGAACGACGGTTTGAGCATGTTGGCGTGAGAATTCAAGGTGGTGCTTCGTTTTAGGACATTGTAGTCAGAGCTATTACCGCTGAAGAAAATGGAGAGCATGCAAAGCCCGTGGTGAATTTAATTAACTTACCCATCACCCGCGGCAGAAGTCATGCTCAGTCTATGGAAACAATTATTGTTGCCACAGATACGATGTTGTTCTTCTCGTGAATTCTTAGAATAAGAAAAAACCGAGGAGAACAACTTCAGTCTATCCAAAGATGTTTCTTTTTAAAATTTGAGGCTTACAAGGGCTCGACTATCACGGGCGTCTTGTCCACATCTATTTTTGCTATGCACCGGACACCTGGACTCAAATAAACTCAGAAAATGGCTGGATTGTTGTCAGAGTTTGTTGGCAAAGCAATACATTTTACTTTATTGGTGCCCTTAATGTCAAAGATTATCTGATGACGTTACTTAACTTATGTTGCGTACTTCTTCGTACGTTGCTAATTCTCATCCATGGTATCGCTACCGACCACTTCGCAGACCATTAATCTAGCCAATTGAACTAAATTCTTTTGATCGAAATGGTTATTTTGATATGAATGACAAAATACTAATGCATTTTATGAACCTTTCTAGGTTCGACACTTACTTTAAAATGTCAGGTACATATTTTTCTGAAACTGCTCGTTCTCGCATTGATATGGATGCACCACAATGCGAGTCGCTGATCTAACTACTTAAGTTGCAGTCTATTAACAGCAACCATGGGTAAAATCAGGCACTTGCCTAGACATCCTGTTCATGGTGGGCATTATCAGAACAGTTGCCGGTATCTGAAACAGTTCAAATGATCGCGATAGTTTACTGGCCAATCTTCTAATTTGCTGGGGTGAGCTACGGTCTTACAAACTATCACAAGTTACTGGGCGCACTAAATTAAGAACATGGTAACTATCATCAACATCTGCTTACGCATGCCTTTTAATTATTAAACAGTACCAAAACTTGAGATAAATAATAGGTATCAAAAAATTAAAGGTGAATTTAACATACAGGTTGTCCTCTACGACCGCCCACTCTACGTTCCAGGATTAACCGCCGTCGTCAAAGCGCACCTTTTCCAAATTACTTGTAGAATCATAAGTTCTAATTAAAAGTTGCCTGTTTTCTTTGCTGAATTTTTTAGAGAAAAGATTTTTTCATGGTTTACTAATAGAATGTTAGAAAGGGTAAGTTAGAAAACTGGTAACCCACGTTCATTTTGTTCCAAAATCCAAAGGTATGTAATTTAACATACATACTGAGTTATTTGTATACATGTTCAAAACTAACAGATTAGAAGCAATATATTCACACAAATACGGCAATTACGTAATGAAAACAGAACCTTAAGATACAAGCTAATGATGTTTAATCTTGTATAAGGTTTTATAGTGGCTCTTCGCACCATCAGCTTCTAAAACTTTCTTCTATGTACATTCATAATGTAATGCGATGCATTTCTTTCGATCCATTTCTTAATAATGCCAAATGCTGGAATTTTGTAGCGAGCTGCTGTTATGCTGTGGCCAGCAGACTTAAAAACATTGACAGAATAACATTTTTTTTTTTTTTTTTTTTTTTTTTTTT
>LQNS02278156.1:708091-747745 GCA_001587735.2 Parhyale hawaiensis
GTACATCACCCTGTACTAAAATTGACGTTTTGTCCGCATTTGTCCGTTTTCGCTCTCTTTAGGCCGTACTGTCGGAAAACCCGAACTAATTTCGGGTAAGTTGGACTATATTCGGTCATAACTTCGGGTAGGTTAGGCGAGGCAAGGTCTGGTTTTCCTAATTTTTTCTTTTTTCAATTTCGGTACTGTCAATTTTAGTAAGGGGTGGAAAGGGGTTAGGGAGTTTGAACTCTTACGTGCATGAACCATGGGTAAGGTGGTGATCTCTTGCTCGATAACTGCTTCCTTTGGAGATGGGGCAGTCTATGAGTTTGGACAGTTGTATGGTTATCGGGGCGACCTGTCTGCCGGCGGTTACTTCATTTAGAGATCGGACAGTTAATGAGTTTCTGCAGTTTCAGTCTATACCATCACTCTCTGACAAGTCTTTAGAGTTAATTTAATTTAGCTTTTACATTCCTTGAATTGTATTTTATCGGAAACAATTTAGCTAATTGGTGATAATAGAAAATCAAATTAAGGTTTCTGCAGTACGGACGACGTTTCTGCACTTTCTCTCCACGCATCATTACACCATGGCATTGGTGCTGTCATTCCTGGAATACTAATACTGAGACGCCTCACTGATAAACCAATATGAACTGCTGCTAGGGACAAATAAACACATGCAAGCTAGATCAAATACTCAAGATGAATTAGTGCAAAAGGGATTGGTAGAAGACAATCCACTTAAATTAAGTAAAGATGGAGAAAGAGTTGGATCAAGCATATAAATGTTTATAAAAAACTAGATCACTCTGAGAGCGCATACCTCCTACAAGCGAGGCATCAGTAGAACAAAATTAAAATTGGCTTTGAAACCATAATTTGTGTCGCATAAACTCCACAATCTGAGCATTTGTGCCTTTTGATAATAATAACAGCTAGCTTGTGCAATTTTCTTGAAGATCCGCTCATAACTTTTTGAGTTATTGTGCTAACAAACGTTATGACAAACATAATTCAAACATACAAACGAACAAACCGATCTGCACCAAAATCCAATTATTTAGGTCTTTTAACATTACTAACAACCCCTATAAATTTCATAAAGATTCATTCGTTATTTCTTGAGTTATTGCGCTAACAAGCATAAAATTAAAATCAGTGACAAACGAACGAACGAACGAACCTACGGATCATTACCAAAATTTGTTCATTTACTCTTTGTTATATACATAATAACTCATGTTAATTTCATGCAAATCCATCCATAGCTTTTTGAGTTATGGCATTGCGAAAAATGAGGCAGACAAACAAACAAACGGATGGACACATCTTCACCAAAAGTTTATCATCTGTTCTTCCAAACATATCTAACAATCCCTGTAAATTTCACCCAAATCGGTTCATAACTTGTTGAGTTATCTTGATGACAGACAGACAGACATAGAGACAGACAGACAAACACGACGAAACGTAACCTCCGTGGCGGAGGTAAAAACAGACAAAAAGCTGATTGTGAATCGCTCAACAAGCGTTACAATCCAATTTATATAGAATTCGCAAAGAGCATAAATGTAATTTAAAGAAAGAGCAGTGAAAGCTACAGACTTTTCTATTTATATTACATGGCTCACAAACGACATAGATTAAAATTTTTACCAAAGATGTCCTGATAATAACAGATGCTGGGAAGGGATCCCAATATAACGTCTGCAAACGAATAAACTTATGGCAACTCGGCAAGGAGCTAAAGATAAATTAATACAGATAGGCTCTCCGGGTAACGGTTGTGGAAGAATTATAGAGTTTGACAAAGAGCTGCGGTAAGTTGATGTGGAAGAGATACGTAAAACACCACATACATACACAGCTGTTGTCAGGCTGTAGCTTTTCGTGACCTCAATTGCTCCTACTTCTTCTGCTTCTGCTTCTTTGTATGTAATTACAGAGCGCTCCATCGCAGCGTGTGGCCTCTTCGTAGGACACGCTATAGTCTGGTGTACGATCATGAGGGCGCGTGTGCGATCAGCTTCTTTAGCGTGCGATCAACTAGTCTAGTGTACGTGATAAACTGGTTTTGTGTGGCATCGAATAGTGTAGCTAACGATCAACTACATTAGTGTTTACGATAAACTGTTTAGTATATATGTACTATAAAACCAGAAAAATGTATTATCAAATTAGTTTAGCCTACGATTAACTAGATTAGTGTATGATGAATTAATTTTGGGTGTACATTGAACTAGTTTCCAGCACGATCCATAAGTTTAGTTTAGCGAACAAAAAGATAGCTTAGTTTGCGGAGTGTTATTTTTGTGTCCGATAACACGAGTTGGTAGTGTACAAGCAGGCTTTGAGTGCGATCAACTAGCTTGGCGCACGATCTACTAGTTAAATATACAATTAGCAACTTTAATGAACAATCAGCTAGCTTAAATCATGATTAACTAACTCATTGTGCAGTAGATTAGTTTAAAAAGATATAAGCCAGTTTAGCGCGCGACCAACATTTTTTCTTTATTACCAACTTGTTTGGTATACGATCAACTTGCTTACCTTGGAATCGACTAGTCTAGTGTACGTTCAATAAATTGAGTACACGGTTAACTACCTTATTGCACGATCAACGGATAACTTACTAGTTAAGCACTCATTGTACTAGGCATGGTTAGATCAACAAGTTCACCTTTTTCATCAACGAGCTCATTATGCAGTCAGAGTGTTTAGCGTGTAATCAGAACAGCTGGATGTCCGAACCTTTCTCTACCGAGAGAATCGCTACACTTGACGGCAATCTCTGTTGTAGGTACTTCAAATCAACTCATAATTTCACGAAACTCTTAGTTTTCTTCCCAAAAAATAGTCTTTAACAAAATCAGTGGTGAGCAGAAACGCATTTTGAGAACTTTGGAGAAGAAAACGAAGTGTTTCGTGAAATCTCAGTTGTAAGGGAATTTGTGTTACAAGACACAAGTTTGCGTCTTCTGCTTCACGAGGTGGGTCGTCGGTGTATCGCGGTAAGCTACCTATGGTACACTTGACAGTCTACGAACTTTATTAAGCAAGCATAAGGAAGTGATGCAATATATGTATACGGAACATTTGTATCTTGTCACAAGAGTTAAATTAAATACAGAAACTGGCTGAAAGTATAAGTATACATGTTACACTGCAATGCATCTCATTTTTTGGGATATGTTTAGCAAGAATATGCAGTGCCATCGGCTGTACATGTTAGACAGTTTGTAGCCAGGGCCATTAAAATTACATTTAACAGCAAATTGGCTGATTATTCTATCCAGATTAGATTATCGTTTTTTTTAATTAGACACGAGCTGTCAGATGTAAACTCTGCCTTCCCTGAAAGAAATAGTCTGCTGGTTTCATTGTTTCATTTTCTCATAAAACATAAATTTAATCATGAACCAGCAGCATAATTATGATGGCTAGTTTGAAAAGAATCCAACACTCTCAAAATATTTTAACTTTTTTGTGTGTGTACTGAAAAATATTTGGATAATTCTTACACTGAGGATTTTCTCACTCTACGTATCTGCTTTTTTTCTTGACTTTTAACATGATTTCTACCTGTTTTTTGTTAGTGTACACTAACGCACTAGTCAACGGTCAAGCTTCAGCTTGCTTTAGCGTAGCGGAACCATGGCTGTATGGGGAACGAACTGGTGTCACTTGCTTGCGGCAGAGTATCCGCAGTGCAACTCTGTGTGTCCGCATATGTCTGTCCTAGTTAGTTGAGGAAACAGATGCTTGATGCAGCTGTGTTCTGTCTGAGTATTGGTTCATGTCCCACTAGACGAACTCTAGCTGATTTGGTTTTGCTACAGCAAGACAAGCTACCGTGGGGGCACTTACCTAGCCCAAAAATAGGAGGATAGGGGGGGCCCGGGTCGCTGAACCTTCCGTTGATGGCGCCATAGTTCTTAGCGGCCCGTGCTCGACTGCATCCGCACCTGCTCCATGAGGCCATTTGGTACATATCTGCAGCACCAACCAGTGCGTGTTGCTTTTCCAGTAGAGGTTGCGGTCAATACTGACTTTCCCTTGGTGTATCGCCATAATTTTGATACATTCCAGAAGTGAATTATTATGGAAACTATGCTTACTTACCTCGGCTATGCGGCTCTGATGTCACTTTGGTGTCGACATTTATAAGCCATTTTCTGTCTCTTTTTATTTTGTTGTGATACCATTTCGCAAAAGCACATTCTGTGAGTTTGAAATTTCCTGTCATTGTACTCGCAATCAAACGCTGACATTGCACGTATAACGTCACTTAGGTAACATTCTTTGTTCTTGGTGATTGTGCTGGAAGGTTCTAAGAATTTCCTGGAGCTTAGTCTATAAACTTGTTAATTCGTGGTGCAGATTCGTAAAGCAGTCGTGACTACTACAAGCAATAGCCAAATCCTGTCGCAATGTCGTCTCTTTACAGAAGTGTGAAACTCAAGAAAACAACATATTGCAACACCTCAGACTACAACCCTGTGAGAGTGTAACATGTAACATAATTTTCGTATCTGTTAAAGTTGCTGCTTACACCACAAACCATGTAGTGATAGAAGCAGCTATATGAGTTGTTAATAGTCTTGACCCAGAAGCAGAAGGTTGCAATGAAAAGCAATAGAGCTTTGTTAGGCAAACGCGAATACGAGAAATGACTTTTAAAAATATTGTGGTTGGTGGTTGCTCATAGACAAATAATGAAGCAGCTTAAGCATTCTTTATGCAACTTCTCTATCTCAAGGCGTGATAAAGTCAATAAAAAGTCATTTACCTCCATGAATTAAAATTTATATGCTACGTTTCAACGCACGCCTTGAAATAAAGAATTTTAGAGTTGTTGAGAAATTAGAAAACAACTTCTCTATCAAAATTCAGGGCCGCCGGCGAAGTTCTGTGCGACGCCGCGGCGGCCCAAAATTTTGCTAGGGATACACGAAGAAACAGGCAGCCAGCAGGGCTGCAGAGTAGAAGTCGGAGTCGGTCGGCGGTCAGATAACTTTGGAAGCGAGGTCTCTGAGTCGGACGAAAATTTGCAAAGGAGTCGGAATGGTAGGCAGTGGGAGGTTCTAAGAATACATGTGACGGAGTCAAACACCCGATAGTCCCAACAGTCAGACGAGGCTGAAATTAATTTATATTAGGGATGAAGCTGCAGTCGTAAGGCGTTTTAGGTTTTTAAAATGTAAGGAGGTGCAAACGAACTCGAGCTTTGGACCATCCAGCCCCTCAGCTTAGCCGGCCACCGAAAAAAAATATTAATTTCAAGCTCTTTTACAAATACGATGAGACATAAAACTTTTTGTCGCTGCAACGTTCTTATAATTAAAAAAAATGTGTATAAATAAGAAATATGGGCAATGATATGCGAAGAATAATAAGTTAAGCCCCGTTTTCACACCTTAAACGCTATGGCTATGATTGGTTTTTCTTGTTTGCACGTTTTACACAGAACTTTCAAATGGAATCAAAACGCTTGAACTACACACATCCACATTGTATTTTTCAAAAAACGTATAAACTTCTTCGAAGTAAAAATAGCATCCTAAACTAGTTCACTTGGTCATTAGAAACCGATGAGTTTCTTGCATATTTCTGCTTTCTATGAACTAGTAAGTTTCTTTTTCTTAATGTGTATGCATTCAAATGCGGAACAGTGAATGGTTGCTCGTACAGTACCATATTTTCGCATGTTCCTGTTATTTTTCCAGTGACACAAATGTATGTTGCAATTGCAATTTTTCACTGCAAAGTCTGTTTGTTCTTTTACTAGGTGCATGTTTCTAGCTCGTAATATACTCGTACAATTAATGCGGTAAAAGTGGAAAACTAGACGTAGATAACAATACATTCTCGCACGTTCATTGTGCCCCTGCTGAATATTCATACGTATCTCAAGCAGACAATACTATCTTTTGTCACATATTTATCTCCAGTGTTATGCATGCATTGTCAACGTACTCGTACACAGACATCTTCATCTTTTCACACGTTCTTGGCACCAATTCTGATGTACATGCATCCACGATAAGTACATTACGATCAGCCGTCGTATACGTCGTTGGTGATGCAATCTTATCCATAGTATAACGAGAACATAATAGTGCGTTACTCAACGTAACAGGAGCATATGAAGCACGCGAGAGCCGCCGTTATAGTTCGGTTCCTTCACTTTCACTTCGTCGTCACAAGTCACAGCCTTTGCAGTCGGGTTGCGGATATGGTATTGTTAGATGCACAGCTGAACTTGTATAAGAGACGACTTTTTGTGGCTCTGGTGACGCTTGTTTGACTTCCTTCATGTTTCGCTCGGTAGTTTCATTGCCGTACGACGAAGTGAAGTGGCTGTCACTTCACGAAAATTTTCTAAAAGCTGCAGAACCATCTTTTTGTTAGCTCGGTGTAGATTGTTCAACTTCCTTCATGTTGCGCCCAGTAGTTCCATTGTTGTACGATCAGATAAAGTTAACTTTGCTTTAAAAAATGTTTAATACAACGAAGTAGATAACTATGTTTTTTTCAGTATTGTGGATATAATTTCCTACCGCTTTCGGATATTGGGTCTTTTGGTCCATCTACTGCCAGCTGTAGAAGATAATCTATTTCTGCTTTTAACTTCGTTGAGAATTTATTTTGCCTTTTGATAAACTGGGATTGGAGTTGCCTAACGAATATTCTCTAAAATAAAGCAGTACAACTTTTAGCTGCTTCTTTAAGTTTCTTCACATTTCATTGAGTGCTTTCAATGCTGTAGAACGAAGTACATTGGTTGTCACTTCAAACATCCATAAAATAAGATAGAACAGCTGTAATAATCTACTTACAGCAAATTTTACGTTCATTATGCTTCGCTGAATAGTCTTGCTGACGTCCGAGAAACTGTAGTTTCGTCCAGCTTACGGACGTAGTTGAAAAAGAAGCATGAGCCCTAAATGCTTTCACACCTTCTATTACTTCTATCACCTTCATCGAGTTGTGTCATTGTTATCTGACAAAGAACAGCTGCGTCTATGTTATGGAAGTAATAGAAAAGGGAAAAGAGCATCTGTTTTGAAAAGTTTAACATCTTCTGATTCTTTTCATGCTTCGCTGAGTATTTTTGTTCTGTACGATAAAGTTCAGTGACGTCTCCTTGACTGACCTATTTAAAAACAAGAACGAACATTTGTTCTGTATTCAATTGAATATAGAGCGGTGGGGCTGACGATTCTAAAATCTTACATACAAATATATCAAACACTATTCTAACCCATTTCTTATTAATGTTACTATTTTTATTCCTTCGCTGCATCTTTTACGTAGTGTTCCCAGTGTCACAATATTTAATTGTACTAACGGGACCCATGGAAATTCCAAGGTTAATTGTTTTCACTTACTTGAGTTTGACCTAAGGCAGCGTTCTAATTTTATCTACCTCGTCTAAACTAAAGTCCGCCCCGTAACCCTGACCAACTCTCTACAGTAGCGCAGTCCGTCTTCCTCTTCGTCTACCGTCTAACCTATCTTAGTGACCTGATTTCATCTCTGTAACTTGAATAAGTTCGGTCAGCACAGAATATGCACTGCTATCTTGATAAAGACAGAAAAATGAAGATGCTTCTTACATTTTTCTCCCATTTATTTGCACGCCTTTTCTAGCACTTTTTCTCACAGCTTAGAGATAACTTAACTCTTCATAATCTTACAAATTTCCGATTTTTTTTGTCGACGTATCTAATTTTGTATACAATAGTACAGGGCCCGTGTATGTTGAATGGTAGCCCATTATTTTTCTGTTTTGTTTGATATCATAGCTATAAAACAAAGTACATCAAACTCGACCTATTACTTAAGCCACAGCAAAGTAACAATCTGTCCTTAAAGATGCCATTTTATTTGTTTAGATATAACGCTTTTACTTGAAAAAATATTTTAGAGTCCAGATATCCAACACTACCCGCTTTGTGCTCCCGTACCGTATTCTAGCTACTCATTTGGCTATATATATTAAGGAGGTCGGGAGCCATCAGCAAAGTGAACATAATATGTCGTGGAAAAGAAAGCGATGCAAATCGAAGGATATGATACGTATAATACGATAATACGATCATGTCATTACTTCGAAACTAACTGAAAATTCATACAAAAAGCGACAAATCACAGCTATGGTTGAAATTCCTCTTGAACAAAATGCGATTTTTTTGTAAATTGGATTTTAACCTATCTAATACTGAAAGTGTAACGTGCAGACGAATGGATGAACCTACGTATGAAACTAGAAAAAGAATAATGTTGTAGATATTTCCTTTCAATTTTGGTGTTACTAATAATAACATAACAAAGTTTCCACAAATTTCTTTTTCTTTGTACTATAACAACTTTTCATTGTTGGCTGGTTATAAATTCTGTAGACGCAACGATAAAATTGATAGTTATGATGATGAATAACATACTTTATATTTCAACGTACCCTACCACCTAGTCAACAGTAAATAAAATCGTGAAACTTGCATCATCAAGGCACACAATTAAGAAAAATTCTTTAGCTCGAAAGTGAAACACAATTAGAGTTAGTTTTTGCTTCCTATTTTGCTTGTTGAAACTAAACAAAGCTCAGACAGCCTTGCAGTGAGAGCGGTAAAAAAGTGACTCTCAATGCACTTTATTCTTTGAAACAAAAAGGAGAAAACTTGTGTTCAGTGCAAGTTGCATTTCTAATTTCGAGCCAACGATATTAACATACAACCTGAAATTTACCAGCACTCTTTTATTGTCTAGAATTCAACCCACGGCAGTTAGATCCAGCTTATGTTCTTCGACTGGTAATCTTAATTTTTCGTTCTGACATTGATTCTAGAAGGCTGGTTATTTGCATCAGCGACAACAGTTTATCTATAGGCAAAGCAAAACTACAAATATAAATCATCCTCTATTCTCATTCTATCTTATCGATGGCAAGCTTTATCACTATTTTTTCAGACTTATCTACTATTGTACACTAAGTAATCCTGAACCCTTTAACTCCAGGTGTAGACATACTTCTATTCGCTAAATACTGGGCTCAACTTTGCTGATTTATTATTTTTTTTCACATTTTACGGTAAGATCTTATACTGTCACGTAGCTCAAGAAATGAGCGTTTTGAAAAAAAAACTCTTAAAAAGACATACTCTTATAAGAAAAACTTCAATATTCAATGACATAACAAGGATACCGTCGGGGTGATAGGGTTAAGGGTAATGTCAATAGCCATTCTTTAATTAATACGATTTGACAGTTTTACAGATATCAGCCCATCCCAATATAAAATTAAGGCCGTCGTAGAAGCTAAAATCGCAATTTAGGTGCCGGGCGTCGCCGCGGAGGCCTTAGATATTGTTTGGGGTGGACTCTATATGTCACATACTAAAGCTCAGGTTTGAATTTTGGGCCGTCTTTCATTGTGCACGAGTCTTCTAAGAAATCATGCTGTCTATGTGTAACATTTAATAACCAAGAAAATTATTTCTTTCTATCCACTGAGAGTAGCAAAGGATCTGTCCGAGAAAACCAACAGCTTAGGCTGTTTCTCTGACCCGGCAACCTGCCGGCAGCCGGCGCAGGCATACAGTCCCAGCGCGGACCTGCTCAGCTGATCCCATGATCTCATAAAAGTGAGCCAAAGAGAGCCATATGGTGGCCACAGGACCCCTGCCACACTCCGACGCCACACAGGCGTCGTCAGTAAATATGCTAAGTGGATACAAAAGGGTCGTGCTAAGATTGCTAATCCTCTCTGAGCCAAATTGTGCATGCCTCGGTACAATATTTTCCCCTAGGAATATTAAATGACAAAGAATAACTGCAACAAAGTTATGCAACCTTTATGAATAGAATAAATTAATTAGGATTTTTTATACCGGTGTTATTAACTAACTTCACCATAACTAGGATTTCGGAAATCTTCTCGTTCTTATGTTGCTTTTATTCTTTTTCCTGCTTTTGTATTTATCGGTCTTATTCCTGTCCTTCCTCGTGTTGGCCCCGCGATTGGGTTCCACATTTAGCTTGACATGTAACATGTTCTTTCCTTTCTTTTCTTGAGTTATTGAGCAAGCTTACGCTACCCTTATTAGGTGAACATTGTTTTAATAATTCCATGAGCGCAATAAAATCTGGAGAAGTACTCTGATAGCGCATACCTCCGCCAAGCAATGTAAAATAATAAAGATAAAATTTCTCCTGAATCCTGGATTTTTTTATTTTCACCAATATTGGACCGCTCGTTGTTCGTAACTTTCGATGCAGCTCCTGTAATTTTTCAAGATTATTCCGTAACTTTTTGAGTCATGCACTCAGAAATAAGGAGACAAACACAAACGAATTAATAAATCTTCTCCAAAATCTGGTCTCTTGTACCTTTTGTTCCTCCGAAAGATTTCCGTAAATTTCATGAAAATCCGGCCCCAGCATTTTGAGTTATCTTGGTCGCAGAGAGACAAATGAAAACCGACAATCTGGCAACTAGGCAGCCAATCACACACTGACAGTATCATAACCTCCTTGGTGGAGGTAATATTCTTTTCCCTGTATACACTCACAATACTCTCTTGTTAATCCAACCACAGTACTTAAGTTTGGAACAGTTTGCATTTGCGCCAGAAAAATATGTACCTGTTTCTCTTGACAGTACTTAGCTCTAGTAATTAACTTCATTAGTATAGAAATAATAGCTCTGCTTGGAATAGCGCACATCATTCGCAAAGTGCTCTAAGCCTTAGGTCGCGGGATGTGACTCGGCGCCAGAGTGTTGAGCTGAGCATCGCTCAACCGATCCAATCTGAGTCGTGAAATCCCCTCGATAATAATTATTTTATAAAAATGCTGATTTAATTTGATAGAGCGTTAAGATTGAGCGCACATATATTGTAAAATATTTTGTACTATTGTTCTTATATAACTGGTTCGTAAAGCTTGTAGACAGTTTCCAGTTACTCAATCCTAACCATATCTCAGCGGATTTGCTAACCGTTAGAAAATATTTCCATTATTATACCATATGACGAAGCTAAACTCCTGCAGTTGCAAAGGGAACGCAATTAAGCGGTACAGCAGTTCTGCAAGAGGCTGATAAGATCAGCAGTTGCCTCGCTAACTCTTGTGGTGTCGCGATGGCAATGATTGCAAATCGTGCAAGCTCGATTCAGGGCCTCCCTACCTCGGGGTGACGGCCCTTTCAGTATGACACTGCAGCCTCCACTACCGCGGGAACATGTCTCTTTAAATGCAATATGACAGCATTTCTAGGCCTCTCTCCCTCGGGGTGACGGCCCTTCAAGTGCGACACTGCAGCATTTCAGGGCCTCCCTCCCTCGGGGTGACGGCCCTTCAAGTGCGACACTGCAGCATTTCAGGGCCTCCCTCCCTCGGGGTGACGGCCCTTCAAGTGCGACACTGCAGCATTTCTGGGCCTCCCTCCCTCGGGGTGACGGCCCTTCAAGTGCGACACTGCAGCATTTCAGGGCCTCCCTCCCTCGGGGTGACGGCCCTTCAAGTGCGACACTGCAGCATTTCTGGGCCTCCCTCCCTCGAGGTGACGGCCCTTCAAGTGCGACACTGCAGCATTTCTGGGCCTCCCTCCCTCGGGGTGACGGCCCTTCAAGTGCGACACTGCAGCATTTCTGGGCCTCCCTCCCTCGAGGTGACGGCCCTTCAAGTGCGACACTGCAGCATTTCTGGGCCTCCCTACCTCGAGGTGACGGCCCTTTAAGTGCGACACTGCAGCATTTCTGGGCCTCCCTCCCTCGAGGTGACGGCCCTTTAAGTGCGACACTGCAACATTTTTGGGCCTCCCTACCTCGGAAGACGTCCTCCTTGCCGTGACATTGTAGCATTTCAAGGGACTGTCTAGCTTGGAGTGGAAAGCAATTGATCATTGAACCATGATATTTTTTTCTTTTATCGTTTAATAATTTCAGAATATAAACCCCTCGAAAATTAACTCAATTTCTCTGTGAGATCGCTTCTCTCTTTTGATGGCGTACCAACTATTTGAAAATGACAACTTGTATATACGAACTTGTAGAGTTTGATGTAAAAAAAATAGAACGAAGTCTTATGCTATACGCTCTGTTTACGTCGGTGTCTTGCAAGTGTTCGGACTAGATTCAAAAGGTATTACGCACTCCCTGATTGTATTGTCTGAAGAAATCTCCAACTGAATCTGGCTTACATGTTTCAGAGTGTGAATGTAGATAGCTACAGTATCGTTATTTAGCCAGCAGATTATGGCTTGATTTTTTTTTTAATTTCTTGCTGGACGAGAACTTGTCACTGGACTGCTAGCGAAGAGGTTTGGTTTACTGTTACTACAACCACTACTAATAGTACTATACAGTTCTGTTGTTACCTCCAGCTATTTTTGGTATGGCTTGACCCGTTTCACGCTTTTCTTCCCAGCTAAGACGCAATGAAGGCTCTGTTTTTCAAACATCAGTTGCCCCTGAAGCTAATCTTTCAGTTTCACGTATCTTTTTATACGTAATAAACATTATGAACCGTCTCCGGGAAAAGTTAAACTTGCAGGGTTATCTCGTAGCTTTTTCTAACAAAAGCGGTCTTAGTGCGTCATCCGTGGTCCCAGGCCCCCACTAAAACGCTTCCAATGGAGGTCAGTATGCTGCGTCTTTATATGGCGGATCTTCCGGATCCTGAGCGCCCTCGCAATCATGGGAAGGCGCACTGAATTAGCTTTGAGACTCGGGATGGTGACTGATAGTGACGGCTCAGCAAATGATGGTGACACATATTCAAGAACAAACATTCTGGCTGAGTAATTTGTCTTCTGCGGCCCCCTTAGTCCTCTAGAAATCGCAGCTTCTGTGGCACATAGTGTGCCCGAAAATGGCAGCTGACCTCCTATTGGCGTCTCTAGGTGGGGCACAGGACAGGTCGTAGTCCTAACAGAACTGTCTTTGGTTGCCCTAGAAGCTAAATCGTAATAGAACCTCTGAGGCGGCCAAGAACTCAGCTGAGGAGAGTATAAGGGGAGGAGAAATTGATATTTATATTGTGGGTCGAGCACTAATGGAACTTCATAGAATATCTTAACGTCTGTTTCATGTTCAGTTCATTGCATTTAACACAATTAAGTTACAGTTTAAAAAATGACCGTTTCTCCTCACAAAACGATGAATTTAATAACAGGAACTTTTTTACCATAAAACTATATTCTAAAATGATTGCCTATCCTATCTTGCATCAACATTTTAAAAATTGTTGCATTTCTTATCATTTTCAATCATCAAATAATATTCCAAAAAATGATTGTCAATCTTTTCATGGAACAACACTTTTTAAAACGGTTGCATTTCATATCGTGGAACAATACTTCAAAAATGTTACATTTCTTATCATGAACTTTGAGTATGAACACAATTGGTAGTTGAACTGAGATCATAATGCTTACAAATTTGGTACTTGCAGCAAACCTACATTTTTAATGAAAGCATAGCATACTGCAAACCCATACTTTTATCAAAAATGCAGTACGTTTTGTACAAGAATTACATTTCCTTAAAAGCATGAAGAACTTATTGTGCTGAAATTTTTTATTGAATTACCATTACGCCTTGTGGAAACTTTTGACGTCTCCGAGTCCCCTCTGACGTTGTCGGTGCGGAGACAGTCAACTCGTTTAAAAATCGTCTTGATATTGGGAGAGACATCCTCCACAGCTAAGAACACCTTATCCAGGAATCACACACAAACTCTTAACCGCCAAAGCTTCAAAAGTCTCCTCAATTCACACATCTTCTCTCTTCCGCCCAACTTGCTAGACGTCTCGAGGCTGTGCAGATCAGCGGCCATTAATGGTGCTTGTTTGCATGCATCATCGTCTCGTTGGCGGAGATTCAACTCCCCCTTTTTTTGGTTGGTTTGTCTACTACCTGCTATTTACTTCAATCAGTGAACACACTCGCATCATCCACAGAATATTTAAAATATCGCCTGTATGAAGCTTTAGGGACCTGGAAATTAAGCAACATATTAATTCGTGTTTCACTATTGCATGTTTCCTTTGCCAAACCAAAGGCTAATGCTAAATGGAGAGCGAGGAATTTAGAAAATCCAAATTCGTGATTTACTCGCCTATGATGTTAGCTGCCGAAATAAGCGCTGCCGTTCTACAAAGTACGAAAATTTGACAATGTGATTGTCAAAAATCGTTACATTTTGGCTTATAATTTCTAGGCATAAATCGATCGCGGCTGATCAAGAGACAGCGAAAAATATTGCAACTCAGTGCACAAAATTTCATGCTTTTGCATGCAATTTCATCAGCTGAAACAATCGACGAAGCGCGAGAAGCTCGGTAATGCGACAGCCAAAACATTAGGATTTTTCTCACTCATAATTTCACAAGCAGAAATAATCGTCGAGCTCGATCAGGGCAACGAATTTGTTAATTTAGCCAGCAAAATTCGTGATTTTCTCGCTTATAATTTCACAGGCAGAAATTATCGTCGTTGCTGCTCGATAGAGAGCAACAAATTTGTTAATTTAGCGAGCAAAATTCGTGATTTTCTCGCTTATAATTTCACAGGCAGGAATGATCGCTGCTGCTCGACGGAGCGGCGAGAAATTTGGCAATTTCCTCTTTTTTCAGCGATCAGTTCGGCGACGCTGCAAAGAATCTCCGAGAAATGACGGAGACTTTCACTGGATGATGCAGCGGCTCCGTCTAATGGCTGAAGGCCGAGTGATTGTCACGTCATTAATTTTAATTTCTGCGATGTGCCATAGGCAGAAGAGCTCGATGTAAAAGCGGGTTTCCTCACCTGTAGCCGATCCCGAATATCCCAATAATTTAATACCTTGAGGGTCTCATTGGAGAACGAGGTGGCGTTATTCACGTGCAGTGTGTAAACAATATTATTATTCTGCTATTAGGATGTAAACAATACAGGCAAGCAGTCGTTTCTTATACGCAACTTTCTCCTGTGAACATCACCCTCTGGTTGAAAAAATCTATTGGTATGATGGTAACGCTTGTAGAACTGTTCTTTTATATGAGATTCAATTTTAAGTGATGCTATATTCAACTGAAATTGTTAATTTGTATTAAAAGCTACTCGATAAGCGGGTGAGAAGTATGTTGATCTGTCGATAATTGCGGCCCCTTAAGCGGCGCAGGCGGGGATGCAGGTACTGGGGACGGTGTGGGGCTCTATCGGTGTATCCTCATCCCCCTTGCAATTTCTGACAGGAGTTCAGTGCCTCTTTTAACTCGTATTGTTGAGGCTGTGCTATGCTGCGGGTTGTGTGTAGAAACGTACAGCGGACCTGGCAGCTTTTGTGCTCTAATTTGCGGGACGATATTCTGGATTGAAATTTTATCTAAAGTTAGAGATAAAATCAACTTAAAAGCATACCACCAGAGATACGCATACGCACTAGTTCATGATGAAAAAATAGGCAGACAGGCTCCAGAGAAGTATACGGCTGTAGTCGACCACAGTTCGCTTAGAGCTATTGGGCCAGTGATGGAAGGCTCTCTGCGACAGATATTCCCCGACCTTCCCCATCTTAGGCAAAGGTCTGTATCCCCACAGCGGCATGCAGACCGAATGCTAACTGATGACGTCAAGCGCAGCAAAGAACTTGCCTGCCTGGCAGGGCCGACTTGAAGTCACGGCCGTGAGTGTCACCATCAGAACCCTGAGCCTCGTGCGGCGAAATCGTCACACCTGGACGAACTAGCCTCTACGTGCGCTAAAACATCTAATATTACCTGGAGCTCCAGCCTGGCAGAAATGACTGCTAAGAAGTTGTTGTAGTAACGTTTCACTGTTCGTGCTTGTGGGCATAATTCTGCTAGCGGGGCTACGTTACACCCGCGATGGCAACCCTGAGAAAAAGTGCCTTGCGAAACTAGCGCGCCTTCTTGTGCCCTGATTAAAAATACCGGCCTTAATTGGCCTGTTGGAGCAGCACGAAAATTGCAATTTTCGTGTTAGACGAACACGTTAAGATAAGTATTTCTAGACAGTGCACGGCAGTGCTTGTTTTAGTGCACCATTTTCTCACTGTACCAAGTGAGCTTAACTTGAAATACCGAACTGGAAGCGTTGCCATTTCCTCTCAGGCAAAGCATAGCCGTTGTTTTTTTTTTTAATATTTTAAGTGATCACCGACAGTGGGCGATAAAAGTGCGTTGTCTAACCGCCTGCCTCCTATGCCGAGGCCACACATGCACTCGCACGGACAACTGGCAGCAAGGATGAGCAGCTCACTCGTAGTCCTGTAATAAATCTAAGCTCGGTAGCATAGATACGGTGGAACGAATGAGATGCAAGCTCTACATCCTCGCAACGCATTATTCCTGCCAATGCATACATAGTGAGACCGCCTACTTCTTTATTGTGTGGCAAGCGATTTAAAATCGAGAAAGTGGATGCAAAATATTGACGCATAAAAGTCGATTATCCTGGGGTTACACTGTGCCATCTCACGCGCGACTGATGAGCGCAGGTTCAACTCGCCCGTCTTTCCGATGACACAAAAACATTCGGTATCCAAGGTATCCCTGGAGAGCATTCGAGTTTATTGGACGAGCTGAAAATCCGTTCATAAGTTGAGCGTGCGATTGCGTAGCGTAGTCCCGGAAATACAGAATTTTGTGTATACGGATGCGTACCATATACATAACACCCATATGCTCGCTGAGAAGCCAAAGTGTTCGTAAAATACATGCAGTTTTGGGTGTCGTACATCGCAAACAGCCGTCAAACATAACAATTATATGCCCCATGTATCAGTCGCACACAAGATAGTGTATTTGATATGCTTCCACCTCTAGACAAGGTTCTCGTTATATGCAAATTCACAATAAGTGTATCTGCTTATATGCAGGTGTATCTGCTTATATGCAGGTGTATATGCTTATATGCAGGTGTATCTGCTTATATGCAGGTGTATCTGCTTATATGCAGGTGTTTCTGCTTATTTGCAGGTGTATCTGCTTATATGCAGGTGTATCTGCTTATATGCAAACGGACATTTGTGACCGCTGAGTTGCCTCATAACAGAAAAAAATCGCTCTTATAAATATATGCTGTTGGCGAGTTCGGTGGGTCGACCCGAACCGAGTGTGACTGACTCACAATCTCGTGTTCTCGTATGTTTCCCGCCTCTACCGCCATCCTCACAAGACTTAGTTTCATAACTGCCCCTACACCTGCGATCTCAGTGTATTTTCCACAATACTGTTTCGTGTTTCTTTTTTGTTTAAAATGTTTTCGTATGCATTATTGAAATATACAATGCTGTATCTTGTTTTTTTCTTGTTCAAAATGTTTTCATACATATTATTGGAATATACCAATACTATTGTGTTTCAGCATTACTTTAATGAAGTATTTTTATGAAAAGGTGCCAGGTTTAATACATAAGAGATCAAAAAATGGGTATGGAACGTTATCCTCTATTATATAATGTAAAGATCAATTTGATACATGTGAATTCACCTTATGAGAGCTCTTCCGAGAATGTAACCCCCGCATACCTATGGCGAGTACCAGGTATAACAAGAAATAATTCTATTTCACAGATTCGCTTCAGTTGTTAATGTCACGCTCTTGGCAGCATAAATTGAAGAGGAATTGAGACAGATTGGTCTAATTCCAGAAATTTGTCTCTTATATAATGTTTTGATTTCTATCCAAGTTATGCCAAGAATGTGCGTCTCATCGTAGCAAAGAGCTTTCTCTGCAATTTGCTTTGTGTTCTCCTCACAACTATGAAGGCTGTCACGCTCTGTTTCCCGCCTTTTTTAATAGGACAATGCTGCAATAAAGAATTCTCCTTGTCGAGGCAGAAAAAAGGAGCGACCAAAATATGATGCAAAGAAATTCTGTAAATTTTCGTTTGCCAATTAGTCGCAAACTCTTAACGGCCAAAGCTTCCGAGGCCACCTTGATCCGTCTTCTTTTCTTTCCCGCTCCAACTACACAGTTTGACGTCTCTAAGCTCCGCCTGGCAGCGAGTCTTGATTGTGCTTTAGTGCATTTATGATCATCTCTTTGACAGGGAATCTTCCCTCCTTTTTTTCTCTTTTCTCCAGTCCTCTATATCCTACTACCATAATGGCAATAGCTCATAGAGGGCCGGGTAGTAAGTTCCGGTGTCTCTTTGGGAATGGGCCAATTGGTTCGTCTACTGCCGCCTATCTAATCTAATCTAAAAAAATTTATCGTACATCATTAATTTTCTTTTGTCCTAATGCAATATTACCTTTCTTCCATTATTATTTGACATTATCCATTTTTAATGTTATAATGTCGCACTGGTTTCACTGTCATTTACATTGGCATCACTTATTCCTTATAAACTATAGAAGCAGCGCTGTCAAGAACACAAAATATTGCACCTTAGCTGTCTGGACTTTTTTCCTTTATTTCGGTAAACTTGAAGCATTTCCCCAAAGTGGAATTTAAAGTTTAAAATTGTCAACAGCAAAGTATCTTCTAGACAGCTGGTATTCCGTGGAGTACTGCAATGCACATTGATTATGCTTCTACTCATGGTCTTTCTAATGATGATCAATATCATGAGGTCCGGTTGTACTGGAAATATGCAGTCCCGCGTTCATTGCTAGCAGCACACAAGTAACACTCCATAAATTTTTTTAGTTCACATTCTGTACAACTGGTGATTAGCCTAAAACTGAAGAACGACGGTTTGAGCATGTTGGCGTGAGAATTCAAGATGGTGCTTCGTTTTAGGACATTGTAGTCAGAGCTATTACCGCTGAAGAAAATGGAGAGGATGCAAAGCCCGTGGGTGTTTTAAATTAACTTACCCATCACTCGCGGCAGAAGTGATCCTCAGTCAATGGAAACAATTATTGTTGCCCCAGATACGATGTTGTTCTTCTCTTAAATTCTTAGAATAAGAAAAAACCGAGAACAACTTCAGTCTATCCAGAGATATTTCTTTTTAAAATTCGAGGCTTACAAGGGCTTGACTATCACGGGCGTCTTGTCCGCATCTATTTTTTCTATGCACCGGACACCTAGACTCAAATAAACTCAGAAAATGGCTGGATTGTTGTCAGAGATTGTTGGCAAAGGAATACATTTTACTCTATTGGTGTCCTTAATGTCAACGATTATCTGATGAAGTTACTTAATTTATGTTGCGTACTTCTTCGTACGTTGCTAATTCTCATCCATGGTATCGCTACCGATCACTTTGCAGACCACTAATCTGATATGAATGACAAAATATTTATTTATTTTATGAACCTTTCTAGGTTCCACACTTACTTTAAAATACCAGGTGCATTTTTTTCTGAAACTGCTCATACTTGCATTTATATGGATGCGCCATAATGCCAGTCGCTGATCTAACTAGTTAAACCGCAGTCTATTAACAGCAACCATGGATAAAATCAGGCCCTTGCCTAGAGACCCTGTTCATGGTGGGCATTATATATGGAAGCGGTTGCCAGTATCTGAAACAGTTCTAAGCATCGCGATAGTTTACTGGCTAATTTTCTAATTTGCCGGGGTGAGCTACGTTCTTACAAATTATCATAATTATATTAGATAAGATAGGCGGCAGTAGACGAACCAATAGGCCCATTCCCAAAGAGACACCGGAACATACGCCCCTGCACTCTATGAGCTATTGCCATTATGTTAGTAGGATATAGGGGGCAGGAGAAAAGAGAGAGAAAAAGGAGGGTGAAGAGTCCATGCCCAAGAGACTATCTTGAATGCACGCAAGCACGATCAAGAGTCGCTGACATGCAGAGCTTAGAGACATCAAACTGTGTAGTTGGAGTGGGAGAGAGAAGAAGACGAATTAAGGTGGCCTCGGAAGCTTTGGCCGTTAAGAGTTTGCGACTCCTGGAGGAGGAGTTCTTAGTTGCGGAGGATGTCCCTCCAAATATAAGTCAAGACGATTTTTAAACGCGTTTACTGACTCCGCACAAACAACATCGGAAGGAAGTCTGTTCCAAATGCTGACTATGAAATATGGAAAGAACTGCTGACTTAAGGTCGTTCTTCGAGTTTTATGCTTGAATTTTTGACCATTGTTTCGCAAGCGATCATTGATGTCTCTTTTAAAGAGCCCCGTTGTAGGTACGTCGTTGAAGCCGTTCAAATACTTGAATGTTTCTATTAGTTGCCCCCTGATCGTCTTTGCTCGAGAGAGATCAGACCCAGTTCTTTTAGGCGACATGCATACGACTTATTTCGCAGCTGAGGTATCAATTTCGTTCCTCTGCATTGGAGTCTTTCCATTTTATCGATATCTTTACACAGGTGTGGCGACCAGAATTGAACAGCGAATTCTAAGAGTGGCCGCACTAATGCCTTGTACAAGGGAATGATGATGTCTTTGGACTTGTATTCAAAATTTCTGGTGATGAATCCTAGTACTCTGCTTGCCATTTTCACACTCTTGTCAACTTGCTGACTGTGTTGTAGCTTGTTTGTAATAGTGATTCCCAAGTCACGTTGTTGGGTGACAGCAGCCAATACCGTCATAAGTTACTGGGCTTACTAAATTAAGAACATGGTAAATATCATCAACATCTGTTTACCCACTTTCATTTTGTTTCTAATACCAAAGGTAAATAATTTAACATACATACTGAGTTATATGTATGTTTCAAAACTATAACAGATTAGAAGAAATACATTCCCAATAATGTGTATACGGCAATTACGTAATGAAAATAAAACCTTAGCATACAAGTTAATGATGTTTAAGCTCATCGTATAAGGTTTTATAGTGGATCTTCGCACCATCAACTACTAAAACTTTCTTCTGCTTTCATAATGTTTTGCGATGCATTTCTTTCGATCCATTTCTTAATAAGGCCAAATGTTGAAAATTTGTGGTGAACTGCAGTTAGGCTGTGGCCGGCAGATTCCCAAACACGACAGAATTAGATCTTTTTTTGCAGTGTCGTTCTGAACACATTTAGCGCTGTAGAGAAAGCGAGGTCACAATATAAGTCCGCAATAAGGAAATCACGAGGATAAATATGTCGCAGTCGTAAAGGAATACCTGGAGTGACTTATGATCATTTGTGTATTCATCATGGTATTGAATTTTATTGATATTATACCATGATAGAAATATTACTAATTAGTCTGTTTCACGCAGGATAGCAACTGCCTACTTCACACACCAAGAGTCTTTGTAAAACTTACTCTAGGACTTTCAGTAGGAATATGTTCTTAGTGTTACAAAGTTAACGACAAAATACTATATTTCATGACTTCATTCTGGAGTGACCGATGTTCTTCCGATGCCAGCTGTATTTTCTTCTACTACTGATCCTCAACCCTTAGGGATGCTACAGACCATTTTGTGCAGCACTGAACTAACCAGTTGAGCTGCATTCTTTTGAATAAAACAGGCTGCTAGCTTTGATAATAAAGACAAATTACTGAAGCTCACCTTTGTGGCTACTCTATGATGAACGATCATCTGGTGTTGTTAATACCGTATACATCTATATTTTTCCTCATGCTCCTAATAGTCGCCCTTATATGGGTGCTACCGACCACTTTGCGAACCATTAATCTAACCAGTTAGAGCTGACCCCTGGCCACGTAATGACCGATAGCAACATTCCTTAAACGAAAGTCCGCCTAAGATTTCATGGCCGCTCTTTGGGAAAAAAAGCTGTAGCTTCAAGCATAGGGTAGAGCTGCTTGGCCGGCGCGCGAGATGAGTCAGAGAGGCAGCGTTCCTGGAATGCTAAATCAACTGAATGACTAAGAGACACTCACAAAAAGTTATGGGACAGACTGGAAAGTTTGTATGCCCACTTACTGGAATGTGGTCAGATCGGTGAGTTTACGGCTACGGTTATGCATAGTACAATCGACGTTACTTAAGTATTTCGTGGGTCACGATTTATTGAGGTGAAGATAGGGAATTAATATGCACTTCATGGAACCAAACTGCTTCTAATTTGATATGTAGCAACACTCGCCAAGATTTTATAAGTCAAACCCATATTACTATGAAGACTAAAATATGACCGAGTCCTTAATGAGGGATAATTTTTTTAGACTAAATTATTATCTGACGACTTCGTAAGTGCCTAAGGCCCACAAACAAGCGTCCAGACCTTAACTATGTAAGCCAAAGACCACGCATACTCTTTTTTTTTTATACTGTGTCAGTGAATGTCAGGGTAACGTGTGATATCTATTGCTACTTGCTGAGGGACTGTACTTTTATAGCAAAATTTCGCAACAATTGCCTTATAGTACGTGTATTATTAATATACGTATGGAAGACTTCCTTTTTGGTTAGAAATTTACCTCAGCTTAATTCTTACTTAGTTCGAGATTTTTTATTGTTGAAATGAATTCTTATGGTAGTATTTTCCACATCTGCCCTAATCCGAAACGAGGAGAGACACAACTATTTTTACGATACACCAAATTTCATTGAGCCTTGTAGAAATTACAGTGTACCATGTATTGGTAGCACCAAGTGATGCTATTCTATCGGGAGAGGTAGGTAATATTAAGCTGCTGTCAATGACGATGTATTTAGACGTTGTGGGTTGATTTTTAAGTCAGACGTAATTCTATTATACATATATATATATACTCTCGATATTTCTGTATTGATATTTATATACATTTTCCTTTTATGGTGATCAGCATTTACATCAATCGTTTGTAGTAGCTTTCGTCTTTATTAGACTATTCGCATGCATACACATTGGCCATCTGGTAGCGACAGCTAACCTTTTACGGGCAAGTTACTACGAATGGTTACTACCATAATGTTATTGCTACGGGTAGGCTTCGCAGCAGGTTATCCATTTAAATCACGCATAGAGTGTTAAACGATTCTATCTTTCCTCAATGAAATGACTTTCGCTAGTATTTGACTAGTTTCGACCTGAGCTCATAGTCCAGCTACTGGAATGCAGTACGAAAGCCGCGCCAGAGAGACATGAGAGGGTTTCCATCTCTCCTAGAGAAAGTTCATATTGCTAACTTCGTTCTTTTTTATTATCATATATAACAGGGAAAGTGAGTGAACAGAAGTGAAATTACTGATGAGAAGGAAAGAGTCGTTGGATGGAAAGCAAAATGGTACATAGGACCTGAAGAGAAAGTGTTACTTGTTTGCCCTACAACATAACGCATATATTCCAGATATCGCTAGTTGGAGCCTCCAGGTGGGTGCTTGGGGAAATGAGGTAAACTGCTGCATCATCCAGAATTAATCACACAGTAATTACTGTAATGTTAGTGGCCCTCACCATCATGAGATGACGGCACAAAAATATTTAGTCCAACTAAACCTTGGTTGTGTTTCGTGCTTTTAACAGAAGAATGCTCTCTAGCATAGCGTCACCTTTTTCTTCTTTGATCTGCTACTCAGTTAGTAGCTGCATCATAAGCTCGAAACAAGTGAAGCTTAGTGTACGATTGAAATAAAAGCAGCATCCATGCTACAGCTGTGAGGTACTACATACGTCAATAGTGTTTAGACTTCCATTTTCCCAAAGTAATGGTCCATTTTCCGTCGACCAGTTTAATTTTTTCCCATATAATACTGATAGCGTGACTGAGGGACCACCGAGCAATCAATTAACTAATAAATTCCGAACTATTACATCGAGGGATTTCATAATTACTTCAAAGACGCTGCTCGCGTTCACACAAAATATTTCAGGACTCTGTGTCTATAATACTTGAGCAGAGATGATCATTTGCAACACAGTATTGAGACACACGTTGTAATACGAGGTGAAGACTTCCGGCGGAGTGATAATGCTACGTACTTATGAACTGCTCGTCATCGAGAATGTAGCTGACGAGCATGACAGCGTCCTCATTACACCCAGTATTTATAGATTACTATTGGACCTGTTAGGAGAGGTACGTCAAACAAAGGTTGCGCCTGGCGACAACACAATGACAAAGTTTCACTTTCGGGACAAACAATTGGAAAGAGAAATTAACGTGTCACCTGTAAGGGACTTTCTTCGGTCGATGGCTGGGGAGGAGAGTGACANCAAAGGTTGCGCCTGGCGACAACACAATGACAAAGTTTCACTTTCGGGACAAACAATTGGAAAGAGAAATTAACGTGTCACCTGTAAGGGACTTTCTTCGGTCGATGGCTGGGGAGGAGAGTGACACGTAGCTAGGAAGCAGGTGTATATATATAGGCACACGCCCAGTCATGGGCTTGCTGTGTTCTGGGAGTGTCTCAATCAAAACTTTTGGATAAGCAGTTGAAATAAACCGGAAACAGCAGCCGTTTGCCTTTAATTTTCGATTGGGGCACTGTAACTCGTTGCCATATTGTTACAGCGCAATCGCTATGTCTGTTACGGGCAAGAAAGTTACGCGATCTTCTGATACGCAACAGACAACTATAATACTCAATAAACAAATTTTTGTACGTGCTTGCTAAACCTGTAAAGTTTAGGCCTGGAAAATTGCTGTGGCTGCTCACAAATAAATTCTTCGTCCAAGTGAAGTTGCATTCACTTATTATGGTGAAAAAATGAAATCCAAAGCACTAAGTAGAGAAACAAATGGGAAAAGTAGCGGTAGTTCACAATATATGTACAGCTAGAAAAAACACTGTACCACATTCTGCCCAGAAACTCCGATGCCCAATTAGGAATTTTCGTTAGAACAAGCACGGCGTATGGTGTGCACCTGGTCGCCTTTTTGAGCGGGGCATCCGTGGGGCTCGGGTGCTGCACGGTCGCTATGCGCGTTCCGAACATAAATCACCCATACAGGGTGCGTCTGCCCGACCGTGTTCCACGGATATTCCGCGCCTTCGCAGAAGTAGCAGTATACTGCTATTTTGGCCAAATCGTGGATTATCAGTGGAACACGGTCGGGCAAGCGCGCCTTGTATGGGTGACTTATGTTCGAAACGAGGTCGCCTTGCCACCCCCAAAACGCGCATAGCGACCGAGCATGCAGCACTCGAGCCCCACAGTTGTCACTAACAGGAGTTCAAACGTTGTAAAGAAGTAGCAAACTGTCGCCAACAGGCGTTCAACACGTTGTAAAGAAGTAGCAGACTGTCGCCAACAGGAGTTCAACACGTTGTAAAAAAGTAGTAAACCGTCGCCAATAGGAGTTCAACACGTTGTAAAGAAGTGGCAAACTGTCGCCAANGTACGTCAAACAAAGGTTGCGCCTGGCGACAACACAATGACAAAGTTTCACTTTCGGGACAAACAATTGGAAAGAGAAATTAACGTGTCACCTGTAAGGGACTTTCTTCGGTCGATGGCTGGGGAGGAGAGTGACACGTAGCTAGGAACAGGTGTATAGGCACACGCCCAGTCGTGGGCTTGCTGTGTTCTTGGGGTGTCTCAATCAAAACTTTTATATAAGCAGTTGAAATAAACCGGAAACAGCAGCCGTTTGCCTTTAATTTTCAATTGAGGCACTGTAACTCGTTGCCATATTGTACAGCGTAATCGCTATGCCTGTTACGGGCAAGAAAGTTACGCGATCTTCTGATACGCACCAGACAACCATAATACTCGATAAGAAATTTTTGTACGTGCTTGCTAAACCTGTAAAATTTAGGGCTGAAAAATTGCTGTGGCTGCTCAAAATAAATTCTTCGTCCAAGTGAAATTGCATTCACTTATTCTGGTGGTAAAATAAAATCCAAAGAACTAACTAGAAAAACAAATGACAAAAGTAGCGGTAGTTGATAATACACGTACAGCTGAAAAAAAAAAAAATTCTGTACCACATTCTGCCCAGGAACTCCAAAAGTGTGTTCTTTTCGCTCAAAAAAAAAAAAAAAAAGTTTCAGGCAGAAGGAAACATATTAAATCGTTTTACGCGAAAAATTTTTTTACGATAACGTAAATGTATCGCATATGACCAGTATCGCCTGTACTGAAAAATTGAACCATTTTGAAATTTTTGTTCGTTTTAGGACTAGATATTTTTTTCTTTCGGAATTTTGTAATTGAGAACTGGGTACTAAAGTATGAGATATTTATTCCTAACACCATATATTGCGTCCACAGCACGAGTCCTGATTGAACTTCTGATAAAAGTGTACTACAATAAATTACAATCAGAGCACCCGCGATTTTATTGAATTGTGGAGTAATTATGTTGCGATATGTTGAACTTTGTGCTGTTACTGTGTCATCAAGTTGTAGCCGGCTTATTTTAGACCGTTGCTAAAAAGAATACAACGCGTTGCAATGAAGTGGTAGACCGTCGACAACATAAGTGCAACATGTTGTAAAGAAGCGGTAGACCGTCGTCAACATAAGTACAACATGTTGTAAAGAAGCGGTAGACCGTCGCCAACAGGAGTTCAACACGTTGTAAAGAAGCGGTAGACCGTCGCCAACAGGAGTTCAACACGTTGTAAAGAAGCGGTAGATCGTCGCCAACAGGAGTTCAACACGTTGTAAAGAAGCGGTAGACCGTCGCCAACAGGAGTTCAACACGTTGTAAAGAAGCGGTAGACCGTCGCCAACAGGAGTTCAACACGTTGTAAAGAAGTAGTAGACCGTCGCCAACAGGAGTTCAACACGTTGAAGTGAGGTGTGGGAGCGCCACCGACGTGACCTAGTGACAGCCGCAGCAGTACATGAGAAGGTGTCGTCTTTTCTCTTCGAAATCATCGTCTGGAAATTGAGCTGTGGAGGCTGAGGGGCTGCATGGCGAGCCGCCGCCGCCGCATGTTCACTTTCTCTGCTGGCCGGTGGTGCGGCGCGTCTTCCTGGGTGTCTATTTAAGAATTTTTATTATGGGTATTATTTCTTTAGGTATTTTTGCAAGCCAAAGAATGAATTGGGTGACGAGTTTTTCCATAAGTTCCCTGCGTTGCTACACTTAAAAGGCCACGACGTATGTAGGTATGCTGCGCTTTAAGACAACGAAATGAAGCGTTGGAATATTTAAAGGGCTTCGCCAATTAAAGGGCTGTATTATGTGTGGTAGCAAATAAAGGCTTCTGGCATACAAAAGGCTGCAGTGCGTGATGCCTGCCCCAATTCAAAATTAAAAGCTAATGCGTGTAGAGATGTAGCGTATAAACGCTGCATTTAAAGGGCTCAGATTTAAACGTCAACTGCATTTAAAGGGCAACTGAGTTTGAAAGGCTGTTGGGGTTACAGGACTGCTGGTTGTGCTTAAAGGACCACTAAATTACAGGTTATTGTTTGAATGGTCTATGTGTTTAGAGGGCTGCGGTATTAAATGATTGCTGCGTTTCAATGGATACTGTATGTGGAAAGCAGTTGCGTTTAAATGCTACTGTATGTATAGAGCCATTGCATTTAAATGGCGATCATGCATTTAAATGGCTGCTGTCGTTAAAAAGCTATTGGATATAATGGATTTGTGTTTTGAAAGATTACTACATCAAATGGCTATTGTATTCCAATTGCTGCTGTATTTAAGGATCTGCTGCATTTAAATGGTCGATGTGTTTAAAGAGCTACTATATGTAAATAGCTGTTGCGTTTAAATTTCTGCTATATTTAAAGCGCTGTTCCATTTAAATGGCTACTGTGCTTAAAGGGATACTGCATCTAAATGGCGACTAACTTTAAAGTGATGTTCCATTTAAATATGCAACAAGTTCAACGGGCTACGGCATTTAAATGGTTGACGCGTTTAAAGGGCGATGGCATTTGAACGGCCACCACATTCACAGGGGTGCTGCAAATAAGTGACTCCTGCACTTAACGCCACTGCTTTTAAAATGGCCGCTCTATTTAAAGGGCTGCCATATTTAAAGGGCTGCTTTATATAATGGGCTGCCGCATTTAAATGATCACTGTATCTAAAGGAAGTTTCTTTTAAATTACTGCTCTCTTTAAAGAATTGGTGCATTTAAATGACTGTTGTATTTATAAAGCTACAATATTTGAAAGGCTACTGCATTTAAACGGCTACTTCAGTTTAAGGGCTACCGCATTTAGATAGCTGCTGTATTTAAAGG
Organism: Parhyale hawaiensis; assembly: GCA_001587735.2. Lineage (NCBI taxonomy): Eukaryota > Metazoa > Arthropoda > Malacostraca > Amphipoda > Hyalidae > Parhyale > Parhyale hawaiensis. The sequence continues at coordinate 736,070 of LQNS02278156.1, forward strand.
GCTGCTGCGCCTAGAGGGCTGATGAGTATACAAGGCTGAGAATTCTCTACCTATACACTCCCTGCACGTTGCGTACATCCTGCCAGTACCTACACTTCACATACCCTACCTGTGTTAACACACACATCCTATCTGCCCACCTACACAGAGTTCAGAAGCGCACAAACCTCACACCTCACACACAGACCACGCAGTCCACACAGCACGTATCTGGAACACACACGCAGGCAGGCAAGAAGATCGTTCCACTCACCAGGAGCGACAGCTGGACTATCTTCGGTAGCCGCGGCCCCGTCGGGCCGCTCGTCGTCGTGCTCTTCCATCATATGCTGCTTTTCATTTCAGCATGCCATGGTGTTTTGGTTAATAGCTTATTTCTGTATTCCACACTTCTTTTTGTTCACTCCGCACCTCTTCTGTACGCCCCAAGTTTAGTGTATAGTCCGTCTTTCACTCTTCCGCAATTTTGTTGCGTTTATTTGTCTACAATTCTCTATTGTAACTGCTTAATTTCTTTTGCACCTCCCAATTTTATCTATGTTTGTACCTTTGCACGTCTAAGATTTTCCTGTAGTTTTCCTCTTCACTTGCCTTTTAGAACCGCACTTTCTTTTCACTAACCTTTTGCGCTAAACTAGATACAGTTCTTCCTTGTACTTCTGTATCCTTCCGTAGACTTCTTCAGTTCAGCTGTATTCGTATTTTTCACATCACGAGTTTAACCTCTGTTTACCAGTGCTCTTCTATAGCTAAGCTGTATTTCTCTAAACTTCCCTAGCTCAACTTTTTTTAGAACCTTGTACCCAACACTAACACTGGTATTATGGGCTACAAGTTACTTCCAAAAGGTACGCCGGTAGAGTGCCTCAAACTAACAGTAATTTCCTAAAAAAAAAAATTAGTCCAAGAATTAGACCTCCCTTTGTAACTTATTTATTTAACTCTGCCTCTGCAAGAAATCACAGTTACTGGCTTCAAAAATCTATAGCTTAATAACGGCACCGTCTATTGGTACTTCTATCGGCCCCGTTTTAGCGAAAATTGTCTCTAGCAAATCTAATCAGCAGCACTTTATCTCATACGCTGGGTGTTTTCTAGATGTAGATAGTCACTTTTATTCTTTGAAAAATTCATAGGTTTCATATCGATTTGTGATTAATACCGAAGTCAGGTAGCCAGGCAGATTAAATAACAACAACGCTTGCGCTCACACCCTTTGCATGGGAAGTAAACCTCGCTTAGGGTAGTAATATCAACGTGGGTACTCTGTTTGTATCATAAAAATACAAAAATATTGAGAGGTTATATCTGAGGTTGTATTATTTCACCAATAAAGAACAACATTTTAATAATAATCGTATTCACTTGTGTAACATTTATAGTAGTTCCCTAATAATCATAGTCATTTTCAACAACAGTTACAGCATTTCTCCAATAATTATTGTTACTTTATGCCACGATTGCAGTAATTCTCCAATACTTATATTTAATTTGAGCTACAGTTATATATATATCCAATATTCAAAATTAACTTGTCCAATAGTCACAATATTTCACCAAGATTCACAATTTCCTTGGCCCACAGATACAATATTCATCCAATATCATTTTTATTTCAAGTATTATTACAGGATTTACCAATTATGGTGCTTATGTCGTAACAGTAATTCATGACGTGTGTCTAACTGTAAGCTTGATCCAATTTTTCTCTAATGTCGGAAGAAGTTTAATTGTTTACTTGAACACTTGCAATAAGTATTCTATGTATAACTTTCAACGAGCTTTGATTTATGGGGCAAACTTTCAGCACTTCAGTGCTTTCACTGAAAAAATATAAGCATTTTGTTCATAAATCTTATATTATTACTTTCTAGGTGATTTGCATACGTACAATTATACGAAGGTTATTGATGTGCTTTAAATTTAGAAATTCAGTCTAAAGGTTCAAATCCGGATCTTTTCATCCAAATTTCCAGTGACTGAAACAACTCAAAGCTCGTATGTAACAATTTGTTTTTTCTAGGAGTATATCTTTGTACTTTGTATCTTCCCTTAGCATTGACACTCATCAATATAGCCCTCGTAGCTGAATTAAAATAAATTTTCAAGGTAGTAGCACTGTTTTTGACGTCCACGAGTACTTGTCGTAGGCCTGACAGGGATATACGGTTAATTTGAACTCTGTAATTTCAGTTAGACTAAGAATTAACAAAATACTTGTACTATTTCACTGGTAGAAGCGTAAGAGTTATGCGCTGCCCTCAGTGAGGGTCTGACAGGAGCAACACCTAACAACCTTCCACCGGCAGCTCCAGAGCAACACTACCTAACCGTGTCATTCACTAACCACCTCACCTGGCGCATACCTGCGCTCACCGATGCCCTTGGTCTTTCCCTTACAATGCTCCCTTTACCGTCTTCGATGAACTTCAGTTTCCATAAGAAAAAGTACTGCCTGTATTAAACATCACACGGGGCCTATACATAAAGTATCTTCGCTGCGTAAAATTGTGAATGTACTGGAATACCTGGAATGTGGTATCATGAAAATGAACAGAGTCTCTCTAGTTTATAAATTTTAGCACACCAGTGCTGACCTTAGGGCCGGTATACACTCTAATGTTTTGAACGTGTTCGCTCTTCCAGTCTTCTGAATTCGTTACTGTGTCGTAGAAAATGTGTGTGTTGATATTGAGAAACGTTCTGCGACTTTTCAAACTACATTTCTTCTTTGCGGACTTTGTACTTATCGGTTAGGTCCTTGATCTGGTAATGTCTGCAATATGTGATTTAAAGAACACGTCATGGAATTGTATCAGCTCTTACTATTCTGTTTACTAATTCAAAAAGTTATGCGCGACTTTCTAGTGTCTGTACAGATATATGATACATCACTGTAAATATAACTTATACTGTCTCCTATGATTTTTTTAATGCAGCAGTACGCATCTTCATGAAACTAAATTTATCAAAAACAACGCTAGAAACAGCAGAAAATTGTCCTTTATTTTGAGTTTTAGTTACCTCCAAATTTACTGAGAGATTCATAAGTTTAACAGTGACTCTTGCCAAGCAAGTTGACTTGACGGGTAACATTTTAATAACATTTTATGGCATACACACAATTGTGTTTACAACGATGCTGCAAAACGTTCAGACGATTGGATGAGTGAATGCGTTCAAAAGACTAACGTGTGGACCAGCCTTAAGAGTGGATGAGTTTTATACTCACGTCACCCTATCCACTAGGTTTCCTTTCTTTTAATAAAAATAAATCCTACAGCTAGAAATGAAACGCCTGAATGGCTTTCACATGATTTAAAATATATTATAAGGAGTAAAATCAAACTGTACAGGTTGAAAGAGCATGATGCAATAACAAGGGAATCCTATACGTACTTCAGAAGTGTACGGAACACGCTAACCCAGCAAATAAAAATATTTTTATAAAAATAAGATTGTTTGCTCCAGCAATGTTCTTTCTTAAAATGTGGTAGGTCCTGAATGAGGTCCTTAAGAGAAAAAGAGAACCAAGAAGTGTCTCTCTCAACGTAACTTTTGATGTACTTGTTGATACACACTCAGCAAATAGATTTAGGGATCTTTGTCTTCTGTAGCTACTTTTCTCAATGAAAATCTTCCTCCACAGTTGGGAAGTTTTCTGTAAATGTTATAGTCAAACAAGCATAAGGAGTCCGATGGGCGTGGCTAATTTTTAATTTTATGCTCCTGGAAATATAAAAAAATTTATGCTGTTCATGCCGTATATTCTTTCGGAGTGGCTCTCTCTATTATTGGATGGGAATTAGAGTGGGTATCTCAGCTTAGATAATCTTGGACTAATTCCTGTTTCGGCGTGTGCTGTGGAGATTTATATGAATACATCTTAATATAAAAATATTTGTTGAATGAGTACTGGAGCATTAATATATGATTAATCATTTGTGAAGCTCGGTCGTTAAAAAACAAGGCGCAAATATAGCAGTGGCGTCTTTAAATTCATTCCATATACATTCGTGGTCGCGATTCCGGAAAAAAGAATACGCTGCAGCACTCGCCCGTCTGGTTTTCTTATCGAGATTTCGAATGAGTTCGAAATCCTCGTTTTTAAATATGACGATTGTTTTCCCATGGCGGCAAAAGGTTGGCAGAAGATACACGTAAAGCTATCAACCTGACACGTTATTTTCATCAAGATATTCGCCGTATTTCAGCCGTATGTTAAATTGAACTCTTCGTAGATCTAGTCAATAAAGGTCCTCTATATGTAATAGATAGGTAATTGAGAACATGCAAATATATAAGGTGAGCGTAGTACCTATCTCAGGTTATCTGTCACAGGTATAGTTCTATATTCGGTAGTTCAACTATACGGTCATAGTGACTGGTAGCCTTACTATTAGCTCAGACGAGCATGCAGCAGCGACGTGACATTTCTAGGAAGAGTTTAGCTTCTCAAAATTTTGTGAAGTAATTTTTTGTTGATGCGATGGCTCTCTTTCAGATCTCTTTTTGACGTATCGTGATTTTCAATGTACTGTGGTACACTCAGTGCTCTGTGGCACAGCTCAGTGTACTGTGGTACCTCTAGTCTACAGAAGTTACGTTCTAGTTTAGTCAGGAAATTCATTTAATTCCTTGGAAACGATTTCCTTCCTCACGGCACATTCCATTACTTACATAATGGGAAATAGATGAGTCAGACGAACCAGCGACCAATCGAAAAATCATAGGCGATTTCCGGATATTATACCTGTGCAAATCGGATTATTGCCTACCCATGAATTTTTTATAGTGACATGTACCTTGGATATGACCCCAGATACAATTTTTCTCATATATTGTATCCAAGATATTATGTAGCGGATACATTTACGCGTTTGGATAGGCCTGGTTATCACTTGTGGCGTTAGCGCTGCGGTGCTTTAGCGTTCTGGTGCGTGGCTTTTGAAATGGTGCGCTGCCTACGCTGCAGTAGCTCTCAGGCGGCCTAGCATTGGTGCTGTCGAAAGTGAGAGGTACTGTAGGTGGTGAGAGGTGCTGGTGGTGGTGATGGTAATGGCTGTGGTGTGGTGACAGTGGCTGTGGTGGTGGCGGTGGTTGTGATGACGGATGGTGGTTGAGATGGTGCATGTGGCTGTGATGACTGTGGCTGTGGTGGTAGCGCTTGTGGTGGTGATGATGTTAATGGTGGTGACGGAAGCGATGGCAATAGTAGTAGTGGTGGTGGTGTCAGTGGCTGCAGTGGTGATGCACGGGGGGATGATGGTGCAGATGGCCGTGAGAATGACTATGGTTACTATACAGTACACACTGAATAAACTATCTACCCTGGAAAGAGCTCCAGGTGGTGTTACGTACGCCATCCGGCGATTTCAGAGCTGCCTCGCCAGCTGTTCTTAGTTGGCCGGAGCTTGTGGCCAATTGGAGATGTGGCCGTAGCTTGTCTCCACAGTGCACGTAACCGGTAGCAGTCTTTGTAAATACGAGTCTAGTAGTCATTTATTTGAACATCTGTTTGAGTAATAATATTTAGTGGACAAGGCAGTAGTGGAATAACTGAGCGGTGGTAGAAATGGTATTTCTGGTGAAGGTGACGACGCTTTCGATTGTCCCGTTAATCGAGCGGATCTAATCTGCATCTTCACTCCCCAGTTTTGCTTCACGTTTTAATCTAAATTGAGTTACGCATGAAACGTAATCAGTTCGCAATTAACGTCTGATGCTCAATTTATTGCGGCAAATTCATAGCTCAAATTTGAAGTTCCGGATAAATTAAAGCTAATAGGATTTGATTATTTCGGCCACAGAGGACGAATCGTGCAGGACTTGCATAGCTTCCCTAACAGAATTCTAGGCCACCCCCAGCAGCTAAGGGAGTAAATCCTTTTCGGGGGCGTCCAAAAAACTTCTTTGCAAATTAAAGCTGCCCCTTGCCCAACTCATGAGCTAAGTCTATAAGCAGCTTCTGGCCTATAGACAAAGAATATTTTATTTGGGCTGAAGGGGCGCGCGAGATGGCAATGCTTCCGCCTAGAAACTTGCTTGTCAATAGCTTAATATAGTGTTAAGTGTCTCCCTTCCTATGTTATGAGGAGTCACATCTGGAGAATATAGGTTACCTTCGACTTATTTTGGTCATTGCGACATGCTTCCGTTGTCACTTTTCGTGCCTAATGGGTGATCATGTTCAGTTATTTTTCTTTTACCAGACTATTCAGAAACATGACAAACGAACCAGATTTCTTCACTAACTTCTATACTTAGTGCTTATACTGGTGAGTCGTTTGTTAGTTTTACGGCGAAAATTTGGTAATTTTTCCTTTTTCTTCCTTTGAATTATCTATTTTTTCGTTGATGAAAAATTCATGCTGAATAGGACAAAGTTCAATGTTAGTGCTTAGTATCGGGAAATAACAGGCATCTCACCGCTGTCTGTGCCTTGGATGCTTTTCATAGTTATATGCTTACGTACGGTAATGTTACTTATAATGTTATATACAGTAGTGTACGTACGGTCGTGCGGCGTACGGTAATGTTACGTAGGGTAATGTTACGTACGGTGAGGTTACGTACGGTAATGCTAAGTACGATAATGTTCATAGTGCATTGATATGAAGCAAAAACGGCTCAGTATTGGCGACAGTTCGAGGAGAGGGAGAGGAGGGGGGCGGCTCTAACCGTGCGTCTGCTTACTGCAAGCACTGACTGTATGGGGTTCAGTGCCCCTCAGACCCTTGTCACATAAGTTATATTATGCAGCGGGAAATGTGTTTCTGCGAGGCCTTCAGTCTGCGGTACAGTAGTTCCAAGGCTTAATTCACGTGCTCTTACGTATGTTTATCGTATTATGTTATAAAATAGTACAAATAGAAAAAATTACCGTTTACATGTGTACCAAGACTACTAAACTTCAGAATAAATAATCGGAAGTGCATTCAAAAGTGTTGTAAGTATATCACTGTGGACTCCCAGACATATTATTTTGCTTACTATTCGCCGTTTCACCTTTGTATTGTCGTGTCCAATAACAACCATTTCGTAGGAACGATGCATATTATACATTTTTGGTTTTACTGTCTGTAGCGTCACATCTGCAGTGGCGGGATGCTAAAGTGCTGAGTTTGCATGCTGAAGATTGCGCGTTCGCTTCCCCGCTAACAAGGTTAATTCATGTGTTTCGATTCTCGGTTTGTGGTGTCAGCGTTTCTAACATTTACAATCCACTGCTAGAGTTGTGACCTTACCAGAAATGGAGGCGATTGTGGGTTGCAGTTGTCATTTAAGCTTTCCGTCTCTGATAAATAAATTGACAAATACACGATGTATACATTCTGATGTGGATGCAGTGCTTGAATGACGCCATAACTCTGTCAATCTTTGGTTGACTGCAGCCATGCGCTATTCTGTAGCCTACCGTGGATCTATCTGCTGCGTAAACAAATGCATCTGAATTTCCTATTTAGGACTATACCTCTGCGGACTGCGTATCGTGCAGTTTCGCTTTTAGAGTTTCTAAATTAACATCGTGCCCGCTAAGTGCCGTATTATTTCTACGTATAGATTATAGATTAGCTTGCTATCCGTAACCTATTAACAGGTCCGTTCCCAGAGAGTAGCCGGGATTTACCTTCCTGTTCTCTATCAATTTTCAATGTTTCTGCCACACTAGCCGTCGCGCTACCGCTTCATTAATCTAACTTACAAATATATTATCGTTCTAAGAGACGTTTTCTCATTACGTTCCACAAATTATTATCTACTGTTTCCCTACTTTAGGTGACAGTTTTATGTCGTGTTCGTGTATCATTACAGTTTCCAAACTGCACACTGTGCTCTCTATCTGCCGTTTCAGTGCGGTGTTTCACAAATTTAATGTCGTTTTCACCCGTTGCTGAATCATCACTTGGGTTTCCCTACGTTCGTTCCGGAAGATGTCCCGTGCAAGCGACGCTGCAGTCGCGGCCTTTTTTCGCTTTCAAAATTTACTGCTTCTGCTGAGCCATGGCAGGCGGTGAGATGGTGAGGGGCGTTCCATCGGCAGGCGACTGTCGAGATAGTCTAAATAGATTATGTGCAGCTTTAAATTTCCAAACTTCATTCTTGAGCTCTCTGTCTACACCTTGGGATAAACGATCTCTTGCTAATCACCATCTCTTCATTAAGCTATATACTTTTGAGCTTTCTGGCTAGCGGCTCAGGCCTGAAACGCAATCTAAACTAGCGAATCGGACGCATAGGATCCAAGTTTCGAACAAAACCAAGTCAATCAGATTGGATCACCAGGCTGAAAGTAAGCAAATCAGACATTTTGTTAGTGTTGACCAACCTATCTAGTTGTGATAGCTGAATACAGAGCCGAGAAACGTCAGTTTTGACTGAACAAAATTAGAAATATTTTTTGAATGCTTCTCCCTCAGATAAGAATTAAGAGAAATACTTGGTATAGAATTAGAAAAGTTTCACCTGAAAAGTTCTATCGGAAATTTGGTATGAAATAAATCGTGTATATACTTAAGGACAAATATAATTCATTATAGCATCTCACATACATTAAATTGTGCTGGAGGTATACCCTGAGGTTCGTCAACATCTTTGTCACCCGCAAGCAGCGGGTGAAAATGTTCTTGTTTAAGTTGTATGTCTGTTTACTTACCTGTTTGTCTGTCCACCCAAAAAGAGGCAGAAAGAATTGAGTCATCATCACAATCTTCTCCAGGCAATCTGGTGGGTAAACTGAGTTGTGAAAAATGCCAAAAAACTAAAGTTAGCTGGCCATTAAAAATGATAGCGTTGAATTTGCAACTCCTGATGCAGCACTTTCAGTTCCTCAAGGTCTTACGCCAAGAGGCGTTCTAGTTTAATGCTAAGCTGTTTTCTCAAACTAAGCTTCAGGCATTTCAAACATAATTTCATCTGTTTTAAAAGAAGATTTTTTACGTTAATTCATGGATGAAAAAGGGGTCTATAATTTCTGTTGATTTCCTTGTAAATTTTCTGTGGAATTTGATCAATATTCTTAGATTGTAAAAGTGGAACAGAGGAAAGACAAACATTTATTTTTCCCCGTAGAAAGGTATTCACACATAATACTATTTCAGTACTTGTTCAGTGAACTAGTGTAAAACATGATAGCAATGAATCTTACAGAATAAGGTGCAAATTTACAGTTTTGCACTAAGAGTTGTAATATAATTTTTTTTTCTTGAAATGGTTCTCACCTGTACTATTCCTATTATTCCCTGTTTATCCTTTATTTCGTGTTCCCTTAGTAGTAATCCTCGTCATACTCAATTAATCCATTGATTCCTATTCATCAAGGACGGTGTTGACTTTAAATATTTTCATATTTAGGGATATACAAGGTGGTTAGCTAATCTTACAATCTTAGGAGTTCTGTCACTCATCATAAGGTCGTCATACTAACACGCATTTCCATTGCAGCGCCACATTCGCTTCATTTATCTAAAAGATAGACATTTAAATTTCTTGAACTGGTTGCAGGACGCCAATTTTTTAAATATTATAATTTTAAAAATATTTTCATATGTATTTCTCCCACACCCGGTATTTATACTGTATGTAAAAATTTTTCTTTCACCAGCAAGAAGATATTAATTGTGCCTATGATACCGATATTCGTTAGTGTAGAACTATTGAGAATAAATTTAGTCAGTAGTTAGCAAAAATTAAAAGGTAATAAACTTCATAGCTAGGTATAAATTTCTACTTATCGCATTTATTACTCGATTCTAGTTAATCTAAATCTCGAGGGGCTTCGATAGACTCAGCATTCAAGAAGGCAAGCCCTCTTTTGCAATATAGCACTCATCAAGAAGTCCACTTAGTCCTACGTGTTTCCGTAGAATAAGTCATATGAGTTATACATGACCAAAATAATAACGATGACAACTTTTCCGAATAATCAGAGAGAAGATCAATTTTATTAATTATTCCTAATCAAAACTTCAGGTCTTTCCCCTACGTATTTCCCGCAGAGTAATTTATCCGACTCATGTTTATCAAAAGCAATGACGAAGACCTTTCTTAATATTCAGGAAATAACCACAACTTTGGAAAGTTATTTTTTGTCAAAAACTCCTTGTACTCGAGGATACATCCCTTGTAAAATGACTAATTTCGGATCAAATGTGCCCAAAACAATGATGTACATATTTCATAACATTCGAGGAATGACCACAACTGTGGGAAATTTATCTCTTGTCAAAAACTACTTTTACTCCCACGTACTTCCCTTCTTAAAATGACTCACACGGTTCACATGGAGCCAAAACACTTGCGATGCCACACCGGAAACACCTGCAATGCTATAGAGCCACTCATCATTGTGGTCTTCGGGCACAGTAGGTAGTGTCCCTTTGGCCCACTGGTTAGTTTCTGGAACAGTGATGAGCTCATAAACGGTAATTCCATCCGTTTTGGAACTGAGGATATGACTTCTGCACTTGGCTCGAGCATTTCGGATATTGGTACTCCTGACGATGACGGCCGTTGCAAGATATGGAGCCTGGAAAGCTAATGACGGACTAGTGCTGCAGTCAAATGAACGTGTTTCCTTAGCTAAGCGTTCGAATGCGTCGCTGTATCCGTGGATGCAGTAGCAAAGTGCACAGCTTTTCGCAGTTTTATTCACCCCAAATTTGAAGTGATATACGAAATTTTGCTACTGACACTTGATATAGCAACTCATTTAATGACTATGTTCTAATTATATATTTCTTTAATTCTAGACACTTTGTTGGGTATCCCAGGCTCCTACAAAACATTTAGACACTGAGCTGGCGGAGACAACGATCGAGTTCATCTGACAGTTGTGAGAACCTGTCTTAGAATAGTACCTTTCCTAACTCAGGCACCCGTTTCACTACAATGCGGCCGAATGTCATCTACCGATTCCGAAAAGTTGTCTCAAAAAAGCGCATACTTTTTATTATATGTACGTTCAGAATCTTGTGATGCGTGGTTGGTTTGATACGATTCCACACGGCTGAAGACAGTACGATATATGTTCGTGTATCATTTTCGCTCAAGATGCTAATGAAGATTACGTATTACTTTATTTGTCAGCGTTCTAAATTTCACCATTAATGACCCCGAATCCTATGTTATGAGAAGTGTCCCGAGGGCACCTTACATGGTACAGCAACCATACTTAGAGATCTCTTTGTCAAGAAAATCAGTTACTTTTGGATGAGTCACCTTAACCTAAAACGTTCGCTATATCGTACGCTTGTGTTCTACTGTGTTCCTATTTCTATTGACTATCTTTTGAATTGTTCTTCTTCGTTCTTGGCTTTGACGTTCCACGCGCGTTAATCCATTGTGGGAACACCAATGTGCATAAATTCTACGTTTCTGTTCTCATAGTGTTAGTTCCTACTTCCGCGTTTAGACTCGTCGGGACCTGTTTGTTTTGGTTCATGAAGTTTTAATATTTCAGTAGACATTTCCAAGTCAGTCCATCAGTCTAAGGCCTTGTAAGTATTAACCCTATCTCTACCGTGTTATTTTGCCTCACTTTAAAGTTTTTTCTCCGTTATCAGGCCGCCCCCATTGTCCGGCCACCGGACGCCACTTTGTTTGTATGAGCTGGCTTTGGGTTCGGGGCTCTGGGTAGCCCCTGAGTTGGAGGAAATGCCACTCTAAAGGCGGATG
>LQNS02278156.1:753893-772969 GCA_001587735.2 Parhyale hawaiensis
GTGGCTGGTGGGAGAGTGGTGTATCCTTTGGCTGATAGGAGAGTGGTGTATCCTGTGTCTGGTGGGAGAGTGGTAAATCCTGTGGCTGGTGGGAGAGTGGTGTATCCTGTGGCTGGTAGGAGAGTGGTGTATCCTGTGGCTGGTGGGAGAGTGGTGTATCCTGTGGCTGGGGGGAGAGTGGTGTATCCTGTGGCTGGGATGAGAGTGGTGTATCCTGTGGCTGGGGGGAGAGTAATGTATCCTGTGCCCGTAGAGGTCCTCGTCCTCCAAGCTCGCAGCAGAGGACCTGATCGATGACGATGTTGCTCGAGGAGGGCTGATAGTAGTGAGGGAGCATCAGGCGATCCAGCACATTCTTCAGGAATTTGTCCAGCTTTCTTTTAAAAACTCAAATGAGCTATGGACTCTTCTCAACTCTCTTGGTGGACAATTAGTGGTACTGTACCATGTTGCGGCTGAGAGGATGGTACACACCCTGTTGCGGCTGAGGGAGTGGTACACACCCTGTTGTGGCTGACAGAGAACGATACACACTCTGTTGAGGCTGAGAGAGTGGTACACTCTGTGTTGCGGCTGACAGAGAATGATACACACTCTGTTGTGGCTGAGACAGTGGTACACTCCGTGTTGCGGCTGACAGAGAATGATACACACTCTGTTGTGGCTGAGACAGTGGTACACACCCTGTTACTGCAGAGAGAGTGGTACACTTCGTTTGGTCCTCCTATGACTGCTCCTAATAGTAATGAATGTATATTATTATACAAGGTGTCTTCGTCTGCTTTTCAATGTAAAATAAAAAAAATAATTTTCCACGCAAATTCGGCGAATGCTGTAGCACTGTTCAAATTCCCGATGGATTTGATGTGGAAGCCTTTATTTCTATTTGCATGTTGGTAACAGCTCGCAAGGTGTCACAGAGTTGCTCTCCTGCTGCGGCATTTCCTGCTATCGCTTCTACTCTCTGTCGCTGAGATCATAAAAAATTGGTCGCTTCAATTGTGTGTTAAATGCTCTCTTCTCTCCGGTGACGGACACATCTAACCTTATTGTACTCACCTTGACGGGTAGCCAATAAGCTTCACTGAGTTCAATGTACAGTATGTTAGAAACTATAGGTAGTTAACCTAGCCATGGCTAGAGCAGTAAGTAGCACTGCTGTATAGCTGGTAATTTCGTAAAGCAGCTTTAATATTGACAAGTACGTGGAACGTGCTCTTATACGTGCTTTTCGTCGCTCTTACTAAAACGCTTCCTATTCGCTTGATTTGGTGGGTCTTCCCAAGTGAAAGGGAGCGTTTGGGTTCGTCTATATTTGTGTGTGTGCGTATCTAGGTAGGTATAGAGGTGTGTTCTGATTCGTAAGGGTATATTTAGTGTTAATTTCAGAAGGCTGTGTAGTATTAAAATGAAAATCCCAGGATGCTGTGCCCTAAATATGTATTTGTTGGAATCAGCATCCATATGAGAAGTAAATAAGACTATAATTATTGTTGTTGTTATTATTAGTTAGGCTAGTGAGTTTCTGCACATGTATGCGCGCATTGTTGTGTTACCTATTGATACAGTACGTGGAGGTGCCTTGTAGGTACAAATGCGTTGGCTGTGGGATATGAATATATAATACGACTGTATACTGTATTAGTGTCTGTAGAATGTATAGCTGCAGCTGAGAATATGTTGATGCATACAGCTGTGAAACTTGTCTTCATATTATGCTAGTGACATTAGTGAATACAATAGCTTATAGATTTTTGTAACGTCGCTCTTAATATGTATAATGAACCACCCCACCCGCATCTGAGACTAGACAAGAGAGGATGTAGACGTCGCAGCCTTTTTGGGGAAAATTGGAGGTGCGCTTGCAAGTTGTACGTTTGTTTATCTGTGCTCGAAACCAATTTTCCAAGAGAGAGAGAAAAAAAAGTTCTTTATTAAAAAAAAAATACTAGTTTGTTTGGCAGTGTATCTTGGATACGGAGCTCATCAATATTCGCCAAGGCTGCATTGCCTCAGAGTAGCAGCATGAAAATGATTTCACTGATTTTCTTCTTGCAGTTGGCGCTCTTGCCTCTTTTAGGGGGCTGCGCACCAATCCTGAACCATGGAGTGGCTCAAAGGAAATAGATAATTCCTTGGAACACAACGGATTCACCCTGTTCTGTTATCGGAAAGTGGATGGACAACAGGGGGAAAATGCTTGTGATAGCGTAGAGGAACTTTGACTTTGGGAAGTCGAAAATTCAAGCGATCAAGAAAAACCCAAAAATCTACGGCCACGCTTTTTTCAACCTGACGCTTGGGAAACACAGAATTGAAGGATATTTCCATGGGGACAATAAAACCTCGAAGGTGAACCAAATTTTCAATATTTCCTCCAACGATGGGCGGATAAAAATGAAAGAATAAGAGCAACATCAGTCATAAAGGGCATTAGTTTTGGCTGCATGTATGAAGACGGAGCCAGGAGACAAGCTGTATCTTGATGTCATTCCACTGGACTACCCGGCAACGCGACTTAGAATGGTGCCTGAGCAACTGGAGTTTGTCCGGGAAAAGGTATTTGGTGGCAATGAAGCAAATTCTACAGTTTCTGGCTCAGAGAACCAACATGACTGCTTGAAAAAGGAAAACTCTACGTCGCTTCAGTCAACAAACTCGGATATACTTTCAGGATTTACAGCAGTTGGCCGTAAATTGAAAAGATTCTACAATCGTCTAGTCTCATCGTGAACGTGAATACTATGGTAATGTAAAGTTGCTGCAGAAAAGTGGAAGGCATTAGCAAATTTTTCCATATTTTCGAGGAAAATTATATACGTTCCACGAAGGTATTCAGACTTCAAGGGGCTTCACGGCTGTGATTTGTTTTCGTGAATGGTTTTGTGCAGTAGATGACTTGAGAAACTGTGGAATATCGAAATTGTCTTTTAATTTGCTGCTGATATCCATGATTTGTGCTTGCCAAACGCCGTTAAAATTGAAGAGGTTTTACAATCGGCGTGTTTCTTCGTTAGGGTTATGGCACTGTATTTTTATATTAAAGTGATGTGAAATATTGGTTATTTGTCAAGGGGGTTTAGAGACATTTGTGTCTTCGTGGCATTTCTGTCCTCATAGGTAACCTGTCCTCAAGTTGGTATGAAATTCTTAACGTGTAAAATTGTCGGTTCTTCCATGAATTATCCTGCTGTTTCGGTATGTCGCTCAGATTAACAATATATAAAGCTACTTTGCAACTTGGAAAAATTACTCGTGTAATATCACATTGTGTAGACGAGTTTAGGTGAACCAACCAAGTGTTGAGATCAGTTTCCAGTTGTGTGTTGTGCATGCCGGTGGAACTATACAATTTATATTCTTCTCTACGCTAAAAGTTATTATAAGTAGTGCGTATCGATTCCACATCGTGTTTTTTTTTAATATTTAAGCTTTTAAGTTTCAGTGTATTGTTATTTCATACAGGGAGGACAGTAATGAATAATTGTCATCATTTGTCGTCTTTATTACTATAAACTATTACAAGTTCATACTTTTTTCCATTCCCGCCCTACATAAAAAGTTTCGAGTCGTTATCAGTGTCGCGTCGTTCGGCTCTTACTATATACCTATAGCAAATATATACAAAATGTACACAGTTTCGTTTTTATTACACAAACAATCGCACTTCTCTCACAAACGCATACGCACACACGCACTTAGACACTCCTTGACGTATAATACATACAGCCTTGTACCATGCAGTGAACAAGATGTTCATTGCCTCGCCGTAACCTCATACAGTGAAGTCACAGCTTTCGAAACGAGGTACAGAGAGAGTACCTCGAGAAATAGAACGAGAAAAGAAGAAGAAGATGAAGAAGATAAGAATATAATAAAATTGGGCGATATTCCTTACAACTAATAGCTTTTTTATTTATTTATACATGGGCAGAGTAAGCATCGATGTGACGTACAAGTCTAGATTTGATATTGTGACGGTAAAACGAACCAAAAATAAGAAGAATCATAGCTAAATTTAATGTTAATTGGCAGTTATTGTTAGCTATAATGAATAAATTGATATGAAGGCTCTGGACACCATCTTAAATGAAGCAAACAGGACCAATTTCGACCTTGAAGAACTGATTGCGGTTACCGACGTCGCGGAGGCCGATGTCGGTGAAGGGTAACCGCTGGGGCCTGTCCGTCTCATACTGCACGGTGGTGAGGGACCAGTTGTTCGACCTCGTCTGAAATTGAAATTGAATGGTGAAGATAGTTTATGTAACGGGAATGATGGAGGGCGAGTGCTCCCACACCTGGTCTGTAGCAAAGACCCAAACACTCACTATTGAGTAGTTTTTATTCTAGCTTAAGTAGGTTACACACCTATCAGCTCAGTGATCTAGATTTGCTGATTTGCTCATTATCAGAAAATCGAACGTTCGAACCCAAGCCAGGGAGGAAACGTCTTGATGCTCGGGAATGCAGCGTCGGCATTTCTTTCACTCATAGTAACATGAAAGGCACTGGCCTCAGAGTCGGGGGGAGGGTTGGGTGCAGTTGGTAATCGAGCCTTCCGTCTATATGACGCCATAGCTCGGGCAGTGTAGGATCAACCGCAGCCGTACACTCTTCTGGGCCTTAGTGGACATATTTCTGCAGCACCAAAAAGTGCATGTGGGTTCCCTAGGTCGGGTGTGTGGTCAATTTAACTTTAACTTTGGCATTGGAGAAACAATGCGGAATGAGTTCGTACCGCCTAAAGCTTAGTTTATACACTGGCATAGTTGTTCATTCTGTCCCACTGGTTTTATTTTCTACCGCTTCTATGAGCTCTGCAAGCAGAATTGATATTTGAAAGTAAATTAAATGTCGCTTGCAGGAGAGTCTGAAAAAAAAGTACCGGAGGACCATATTGGCCAGTAGTAGTTAGGGTGTGATCATTTCGTTTCGCTCGCAAACTAATACGAGTACTGATAGGGTTAAGCGACCAGAGCTACTAAACGCCGCCAGCAAAGGAAATTTGATACCACTGGACAGTATCCAAAGCAACGATATTTTTTTCGAAAAACGTCTGACTGCTTCTTGTAGAGTTATTTCACACGTTGGATTCGGATTTTCGGAAGTGCATAGCTGGCTTATGATCAGCCAAAACTATTTTCTAGAAGAATTATAAAAACTAACTTGTCGGAGCTGAATTTCAAAATGAGCATGGTTCAGTTCGTAGATCTTTTAATCTCCTTGGCGAACTAAATTGAAATCTATTTTTCACTGTTATTTTGTAAAAGAATTAAATTCTCCACTAGTTGTTTTCTATTGTCGTAGGTCTGGTGACGACGATTATAGTCATTTGTGCTATCATGTGCTGTCGTTTGTACTTTGTCAAGATGACTGTTGGGCAGTGTTTTTAATCTTTACCTCAGCCAATGAAGCTATGTTTTTGTAATGTTTGTCTGTCTGTCTCTCTGTCCGTCTGTCTGTCTGTCTATTTATCTATCACAAAGATTACAAGTAAACATTAAACGGATCTTTGCGAAATTTGCCGGGATTGTTAGGCTTGATAACAATAGCAGATGATTAACTGTTGGTAAAAATCCGTTCAACTGTCTGTTTATTTATCTGTGCGCCTATTATTTTTCAAAGTCAAAACTCGAAAAGTTAAGGACGGATTTAAATGAAATTTACGTAATTGTTTGGTATATATAATACGAAAAGTAAATGACCAAATTTTTGGATGATCGTTTGTTTGTGGTTTTGTTTGACTTTCGGCTTGTTAACACAATAACTCAAAAAGTTATAGATGGATTTTTATGACATTTACAGGAGTTGTTAGTAATGTTAATGGACATAAATGATTAAATTTTGGTAATGATCGGTTGATCTGGTTGTGTGTTTGACATATGTTTGTCATAACGTTTGCAGCCTAACTCAAAAAGTTATGAATGGCTTTCATAAAAATTAAAGGAATTGAAATACTACCAAAAGGCACAAATGATAAGATTTTCGTGTCGATACAAAGAAAATCATGGTTTCAGGACCAATTTGAATTTTTCGTAATCGTTACATTATTTGGCGGAGGTATGCGCTCTCAGAGCGCTGTCTAGTTCAATATATCAACTACTGCAAAATTTGCCCCCAATTTTAATTGCAACCTTTAAAGGAGAAAAAAAGAAAAATTTCTTCTTACCTTGCAACCATCTTCAAGCACAGAGTAGCGAACTTTTCTGTTGCCTCGAGCATTCAACTCCTGATCTGATGACGTCATGATACGTAAAGATTTCCTGAAGTTTCTGTTGTTGGCGTCGAACACGGCGATCGAATTCTTGCAGTGGTACGTCAACTTCTGACTTGCCTTTGACGAGAGAAGCTGCAAGAACGCCATCTGGTTGCTGTCGACCTTGTACGTGAACTGTTCGAAAAAAAAATAGGATCATTAGTATTCATACTCACGAATATGTATTAGGATGTTCACGGCTACTGCTGATAGTTTTCGCTGTTTTTCCTTGGCTTGGAGTTCCGGAGCAGAGTTAATTTGTTCTTGGTCAATATGCTACGTTTTCATTTTTTTTCGTTGCCTTGATAGTTGTCGGGAGATCAAGTCCTGCGATGCTCGGGATTGTAGCGTAATCTCTTCTAGCATTCACAGTCCACTGTAAGAGCACGGACCGGACCAGCAATGGGCACAGTAGTCACATGAACCTTCCGTCTTGGACGCTATAGCTGTGATTATCTGAGGTCAACTGCAAACGTGCTCTCTTCTGCCCATTGGGAGAATTTATTCACATGAACGAACCAGCCTGTGCTACTTTTTTAGTTGCGGTGTGCGTCAAGTTTTCATTACCTATACCTACTTCGGCGACTATCACAGGCAAAGAAGCTCAATTCAGAACACTATAGGTGTATCAAATATTAATAATGGTAATAATAATAATAAAGGTCGATATGGTATTTGAAAGAGACATAAATGACCGACAATCAACATCATGATAAATTTTACTATTATAATCATTCACAGTGCGTATTTCTTTAGATCACATACATATATATGATATCATAGGTCCATTCATATTTTCCTGTCACGCTGTAACAGGTCGCTGCAAAAGTATTCACCGATTTATAAGCTTATATTTATAAATAAATCAGCCAAAACTTTTGCACCGACCTAATAATACTTCATAGAACGGGGAGCAGATGGCATTAGTGTTAAGCAAGTATCACTTGACTATATTATATTCAAATACGCTGGCAGAATTTTGATTATTCGTTCGACAACTCTGTAGAAGAACATTAAAGTGCTTTCATTTTTTCGTAACCCAATGACGACACGGGCCACTAGTGTTTACATTGTTAATTCATCGACGCTGAGTCCTGGCGGAAACCCCCAGACTGAAGCAATGCACAGCCTCTAAGGCCAAACTCTGGGAGGCAATGATCCCCGGAAAGACAGCGCGCAGGGAGCTAGCACACACCATATTGTTTCCTATACATCCTCGTTTTCCCATCACTACAAGGAGCTGTGAATACATACCTCGTGGTCGGGCTGGATGGTCTCTCCCAGCCAGACGACACCCCGGGCGCGGCCCTGCCAGTTGTACTCCTGCGTCATGCCAGGCTGAGGGAGGATGCAGGTGGCCTGCTGCTCCATGTCGCAGTGCACCACGATGGCATCGTTGATGCTGCCCTCGTTCGGGTCAACCCAGTACTCGCCTGGAAACAAAAACCCAACATTACGTGAAAGAAACCACGACCATGACGTACTATTTTCCAAAGTCTCTCCAAAGTAAACGACAGTAACGTGAAGCGATTCTTTAGACACTTATCTACAGTGAATACTACTGAGTTCATAACACAATATTAGATTGCCTTCTAAACCATTGTAAAGCCTACATACAACGTAAATACACATGGTTTTTCTGCACCAACTATCGAGGCACAGGGAAACTAACCGCTTTGTAGTTCAGGATGGGCGAAGTTGAGGTCCTTGCATGTCTTGGCCGGCGCTTCTTTGGATCCCGTTGGCTTCAGATATTTCCTGAAGGAAGTCTTGAGCTGCTCGTAGGCCTTTACGATGAGTTCCCGCCTTTCATCTTCGGTGATTTCCCTACCCAAGATTCTGGCTGGGAGAGTGGAGGAATCATCGCCCTGCAAGGGATCGGGTCCTTTGGTTTGACCCTGTCCGAGGAGAGCAGCCAGAGCAGCAGCATCGTAGCCCATGGATTCGCCAGGAGGTCCAGGTGGTCCAGCAGGTCCAGGAGCACCGGGAGGTCCCATCTTGCCTTCTTCACCGCTGGGACCTCGCTGTCCATGAGGACCCATTATACCTTGCACTCCGATGCCACCATCTCGCCCAGGTGGACCCTTCTGTCCAGGCTCACCAGGAGGACCTGGAGGACCAGCTGTACCAGGAACGCCCTTTTCTCCGTTGGGGCCCATCGGACCGGGCAAGCCTTGCAAACCAATGAGTCCACGGTGTCCCTTGGATCCCTTAGGTCCAGCGCTGCCTGTATCACCTTTCTCTCCCTGGGCTCCTGGAGCACCTGGCTTGCCTCTAGTTCCGGAGGGTCCTTCAACTCCTTGAGGTCCAATCTCTCCTCGCTCACCACGCTCTCCTGTGGGTCCAATGGGGCCAGCTGAGCCTGGAGGTCCCTGGTGTACGATGAACGAACTTTCATTAATGCGTAGGTAACATTTGCCGGCAAATGTATATAGCCAAAGTTCCAAGACATGAGGATTGATATGTCACTTTCATTGGTCCTTGATGCTTGACATATAATTCATAATAATAATATATTTATCATTATTATAATTATAATAACAATAATTAAACGCAAGTCACTAGTAGTTGGAAAACACAATGCAACAAAGAATTTTGGCACTTGTCAATATGTCCCATTACTTTCATTTATTCTTAACAATTGGCAATAAATGATTGATATACAGTCTAGATATATTGAAGCTCATAGAGAATATCCAAGTACTATCATGATATTCGTGTAGAAGCTACCACTGCAAAACTGAAATAATTTCGAAATATATTATGAGAAGACCCTAACTTTTTTTAAACATAAAATATGGACATGCAATCAGCTTTCACCACTGGTAACTCACTAGTATATAGATAACTAAATTTTAAGCCACACATGTAGTGGGCAGGTAATCCTTCACTTGAAACGGATTAGAGCAAAGAACTGTGCGTGCCTGCACACAGAATATTCATTGGATAAGTATAGTGTCATTACTACCGGGACAGAAAAGCCGACAGTTCGCGGTGAAATTTTGGTATGAGTGCAAACTTACGGGAAGACCAGGAGGTCCGTTGGATCCCTGTCTGCCAGGGGCTCCTTGAGGTCCTTTGTCACCAGTTCTTCCAGAAAGTCCTGGTGGGCCTGGCTTGCCGTCAGCTCCAGCAGGTCCAGCTTCTCCCATTGGGCCAACGGGACCGATGGGACCAGGGAGACCAACAGGACCGGGAGGTCCCTCAGTTCCACGCTTGCCCTCCGTGCCACGTTCACCCTGCAGACAATCGTATTTCAAATTTAGGTTTGAACACGGTGACGATGTCCCATATTTATCTGCCATTTTAGACTCAGCAGACTCAGCAAATCACATTCATTTCCATCTTCAATTATGCATATCATATTTTTTTTTCTTTCTGCGACTAGAATAGACTTACATATATGAACAAATCACTTTTGTTTACCTTCCACAGCCAAAACAATACTTAAGCCAACAACAGTTTCCTCATCGTCAGCCAAAGCGCACAGATGAAACTAAACGGCATTTTTTCCTTCCTCAACACGGCAAAAATGTAAAATCACCTATTTTGCTATTCTTCCACTAATGTAGACTGATAAAACTCAAGCAAGTTACATTTTCTGTCTAACAGTCGCCCGATAAAAAAATATTACAACTAAGTACAAATGCAAATATGTCACGTTAAGCAAACTCACTGGGGCTCCTCGAGGACCTCGCAGCCCAGGCGGTCCCTTGTTGCCAGGCAGTCCAGGTAGTCCACGTTCTCCTGCCGCTCCAGCAGGTCCAGGCTGGCCCACGGGTCCAATTCGTCCTTCCGGTCCAGCACCGCCCTTAATACCTTCTGGTCCAGGTGCTCCAGGTTGCCCTGCAGGTCCGGGCAGTCCAGGACGACCAGTATCTCCAGAGGCTCCCTTAATACCTGGGGCTCCAGGCACTCCGGGTGATCCGATTTTGCCAGGAGAGCCCTAGCAACCAGACAAAGCGCAATTATCGAGTTAATTGCAAGCAATCATGTTATTTTTTAGGTTTATGTGTCATTTTTTTCGATATATTTAAGTTTAATTTCTAATTATAATCGCGAGATATTTAACCCTAGGTATTTGCAGTTCCTGTCTGACTGCATTAGATTCAACTAAAACGGCGATCGATTAGCAACGAAAAATTCGGATGATTGATTTCAAATAAGGTAACAAGATAAACAAGGTTTAGACAGTGAATCTATTTTGGGCCATTATATAAGCAAGTATGTATCTCTTTCTACCTATCACTGCGTACACAATACGTGCTGTGGTGTACACACAAGTGACTTACTGGTACTCCGTCCTTGCCGGGTCGTCCAGGCGGGCCCATAAGGCCAGGCTCTCCTCGTACACCTGAAGCACCTCTTTGTCCCTTAGCGCCTGTGAGGCCAGACAGACCTTGGGGTCCCTGGGCTCCGGGGAGACCTTGTGGTCCGGAACTACCTTGTAATCCTTTTCTTCCAGGAAGGCCTCGCTGTCCTTTAGGACCTGGTGGGCCTCCTGGTCCAAGAGGTCCAGGGAAACCTTGCAGACCCTGAGGCCCTTGTTGTCCACGTTCGCCCACCATACCGTTGGCACCGGGTTCGCCAGGAGGTCCAGGTGGACCGGGATCGCCTTTGTCTGCTGGCTCACCAGGAGGACCTCGAGGTCCCATAATACCTTGGGGACCAGGCTTTCCCTCGCGACCAGGAGGACCTTCGGGTCCAATCAATCCAAGGGCTCCTCGTTCTCCTTTCTCACCAGGCAATCCAGGGGGTCCGCGAGATCCGGGAAGTCCCTATCAACCAGAAAGATAAGGTAAGATCTTGGTTTAATAACAATTTGAACCTGCAAACAAATTTCTGCTCTATATGGAGAACACGTCAGAAATGAAGCACCCTAGTAAATCATTTCATTTCGTGAAAAATCTAGAAATATTACCATAACCATCGAGGCTCATACTAAAGTACGAATAGAGAAAAAAAGCACTGAAAATTTTTATCAAATGTTTCCAACGGCACAGTGTAAAAATGTGTAAAAATAAACTCAGTCAGTGCAAATGAAATTAGAAATCCTTGCTCCTATGGTATACACTTCATACTGAGGACAGGTATACACTTCGAACAACTGGGGACGGTGCGCAACAACAAAAACATAATACAATAAATAATGCAATAACAATAAATGCACAAGTGCAGCAACAACAAAATAAAATCACTTGTTTGGGATTGAGAAGGGGTAAATTTAAGGAAGTTAGTCCTCCAGTTTCTCATCTGGTAATAGAGAAAAAGGAAGAGCTAAACTCACGACTAATCCAGGTGGTCCAGCATGTCCTTTCTGTCCAGGAGCACCAAAGGGACCTGGAGGTCCATCAGGGCCGGGTAATCCTGGCTCTCCTCGAGATCCCGCGCTTCCTGGTGGTCCCTGAGCTCCTCTTTCGCCAGGGAAGCCTCGCGCTCCTCTCATTCCGGCAGCTCCTGGCAGACCACGAGCGCCTTGCAGTCCAGGTTCTCCATCTTTACCAGCGGCTCCGGGATTTCCTGGAGTTCCTGGCAAGCCTTGGAAGCCTCGGGATCCAGGGGGTCCAGGTGCTCCACGTTCGCCAGGAGATCCTGTCGGTCCTGGAGGTCCAATCGGGCCCTGAGATCCTTCCTTTCCGGCGTCTCCTCTGGGGCCTGGAGGTCCTTGTTCTCCCGCTGAGCCGTCTTTGCCAGGTTCGCCCTGGAAACGAAGTAGGATGAGTAGCGCATTAAAACCAATATTGTACGAGCTACTTTACTGCAAATCTGTACATATCATTAGTCATCATTGATTATCGGGTAAAAAATATGTTCTATTGGATATAGGTATCAAAAGTGAAAACTGCTACAAGGTAGATCACATGCTCAAATAAAAAATTCCGCTGAAAATCTGCTCATAAAGAATACGAACGCTTCTACGTGGACAAGTGAGATTCGATATCTTGCTAAGAAGAATATTTGCTTGGTCATCGTTCATTATGGTCGTAAACTTAAACGATGCGTAGGCTATATTTTTTTTTATCATTTTGTTCAAAAACTACTCTAGAGAATCAGTTGATTGTGAACGTGAAGACTCACATGCGGTAATCACCACCTTGTTCGACAAAATTTGCAAGAAATTGTGATAAGGTAAAAATGCTTACAATGAGTCCTCGAGCTCCTGGAGGACCCATGGGACCGGGCAAGCCCTGTATTCCTTGAGGTCCTTGGTCGCCAGGTTTGCCGTCAGCACCAGGAAGACCTCTGTCGCCTGGTCTGCCGGTCTTGCCTGGAGGTCCAGATATTCCTGTGGGACCTCGCTGACCCTGTGGCCCAGGGAGACCTGGGGCTCCAGGNGAGGTCCTTGGTCGCCAGGTTTGCCGTCAGCACCAGGAAGACCTCTGTCGCCTGGTCTGCCGGTCTTGCCTGGAGGTCCAGATATTCCTGTGGGACCTCGCTGACCCTGTGGCCCAGGGAGACCTGGGGCTCCAGGATCGCCGTCGCGGCCTTTAGGTCCAACTGGTCCAGGGAATCCAGGATCACCGGAGCCACCTGTAAAATCCAAGATATTAGTAACTGTTGCATGGGTCTTCATTGAAATGTCGAGTTTATTCGACTCAGCGAGATTAGCATTGTGATGCTGTTGATGATAAGAATACTAAACTAGAGCACTCTGAGAGCGTATACCTCCGCCAAGTAAGGCAACTGTAACGAAAAATTTAAATTGGCTCTGAATCCATAATTTTCTGTGTAGCAACTCCAAAATCTAATCAGTTGTGCCTTTTGATAGTATTAAAGGTTTCTGCAATTTTTGAAGATCACTTCATAACTTTTTTGAGTTAGGCTGCAAACAAACTATATGACAAACATTAGTCAAAAAACATACAAACTAACCAACCGATCAGCACCAAAATTCAATCATTTATGCCTTTTAACATTACTAACAACTCCAGTAAGTTTCATGAAGATTCATTGAAAACTTTTTGAGTTATTGCGCTAACAAGCATAAAATCAAACACAATGACAAATAGACAAACAAACTAACAGATCATCACAAAAATTTGGTAATTTATTCTTCGTGATATACCTAACATCTCATGTAAATTTCATAAAAATCTGTCCACAACTTTTTGAGTCATGGCATTGAGAAAAATAAGGCGGACAAACAAACTAATAAACGGATGGACGGATCTTCACCAAAAGTTAATCATCTGTTTCTCCTAACATACCTAACAATCCCTGTAAGTTTCGTCAAAATCCGTCCATAACTTTTTAAGTTATCTTGATGATAGACAGACAGAAAGACAGACAAACAGATAGACGGAGCGACATACAGACAGATAAACCAGACGAAAACATAACCTCCTTGGCAGAGGTAATTACGCTTAAAACTCTGGAGACAGTTGGAGTCTCATTCTTAACTTTAGATAAAACAGACTCGTGTCGTAATCACAACCCATTATGAGCTGCTTTGACTTTAAATAGAGTTTATCATTAGGTACCGAAAAAAAGACCTATTTTTGCAGGTAAGCGATTACCGATTGTGACATGATTTTAGCCAGAGAGTGACACTGTTCTTGCCCAGACAAGTTTAGAACTGTGGCTACAATTTATCTGTACTAAGCAGCCAAGAGCAGATAATCGAGGGCCCATTTAAATATAAAAAACTAGTTAGATAAAGAACATACGTAATCGTGGATGCATGCTTACCCTTAGGTCCAGGAGGTCCATCAGCACCAGGAAGACCTCGTCCACCGGGAGGTCCTCTTTCACCTTGAGGACCTACACCTCCAGGAGGTCCTCTCATTCCACGCTTCCCTCGCTTGCCGGGAGACCCTCCAGGGCCGGGCAGACCCCGGGGCCCTGATGCTCCAGCTTCACCCTTCATGCCGAGGTCTCCCTTGAAGCCACGCTCGCCGCTCAGACCCTGAACCAAGCATCACATTTACCTTTTTAATGCTCCACGTAACAGTTATGGTACCAGGCTGTGTTACTTTGCTACAGTGGTTCTTTATCCTGTTGTTTTCCTACGGGTAAATGTCTTTTGTAGCGGAATAGCAAAGCCTGGTAGGTATTGACGGCTAATTACCAGTTTCTGTTGGAGGAATATCCAAATTATGATAATTTTATCTCCTCAACGTCGTCTTCAACGGATTACTAACTACTGAATGCAGTACTATATTTAGAGACAAGTCACTTCGTGTATTCTTTAGTATATGTACCGCATTATATATTTTTTCCTTTTTATAAATACAAAATTTATCTAACACTGGCAGAGTGTTACCTAATTCCTGAGCTGATGCTTAGCTTAATATTACTTTTGAGTAGACAAAGAATGAAGTCTGTGTCAGACTGTGCAATGCGATTGAAGAGGTTCATGAACACAAAGTTGTAACTCTTTGCTTGGCCTGCTGAGGCAGGCCATTTGCTGGCATTAGGCCGGAATGCACCGGGAATCCATCTGAGCACTGGAATCATTGCCAAAGCATGTAGAAAGCTATCGTGCTCGCTTGACTCGGTATTTCTGTACCGGAACAGGAATTGGCACAACTTGCTAAGAGATCACACGGTAGTGTCCAGTCACTCTAGCTGACGCATTCAGATTAGAAAATTACCCAAAATTCCTTCAATAACCTAAATGTCTAATTTATATCAAGATTATTCCTCTTACCCTGGCGCCCTTGGCTCCGGGCACGCCAGGGCTTCCTGAAAGTCCTGGAGGTCCTCGAGCTCCGGGGAATCCTGGAGGACCAGGGTCTCCCTGGTTACCCGGGGCTCCTTTCTCGCCATTGAGACCATCTTTGCCTGTGGCTCCTCGCGGTCCACGCTCTCCTGGGGCTCCGGGTCTGCCTGACTCTCCTGCAAATATTACAAAATATGGTTTACCATAATATTATGCCTTGTGGAAGTTTCAGCAGTCTACTACATTCTCCTAACAGTATTTTTAGAATTGACTTCATACGCAGTGATTTTTTTTACCGGTAATGGCTTAGCAGGCAAGCATTCCTTTCAAAAAGTTCCAGCAGTCAACAAGATTTCCCGGATATTGCGTTCAAAATGATGATTTTTTTCCCTGAGAAATTCCCGTAGCTCAGTTTCTTCATGACTAATAAAATGGATTAGCATACAGCCACTTCTTTTGGAAAGTCCAACAGTCTAGTAGATCCTCCTACGTATAAGGAACAAGAAGGCTTAGTTAGCACTGTGACTTCGTTTTTGAGTCTATAATTGACTGAGGGGACCAACTTGATTGATTAGACATATAGTAATTTATCGTAACTGCATTCATTGTAGAACTCTATAGAGCAGTCGTACCTCGAGCGCCCTGGAGACCAACTGATCCCTTAGGTCCTTGGACACCCTGGTCTCCCTTAGCTCCTGCTGATCCAGGGAATCCTGGTGGTCCAGGTTTGCCAGGTCCGCCAGGAGGACCTGGAGGTCCAGCAATACCATCAATTCCTCTCAAGCCAGGAGGTCCAGGTGGTCCTTCACGGCCTCTTTCGCCTCTCGGTCCAGCAGGGCCCTATTGTCGCAATGGCACAATAATATTAGTTGGCGTTCCACATCAGCATTTAACTGAATTTTCGAATAGCTTACACTAATAAGGAAAATAAAATATTTTTTGCTTTAAAATATTAGACAAATACGTGCATGAATAAATTAAACATATAAAGACTAGCGGAGTCAGCTAGAGCTCCGCAGAGTCAATGACAACTAAATTTACCATAGCTCCAATTGGTCCGGGAGGTCCTCCAGGTCCAGCTGCTCCCTTAGCTCCAGTTGATCCAAGTTCTCCCTTTGCTCCATCCAGACCTGGGAAGCCACGATGTCCCTTCGCTCCAGGAAGGCCAGGCATACCAGGCAACCCTCGGGGTCCAGGGGGTCCCTGGACTCCTGGAGGACCGGCCGATCCATCGTCTCCGTTTTCTCCCTAGTTCCGAAAACAGAAAATAATTAACCCTGTGCGAACCACATTAAAAGTCAGCTTCTCGTGGGGACAACGTTATTTGAAAAGTTTTTATGACGTACGCCTGTCTTTATGTTTAGGGTTATTGTACAATGAATAATGAACGTTGTGAAACAATGAGTAGATAGAATAATAGACATCTTAAATTAGACAACGTAAAAGCGCATCTTGTCCTTCTATTTTACTCTGTATGAAGTTAAAGACGCGCAGCAAATATAATTATATGCATATATGTATACGTAAGAGTCTAATTCAAATTATTTAGAGCAAAAGAACGTAGAGCATTATAGGAAATTGAAAAAAAAAACCGGTCGAATTTTATCTCCTAATAAATAATTACACCTTCTAATGAGACTTGTGCAAAGGTCAATGTATAAACATTACGAATGTTATTCTATAATTCTCTGCGATACTAAATCTGCATTTTCAGTAGAACTGTGAAGAGTTTGTTGAGAAGATATGTTACTTTAACAAATATATTATCGAAAGATACGTATTTTTCGACCCAAATTACTTGAATTCACGTCCTAGAAATGGCGTTATTTAGATCCCCTACTTTTAGACAAAAATTTATGGAGGAATCAGAATCATGAAGCGCAAGAACAAACTAGAACGCCTCGTGGCGTAAGACCGTCACTCGCGGTGGGGGCAAATTCAGTGAAGTCATTTTTGATGGCCAGCTAATCCTAGTTTCTCATATGGATACTGTGTCCAACAAGGCTAGCGCGCGTAGCTGACCGACCCGTCCAGATCTTTTAATAATAACATAGGAAAAATGATATGCCTCGTGGCGTGAGACGATCTGCCGCGGTGGAGGAAAATTCAATGCCGTAATTTTTTATGGGCAATTAGGTCTAGTTTTTCGGCATGGGTCACATCTAGGTCAACCCACCAAACTCTCTACAAAAATTTATGAACACTGCTCAACTCCTTCGACCACTTATTGGGTGGACAGACAAATATACCTAAATCTTCAACGAAAGCATTTTCAACTCCCTCACTTCGTTCGTGGTGGACAATAAACAAAAATTGATGCATTTTTGCATCATTTTATGAAAACACTTCTGAATGTATGACAACCATCATTTGGAATTCCTCTGCAAAAAAAAAGTACGAATATGATGAAGGGCTCGACTGAAAATTAAATAGAAACACAGCCGGGATGTAGAAGCATAAACCGAACCGACTCGGTTTGGGGTCGTCCGTCGATTGATGAAATAGCTTTTACAGACATCAGTTACTGATTTAGAACTTATGCTAAGTACTCACATCTTTCCCGGCAAGTCCTGGCATCCCGCGAGGACCCGGGGGCCCAGGAGGACCTAGAGGTCCATGCTCTCCAGGCTCACCCCGAATGCCCTGGAAACCTTGAGGACCGGCTGGACCAGGAGGACCTGCAGGAAAGATTTTTTTACGTGAAGATTATTCTTTATTGACGAAGTTCACGTACAAATTAGACTATATTTCTCTAGACTAGCAATACTGAGGCTATTTTCGCCTGTGGATACTAGCTGGTCACCTCTGGTTCTCTTGCATCAAAGTACGGATTTTTTATAGAGCTGCGCACGGTTATGCTAATCCTTGAACACCTGAAATGAGAGGAGTCTTCCTTCAGCGGAGATTAATTCATTGATTATTGTATTTTCTCTCTGCAACAGTGTCAACATCATTAAATAATTACGCATGACTCACCAGAGGGACCTCGCTGGCCCATGGGACCGACTTGGGCTTGGAGGTAGCTGAAGGGGTCTGGCTGTGGTCCCTTCTCTCCGCCTTGGGACTGGGACAGTTGGGCCAGCCATGGGGCAATCTGGAGGAGAAACATCGTGGTTCAATTACTCATCATAAATAATCATATATAGAGACGTTTTCATTTCTTTGCCATTAACCATCTGCCAGATGTGAAACCTGTTCATCGAAATATAGTTTATCTATTCAATATCGTAATTAGAAATAATTTTTTAAAATTTTTATGGCATTATTAAAGTTTGTGACCAAATAATCCCAAAGAACACCAAATAGTTTGAATCTATTAGTGAAAGACAGTTATCCTAGCGTCTCATTATTCGTGATGTTTAAAAAACAGTTATTCACTTGAGCCCGTTGAGTATTTCAAAAGCGCCACTGGATACATATGGTTCTACTTCTTTTAAGTCTAGCAACCATTGGGTAGAACAACCTACAAAAATAGCTCAAATCATCTTGGGCACAAATTCCGTGGACATCATCCCGTAACTCCTAGCTTATTTTAAGCATGGAAGACAATGCAGGACTTAAATTAGCATAACAGATCTTGGGCACGAGTTATAGAGACATCGCCCAACATGTCCTAAATTAGCTTAAGCAGTGATGACAATACAGGACTTAAAGCAACATCACTCACTTCAGCACAGACCAGGTTGTGACTCTAGGCTGTTGAAGCAGAAGACTATGCACGGTTAAAAAAAAACTCTAAAACTCACGTCAGGCATGGGTCCAGGGGGTCCAGGGCTACCAGGGGTGCCAGGGGATCCAGGGGACCCGGGTTCACCGTGCTCTCCAGGGGCTCCCGTTTGGCCAGGAAGACCTGTGCTCCCGTATTCTCCGTCAGGTCCCACCTACGACACAGGGTCATGACGGTTACGACTGCATGTTGCAGCTGTATGTATTTTCGCCCTCAATTATCAGTAATTTACCAATTAAATTTGACACAGTGGCTCGCTCACTGTTACGATGCCGGTCGGTCTGTTCCAAGCCGGAGAAGAAAGTACTGTATTGGTGCTGAGCAATGCAGCGTAAGTAATGCTATCACTAATTATTGGTGCTTAGTAATACAGCGTAAGCAATTCTATCACTCAATATTGGTGCTCAGCAATGCAGCGTAAGCAATTC
>LQNS02278156.1:773004-784087 GCA_001587735.2 Parhyale hawaiensis
CAGCGTAAGCAATTCTATCACTCAATATTGGTGCTCAGCAATGCAGCGTAAGCAATTCTATCACTAATTATTAGTGCTCAGTAATACAGCGTAAGCAATTCTATCACTCAATATTGGTGCTCAGCGATGCAGCGTAAGCAATTCTATCACTCAATATTAGTGCTTAGCAATGCAGCGTAAGCAATTCTATCACTTATTATTGGTGCTCAGCGATGCAGCGTAAGCAATACTGCCACTCATTCTCTACCGGGGGAGGCGCTCGCTGCATATATTCAAGTTACTGTTAGTTTACATATCGTTCTGAACTGTGAATCTACATGTTAAATCTAGCACTTACTGCAGATACGACGGTGTCTGGTCCTTCTTCTGCAATAGAAAATTTAATCTTAGGTTTGATCCGATATAAATAATAATCAGTGACAAACTGAATTCTTTTCCAGGAATATAAATCATAAGTTCTAGTGATTAAACAAAATTTAAATTTGGATACAACAAAATACTTTTTAACCTACACTTTTGGTTGGTCAGCTGTATACGTTAACATAATTAAAGGCTATGTATCCTGCACGGCTGGGACACTAAACAGTGTGCAATTGAACATTCGGTAATATACAGCCGCTGAATAGTATTGATAAGTGCTGTATAAAAGCCACAATGTGAGGATTTTGCTAGGTCACTCTTTACTTGGAGGTAAACCAGCATAAAAATTGAGTGTTCGTTGAAAAGTTCGTATACAGCTCAAAGACTTAGAATATTGGAATTTTTACGTCCATACGAGGATTCCCACTCTAGGATTCTAGCCAATATTATGCATTCTGACACTGTTTATTACATATATATGTGTAAATTTTTGCCTAGTTTATAAATTTTCCAGATCCCAACTGTATATTGTACAAGGAAATCCATCTTGCCGTACAGCTTCTTGTCTCAGCGCAGTCCAAAGAAATTTGTTATAACGTACTGTTTTCCTAGCACTCTGTGATTTTCCTCCAGTTGCTAATATATTGAATCTTAGGGGAATGTTGTTTCCAACCAAAAATTGCTGCCGAAGACTTTTTAAATTTTTCATGGAAAATATAGGAATTAATTAATATTATTTTTTTGAAAACTGAACTGCTAAATGTCTAGTCTTTAAAGTTATACAAATCAGCTTGCCTAATAGACACAATTGATGCTCTCCGTGGTCCACTATAGTTTCCATAACATAATCAAAAGCAAGTGATTTGGGTGGTTGACGCCGCTTTCAGCTTCGGCGACTGAAATTTAACTACTCAGCGAAAATAGAAATGGAGAAACCGTTCATTGTCTACCTGTATAAATAAGTAATATGAGGAGTTTCTTCCAAGAAAAAAAAAATAAACAGTTATACTACCTGTGAGACACGCTTAGCCTACCGCGTTCTCGTGTGCCGCCGCCATCTTGTCCACGGCGTCTTCCGCCGCCATTTCGACGACGTCCGTTACGCTCTCGATCTGGCCGTCGACGCGGTCGCGGGGTTGTCGTTGTAGTTGTGGTAGTGGTACTGGTGGTGGTCGTGGGGGGTTCTGTTGTTGTTGTGGTGGTAGCAGGTCTTCCGTATGGATCATACCGACCGTAGGGATCATACGGAGCAGGTGTAGCGGCGTAGGGATCATATTCTGGTGCAGGAGCAGGTGCCGCTGCATAGGGATCGTATGGTGGAGCTTCCGTGGCGTATGGATCGTACCTAGGGGGATCCGTTCTGTAAGGATCGTATCGAGGAGCCTCCGTAGCGTACGGGTCATACCTAGGGGCCTCCGTAGCATACGGGTCATACCTAGGGGCCTCTGTTGCGTACGGGTCATATCTAGGGGCCTCTGTTGCGTACGGGTCATATCTAGGGGCCTCTGTTGCGTACGGGTCATATCTAGGGGCCTCTGTTGCGTACGGGTCATATCTCGGAGCCTCGGTTGCATACGGGTCATATCTAGGGGACTCCGTTGCATACGGGTCATAAGCTCCGTAAGGGTCATACCCGTTCTCTTCACCTACTCCGTTATAATCTTCATAGTTATTGTAGGGATATTCATCGTATCCATCATAGTCTTCATACTCTCCATTGTATGCATCATAAATGTCTGTTGAACCGTAGGTAGGTCGAAATCGTAGAACGTCGAAATGTCGAGGAGGGAAAAGAAAACTCAAAATTAGAACACGTAACAGCTAAAAAAATCACTCACCTGGACACACCGGACAACATTGACCTAGCGGAACGTATTTGTTCTCGCACTCGACTTCTGGACACAGAACACCGGCGCAAGTGTTCTCGCTGCACAGGTCTCGTTCACACGAGACAGAGCCCTGATAACACGTGCACCGGGTGCAGTCCTCCGGTTCGAAGCTTTCGCCATCGGCATAAGTTCGACCTTCGAACACGCAGTTCGAGCCGTAGTTACTCTCGTAGTCAAGAGGTTGGGTCGGAGGGAAATCATCCTCGTTGCCGTTATAGTAATCTTCGTAACCAGTATAGTCATAGTCCGCTGCACAAGAGAAATGGGCGAGGCTTGAACTGACTAGTCATAATTGCGTCAAGCGAAAACGTGAAGAGATTAGATAGACTTCACTTAGATATTACTATTATCATCATCATCATCAATATTAAATTATTGTTATTAACCAATAAATATTCAGACCAGAAAATTGATAGGTCAGTGCAAATGTAAACACCAAGGTGTCTTGTGCCCTGTGGGTTCACGCACTTCAGACCTTGCAGGAACATCTTTTTTTTTTTCTTCTTCGTCATGCGTTCCAACAGTGTATGAAATAAAATAAACCATTCTTTCTTTAAATTGACTGCGTATTCTAGAGGAAAAGCTTGACTCAAAACAACTGTCGGTTCAAAAGTAACCCATTCTCAATAATGCAAAGATTTACGACTTCAAAGTAAAAAAAAGAACGTTTTAATTTCTGAGGGGCAAGCGTTATTCTTTCCCTATAGGTCAATGTTTGTCCGTGTAAAAAGAAAATGGAAGTTAGAATCATAATTTCAGAATAAATAATGGCTATTTTATTTCATTTCAAGCAAAAACATTGGCATTAAGATATATTTTACAATATTCTTACAGCAAAAATTTAAAAGCGGCATGCAGTCAGCTAAGCTTACCCTACGAACTGCTAGCCTAAATCGAATCAAACCCTACTGGTTATAGAAGTATTGTGCCTGGGTTTTGGTTCCTTCTTAGAATGGAGCCTCTGGCCTGTTTTTCTGTCTAATCTGTAGAAGCCATAAAACTTGCATACATATCTACATACATCCATCCATAAACGCTGGTGTGCCAGAAACAACCGTGTTGTTGTTGCGATAATAACAATTACTAGAACTAGCTATAGTTACTTTTCCACAGATACTTGACGCCTTTTGCCCGGATAATGGTATGTGAGGTACGCGCTATATTATCTTGGTGCTCATAACTATCTATAACACGGACTTGCATCTGCTGCGTAGGGCAGGACACAGCCCGCATGTTAGTCCTAAAACTGTCCTTCTTATTCTTTCACCTGACAGATAAATTAAAAGACAAATCGAGGAAAAAAATATATATTTGTAACTGCAAGATATGTAAGAGACCACGGTTAATTATATGGTACGTGGGGACCACAATAACTATACAGAACTTTAAGGGCGTCAAGGACCACAATAAGAGCAGCTATAGTACTTCAAGGCATCGAAGACCAAAATAAGTGTAGTAACCATATAAGGGGGATCGAGGACGATGGTAAGTATGCACATCTTAAAAGACATCGAAAACTACAAGAAAAATGCATGTCGAGTCACTGAAGTGAAATGCAGGAGAGAGAAAACATGTAATGGCAGCGGGTTTTTGGGACATCGAGGACATCGCTAAGCGGAGAGATTTTAATGAAGCATTGAGAATCTCAATAAGCACGGAAATCATATAAGGGGTATCGGGCACAGCACTATACGACAGAAATATAAATAGGACTTTGAGGACCGCAATTAATTGAAGAAGCCATATAACTGTTGTCAAGGACAGCTCAAAGGCCAAAAATTTTGCAACGACATCGTTGACCACAATAAGTATCAGAAACCATACACCGTAAGTATTGTAGTATTGTGGATAGCGCTAAGGGCGGGGTCTTGATATCGAGGACCATAATAAGTAGGTTATTAAAAGCCATACACCGTAAGTAGTGTAGTATCGAGGACAGCAATATGGGCAGAGATCTTGATGGGACATCGCGGACCACAAGAAAAGCAAACATCGAAGTGCTAACGACCATAGCAGAGAGTGTAGACGGGGCGTCGGGGCAGTACGGGTTTGAGGTCATGCGTACAAAGAACTCTTGTCTCGACGGTCTAAGGCTGTCATTCTCTTGCTGAACCTTCTGCCTCCGCGTCGCTGATACCAACAGTGCAGCACAAGTTCCTAATTCATGCAGTGTTGTTGATGTTATGCATCTATAATGCTGTCTGTGTTAGAAATGAGCTCTTTATGCTGAAGACCAACGCTCCTGCTGCTCTGTCTGACCTACCATTTAAACCTCACCGGGCAAGTGTTCGTATATGGTTACTTATTATAATGATATTTCTACACCAGCGTTTTTCAGCTTTTCGGTGAACGGTTAACTCTACATGCGGAGTATTGTTTTTTGTAGGAATAACATTGGTTGGAACGTCGTCTTCAGTGGGGCATTGGCTTAACCCTGTCGTGTTTACCGTACCCATTTGTAGACGTTGCAGACTGTGCTGTTCCTACGACCCGTAGTGCTTACTTTAGGCACGATAGGGTGAACGTCTGTCTGACCAAAAATTACCCTCTACCGCATATCGCGCTAGCAATTTATCCTCCACCGTCCATTACCCTTTGCCCCTTTTGTGACGATTATCACACTCTTTCGCCTATTTGACTAGCTGTACCTCCCACCGCATACTTGACTATTTACCATAAAACGCTTGTTTAACCAACTATTTATCCTCTACCGCTTATATGCCCAATGATTTGTCCTCTATTAACTATCTGACCAGCTATGCGGCGTCTATATGTAAGTTCCTGTAAAATTTATTGAAGAGATTCTACCAACTTGTAGAAAAGCATCACGTGCTTTGGTAGATTATTTAGTCTGCTTTTATTATAGTTATAGATAGGCAGGATAAATGGTTTCTTAAAGAGATTGAATTTGCAGATAAAATTTTCAGTTTTCACCGTGGGACGCATTAAAAAATCAATGTAATTCAAATGAAATTCTCGGAAATAATTCACATTAATAACTAGTTTTGGCGTACTGCTTACAGTTCTTCTGATACCCATTATTTTCCCTGCAAAGTTCGGCCTTTGTTGTTAGCTGATCGGCGAGAGACGAATTGCCATTGTAGGCCAAAAATTTTTTCGGCCTGAGAGAGACAAAAGAAAGATAATCTAGCCGCAGAAATGCTGGAAAAGGACTTCGGAAAGCTAGAAACAAGAAACGGCTATCCCAAGGCTACTCCCAGCTCTCACTGATATTACATTCAGGACATTGCAGGCTATTTCTCCTCTCGTTTCCACAGTCCTTCTCGTTTCCCCAGTCCTCTACATCCTACTAACATAATGGCAATAGCTCATAGAGGCCGGAGTGTGTCCCGGTGTCTCTTTGGGAATGGGCGTCTTGGTTCGTCTACTGCCGCCTTTCTAATCTAATCTAATTTCATAAACTACCTAGCCGTGGAACAATAGACGACCAAAAAGGTCCCCAGCTCTAATAGCTCTGACAGCGTTATGACTTCTCTATAAAATTAGAACATTGTTTCTTTCTGTGAAAACTTTCACGTCATTTCCGGCTAACAGCCTGGCCAAAGCATTTAGCACCGCATTTTTTTTTTTTGATTGGCAGGAATTCGCAACGGAGTGAGGTTTTCTGACTTATGGGTATTTTCTTAGGAATATATTGATAATTATAGCAATAACAAAATAAAAATGAAATTGATAAATAAAAATACTGCATGTAACAACTAAAGAAATATACAAACATAAGTAATGTCCTTGATCGTAAATAAAATACTTATTCAGACTAATGAGTATTTACTAGAATAAAGTATGTAAAACCCTGTTAAGACAGTCGAGTTTGAGGAAGCGCCATCCACATGTAAAGTTTCGCAATCTGTACTTCCACTCACAGTCACCCTTGTTTGAGGTTTTCCCTTATGCATCAGATATTTTAATTTTAACACGACGTCAATAGTTCAGAGAGGGTCTAAGCCTGGGGGTCGTCGCCTCCATGGGCATGGGCCCGCTGGTCTGTTTATTACTGGCTATACAATATAATGTGTATGCTTATCTAATCAGTTTGTGCCTAAACTAAAGATTACTGAAGCATAAGAATAGCATCATTTGTAGCGTCCACAAAATGCGTACAGTTAGCACAGAAGACGTAAAGGTCGCACTTCGTTGTTTCGCCAGAAATGTTGGAGAACAAAAAAAAAAAAAAATCGCCGCTCTACGTAGGTAATCAAAGAATTTGTTATCTACGCAGCAGTTCTTGCATGTCACCACTAAAACCTTCTTGTATTAACACTTAATCGTGTCATTAGAACAGCAGGAATCCTTTATTTACAGAGTAGTCATTTCAATGAGACAAAAGAAACTATCCTCGTATCCCCATCAGGTAAATTGGTCTGAATAGTCAGAAAAGTTTTACCGCTGCTAGAAGATAAACTACGTCTATAATTCTTACTCAATAATTTATTTCCTGAAGAGTTGTCGTACCTCTGGGACAGTAGTTCCTATTCTCCTACTACAATAACAATAAATCAATCACTTCATTACCTGCAGACTAATGCTCTTCTATTACTAGATGACTAGCCCTCTCCATACTTCACGTTACGTATAAAGTAGCGTTGTAACTAGAATGATTATACACTACTGCACAAAAAATACAAATAAATAATTAAATAAAAAATAAAAACTCCTTATCTGCAGATTAATTTTGATGATCCCTATGGTGTACCTAAATCGAAAGAAACGCATCAGTATTACTGAGACAAAACTTCAATACTTGTCAAGAAACGCTGCCCTTACAATACAACTATGCAGAGCTCATTGTCTTGAGGGGGGGGGGGGACTGTCCTACATTGCAGTAACTCAAGAGCAGAAATATTTTTTACCTGTAAATTATCCCAATGATAACTTCCACTAATATATGAAACAATATACCACGCTTAATAAACAAAAATCGTAACATTTTGGATGTCTCTCGCCTACAGCGTTACTGCAGCGAAAGATGCTATTCTTGTATTCAGAAATAAAAAACGCGGCCTCGAAAGCAGTCCTGGCTGTGCATCGCACATTATAGCTAAAACTATAAGGAATCGAATGCGTGTGAATTATTGCTGTCCTATGGTGCTTCTACAACAAAGCTACTATAATTTCTTTAACCAGGTAAAAGAAATCGTCACCTGCATCTATCTGCTGTTGAAATACAAACAAAAGTTTCGCTTTACTCGACAAAGCTGCTGTTGCTTCTTTTGTGGCTAAACACGAGGCTAAGAAATTCTTAACTTGTGGTGCATTCCTCTCATATCGTGCAACTGAGACGGAATTAATGGCGTCATCAATCGGCATGGTAAAACTTAGTTAAGCTAGACTCACAAGGCTTAACTTGTCCGAAACTTCACACAGGATAGTCGACTTTGTCGCTCTGAATCGAGTTTTCGGTCTTAATGTAAACTCTAACAGAGCTGCAGTGTAAACAGTATAAAAGAGTTGTGGAGTAAACTTAACATCGCGTTGATTACGCTTGAGATGGAGGAAAACTCAGTCCTCCTCCGTATAACGAAGTCTTCAACCGTCTCAAGCGTAACCGGACCTCTGCTAACAGCTGCCACACTATTCAGAGTGGCGAAACCAACGCTCCTGTCCCAAGTCCCGGACAGGTCAAGCCTAGTAATTTAACTTATCTGGACTTAACTTTGTCAATTGAAACAACAGACATTTTCTGTTCAACAAGAGCAAAAATAAAAAAAACGCTGCAAGTGAAACGAAGCAAAAGTTTGGTTACCTGTGGAGTAATCCTGTGGTTTGGCCTCAGGCTTGGGCTCAGCTCGGGCCGCAACCAGCTGGGCAGCGCAGAGGAGGAGCAGCAGGGCCAGCGCGAGGGGCCGCGGAAGCGGCAAAGCCTTCAGCAGCCCCATGCCGCAAGGGGGTACAGCACTGCTCGATCTGTGGCCGACAGGAGTCGGCGGACAGACAAGAGGGGACCGAACAGCAGTTGGGTGAGGGTGTGACTGTAGCCCGCACCCGACTGAAGAGGGTAGCAACTGACCAGTCGCAAGCCGCCCTCTACACTGCCCTCAAGTGTGTGTGCACTGCAGCGATCATGTGTACTTTGATTCCTTCGTGTTGGTCTTCATCATGGACTTCCTTGTACCCCTGCTGCCTACGCGAGTCTGTGGTACTTGGTCCTTGGGAGGTGCTGGTGTAGTCTCCAGCCTTCCGATCATCTTGTCTGCGCCTAATACCTACTAATAATTAGCATACCCGATCATCTTATCTGCGCCTATTAACTAATAAGCATAATCGTAATCTTACCTGCGCCCAATAATTAGCATACCCGATAACTTTATCTGCGCCTTATCATTGACGCACCCGATAATCTTTTCTACGCCTAATAATTAACATACCCATCGACTCATCTGTGCCTAATATAAATAATTAGCATACCAGATCATCTTATCTGTTCTTAATAATTGATATACCCGATCATTTTATCCGCGCCTAATAATTAGCATGCCAGGTCATTTTATCCGTGCCTATTAATTAGAATACCCGATCAACTGATCTACATGTTATATTCTTATACCGGGATCACGCTATCCGTTCGAACGCTGTACTTATGCGCGGATGCCCAGCTAGCACGCTGTCCCGACACATGATGACAGTCGGCATAAAAAATACGGGAGCATGAACGGCGTGCTAGCTCAAGGTCCGGTCATAAGTTGAGCGTACGACTGTATAGTGTGGGCCCTGCACGAGCGACGATGTATAACAGCCTTCAAAACTGAGGATTGTCTTATTTGGGCCTGGTCCTTGAATAATCTTTATTGTAACGGTAACTACAGCTGTTTATATACTGCGTTATATTAGTTGCCTTCTAATTGCTACAGGCACTCTGTGTCCTATATGATAGCACTAAAAAACTCATTTTTGGCCTTAACCACATTAAATATAACCATTTGTCTGTAAAAACCGGCGGGATAATTCTGCAAATGCAGTAATGATAACTGAATTAACTTCATGGATTTTACGAGGCTGTTCTCTTAATTGGAGGTGGGATTGCGTAACTGCAATATTCACCAAAAGTCGTATTACTTTTTTGGGCAAACTATACGAGGTCACCACATTTTTGAAAGTAGCCCTGTAACTTTATGTGGGAATTTACCTCGCTGGATCCCTTGACCCGAAATAAAGATAATCCTAACTCCAACTATAAATCAGACGAGCCATAGTATTTACTACTTTACCATGATACTGAATATTGGACCAACCGGTGAAAGATGAATGTAAGGAATTCAGAATGGGCGATTTCACACGTTATTCATCTCAGTGCATTAGCTCGTCCACTCGTCTGAATGTGTTACTGTACCCTAGTAATAGGAAAAAGGTACACTGTTTCTGAGCTTTAGTTCACTCCAAATTTCACCAGATATCTGTAACTTGCCTAGTGCTACTTGCAGAGAAACTTGATTTGAAGGTTAACATTTTAATACTTTTCTTTCTGGAGTACACACAAATTGTGTTGACAACGACGCCATAAAAGTTTCTGATGAGTAAATCAGTGAACGCGTTTGTATGAATTAATGCCGAGTGAGCTTGCCCACTGACACACCTTGATTTTATTTTTGCTGATAATTAGTCATTGATTTTAGATCTGCGACTGAAGTCTAACGAGCATGCATGACTACTTTTTTAGACACTCCTTCGTCCCTGATATTCCCGTAAGAGTAGCATCGTAGAAAACTTCACTAAACGCTCCCTGCAGAAATAATACTTGTGAAAAATAAGCAACTGCGCGTGTTTACTACTGCTTTCTGCTACTACTGTTTTCTACCAGTGTATTAATAAATTATTATTATTATCGGCCTGAAAAGACTGCATTCAGATTTGGATTCAAGAAGCAGACTTGATGAAACTACAGTTGACAGACTCGCATCCTAAACCAGTCCAAGCAGCTAACTGTTTACCGAACATGATTACAGTTGTTTTGTTCCAAGAAGATTGACGTATATTTTGCCTCTGAAAATATATTTTCATAATCTGTAATGTTTAAATTTGGACAGCTAAATCACTGTCCGACTAGCGATATTGAACGGTGTTTGTCAAGATGTCGAAAACTTGAATGGTCAATGATATTTAAGCTTTACGTCTGTGCTTGGTAGTCACTTCCTTGTACTGTTGCTTATAAGGAGGCTGTTGTTTGTTTGGTAGAGTGTAGCTGTTTTACAGTTCTCTTCTTGCTGCTAAGGAGGCTGTTCTTTGGTAATCCGCGGCTATTTTGTTGTTCTACTGTTGCTGCTAAGGAGGCTGTTCTTTGGTAATCCCCGGCTATTTTGTTGTTCTATTGTTGCTGCTAAAAAGGCTGTTCTTTGGTAATCCCCGGCTAATTTGTTGTTCAACTGTTGCTGCTAAGGAAACTGTTTTTTGGTAATCTGCGGCTATATTGCTGTTCTGTTCTTGCTGCTAAGGAGGCTGTTGTTTGGTAATCCATGGCTATATTGCTGTTCTGATCTTGCTGCTAAGGAGGCTGTTGTTTGGTAATCCGCGGCTATTTTGTTGTTCTAATGTTGCTACTAAAGAGGCTGTTCTTTGGTAATCCCCGGCTAATTTGTTGTTCAACTGTTGCTGCTAAGGAGACTGTTTTTTGGTAATCTGCGGCTATATTGCTGTTCTACTGTTGCCGCTAAGGAGGGTGTTATTTGGTAATCCGCTTCTATTTTGTTGTTCTACAGTTGCTGCGAAGGAGGCTGTTCTTTGGTAATCCCCGGCTAATTTGTTGTTCTACTGTTGCTGCTAAGGAGGCTCTTCTTTGGTAATCCGCGGCTATTTTGTTGTTCAACTGTTGCTGCTAAGGA
>LQNS02278156.1:869100-888699 GCA_001587735.2 Parhyale hawaiensis
TTTGTAATCCGCTTCTATTTTGTTGTTCTACTGTTGCTGCTAAGGTGCTGTTCTTTGTAATCCGCTTCTATTTTGTTGTTCTACTGTTGCTGCTAAGGAGGCTGTTCTTTGGTAATCCGCTTCTATTTTATTGTTCTACTGTTGCTGCTAAGGTGCTGTTCTTTGTAATCCGCTCCTATTTTATTGTTCTACTGTTGCTGCTAAGGAGGCTGTTGTTTATCTGGCCGTTGGCTCTATTTCCTATTCTACAGCCCTGCAGAAGCGGATGAAGGGCGAGGGCTGGGGAGGACCGTCTCGTCCGCAGCCGAGGTCCTGAGGGGATAACATGCACGCGTGGGCGGCGGGAAGGTTCTGCTTTAGCCATCACAGCAGCCACTGCCGCCCCTCCCCTCGTTAAGTTGGCATACTTCTTAGTGTTGCAAGTCTCTTGTAACCTTAATAACATAATCAAATGATCAAATGTATTTGCTTTCACTTTGTGTTAATCTATCTAGAGTAAACTTTAGTTAGGTACTGGCCCGGTAGATTGTCCGGCTAACTGATGCTGCTCCAATAAAATGTTTTCTAATTGCAGAAGAACGTTCACACAAGCAATAAACGGTTCATTGTGGCTACAAAGAATGTATTTATCAGCAAGAAGTACAACTTCATTAGCATGGGCCAACGGTGGGCGGTTTTAATTGAATCTCAGGGTTACCACAATGTCCTAGCAATAACCATCATCATGGTTATTCAATATTGTTACTTCCATACGATGGCATACGCTGGTGAATTTTTATTTCTTGCTAATAAATGCATTCCTTACGTCATCATGAACACTTAGTAATTTTTTAATAACCTTCCATAAACTGGAGAACATTTGATTGAAATAGATTAAACTCGTCTATCTTAGTATTTCTTTGCAAGAGCATGTGTATGCTGTAGCGTACAGAAGTCTACAGAAACCGTGTAAGGACCAACATGCTCCACAACCGATGTTAAAAACATTACTGTTTCTAGGAAAAAGAGGACTTTAATTTGGTCCTGTTAGCATACATGCAGTACAAAGCTATATCCGTAATGCTGTCGCTTTGTCGCCGAACTTAAATAATTTCGTTTTCGTGTAATTTGTAGTTTAAACTATAGATGTTAAATACTTTGAGATCCTTTTTAGCAGTAATTCCCAAAATCGCTACCTGAACAGAGAGCAGGCATCTTTGTTTGTTGGCGTCCGACGCGTAAGTTCGTATCAGCGAAATTCGAATTTCATTTCAAATTCTTTTAATCAGGCGTGTATCCTATGAAGATACTTCTGTGCATGAAACTGTGAGTGCTAAAAAAAAAATTAAGTTCTATTTCTCACAGCTTCAATGAATTTTTCATCCTTGGTTCATCTACATTTTGCAGGTACCTTTCTCTACGTAGACGCCACCTGTTTTGGAGTGATGAATATTTAGTTTCTTTTCAATTGCTGAAACTCTATCTGTGATGTTAAAATGATCGTTAACATCTCCATTTATCGAGTATCTAGAATACTGATTTATCTAGTTACTACAGTACGTTACATTTGATTATGCAAATACAATTTTTTTTTTACTTGTTATTCAAGATAAGTGTCAAACATTTAAAATGTTAATAGTAAGCTAGTGTACAAGTACGCTGTAACTATAAAAACAATTAGAGAAAAATAAAACGGAACCATTTCCCATGTTTTGGCAACATTTGCTTATCGCACGGAGTTCTGCTGTTACGTCAGATTATGCAACATCACTCTCTAGTCAACATGGGCAAGAAAGGTGGTCTAACCAGTGAAAAAAAAAAAGATCAAAGTAACCTCGTTATTGACTTCTGGTAAGACAACAAGCGAAATTTCCAAGGAATTACAGCATGATCACTGAATAATTAAGACTTATGCAATTGAAGGCAAGGTCAACCAGAAAACTCCGGATAGAGCCTCTCCTCGGAAATTGACTGCTCGGTATATGCGACATTTGAAGGTTTCTATCGCTAGAAAACAACTTTCTACAAGTAGAGCGATATTTGAAGGCGCTGGAGCGCAAATACAAGATGTGTGGTTCTGCAGAGGCTAGGGAAAGGGAAAAAAGGCAATGAAACGACCACTTCTAACAAAAACTCATAAAGAAAATAGGATCAAATGGGCTGAAGAGCACATGAAAATTAATTTCTCTCATGTCATATTTACTGACGAATGCAGAACCACTCCTGATG
Organism: Parhyale hawaiensis; assembly: GCA_001587735.2. Taxonomy (NCBI): domain Eukaryota; kingdom Metazoa; phylum Arthropoda; class Malacostraca; order Amphipoda; family Hyalidae; genus Parhyale; species Parhyale hawaiensis. Next base: position 871,309 of record LQNS02278156.1, read on the forward strand.
GTCCAGAAGGATGGGTCCTCCGTGACTGACCTAAACAGACATGGCTTGAGTGTCAACAAGGTGGTAGAGGTGAAATGTTTTGGGCCGGGATAGTTACTAAGTAGGCGACACCCTTATTGGTCGTTTTGAAGTGACAGAAAGAGTTAAGCTGAATGGAGAAGATACTGCCAGTATCTTGAAGCCAAGATGATTCCATGGCTTGATGAGCAGACTATCGCATCCAGATCCAAATTGGTATTTCAGCACGATAACGCTCCCTCACACCGAGCTCGGTACACTGCTAACTGGCTTGCGTATGGAGGATTTAAATCAAAAAGGATTATAACCTGGTCAGCGAACAGCCCCGATTTAAACCTCTGGGCAATGATCAAAAGGAAGGTCTATGAAGGTGGTTGGCAGTTTTTGAGCAAAGTAAGCCTGTGGAATGCAGTAAAAACAGCTGCAGATTCTATTCCACCATCTGAAATGTCAAACCTGACAAAGTCTGTTGATAATCGCCTTATAAAAATCATGGGAAATGGAGGTTGCTATTTTCAAAATTAACTTGTTATGTTTACCACTACTGAACACTTATTTCAGTGTTTATTGAATTGTTTTGGTTATAATTTCTTGGTTTTTGACGTTTAATAACAATATTCCTGTTCACTTGTATTTATTTCCTCTTTGTGACGTTTTTATCAACTTGTTGCATAATCTGAGATAACAGTAAAAACTCGTAAATAGGCAAATTATATGATAAACTTAGCAAATCGCTAAATATTTATTTTACTAGTGCTGTTTATATTTGCAACGTAGCCATACATTTACTTAATATTGATAATTCAAAGTTAGACACTTATCTTGAAAAATAAAGTAAAAAAATTGTACTTGCATAAAGGTAACACACTGTATTGAGTTAGCTAGCTATCTAGATATTATCTAATGATATAAATACTATTACGTAGACAACAAAGTTCGTGTGTTGTCTATAGTGAATTGTATAGCAAAAAAAAAACTGAGTTACCTAGTATAAAACTAAATGTATTCACTATACACAGAGAAGAGTTCAGCGAGAAGCATATGGCATCTGGGCAGACTGCACTCAGAGGCTCCTCTCAGCACCAGTCAACAGGATCATAATTGACTGAATTGACGCGTCAAATGGCAGCCAAAGGGCCGAGGTAAGTCAGAATGTATCGCTGGCCATATGCGACATGATACCAGACATGTGGTCAGGTGTCTGTGCTAATCTCTTGGCGCTGTTACTGTAGGCTATGGTAATTCAGACAAAGGAGTGAGCTGAAAGAAGCTCCGCCTTAGAAAGGAGATCGAATGTTAAGTTTATGTCTGTGCGCTCTAAGCTACTCTTCTAAGCAAAAGGCTTTCCCCCTAGGAATACATTAGGGCAAAAATAAACCCTCTTAGCAAGATGACCAGCCTGGGGAAAATTGGGTTAACCCTTTCGTGGCTGAATAACCCGTTAACTCTTTGCGGGGCAAGAGGGTATATATGATTGTGTTCCTAATATCAATGTTACGAAAACGATGTTTAGCGGCCCGGTAAACGGCCAACGCGAACTATTTAATTGTTTGGACATTGATATCATTATTTCCAGGAGAAATTGAGATTAAATTTGGGTGTTAAAGATTAGATTAGATAGGCGGCAGTAGACGAACCAAGAGGCCCATTCCCAAAGAGACACCGGGACTAACACCCCGGCTTCTTTGAGTTATTGCCATGATGTTAGTAGGATATAGAGGATTGGGGAAACGAGAGGAGAAAAAACGGAAGACGAAAGAGAAAAAAGAAAATAAAAAAAGGGTGAATCATCACTTTTCGTAGGAGTAGCACTATTTGTAGCGTCTACACGCACCTGTACACTAGGCACTGATGGGTTAAAAGAGTGGTATTATGATTCAAAATATGTATCCGTTAGTAAAATATGTGGGCAACGGATAATGTTTTCCTAATTTCAACTTACTGCATGCACTGGTAGGTATTCACCTCCGCCAAGGAGGTTCTGTTTTTTGTCAAGATTGTTCGTTTACCTGTCCACAAGCTAACTCAAAAAGTTGTGCACGGATCTTTACAAAAGTTACAGGGATACAGCTTGTTAGGAGGAACATATGATTAACTTTTGGTGAAGATTCGTTCAACCGTTTGTATATGTTAGTTTGTCTGCCTCTTTTTCTTGGTACCACACAGTAACGCAAAAATTTATAAACGAATTTTCAAGAAACTTTCATAAGTTGTTGGGTATATCACGAAGAGTGAATGACCAACTTTTTGTGATGATCTTTTTGTCACTACATATGTTTGATTTTATGTTTGTTAGCAATATAACTTGAAAAGCTATGAACGGATCTTTATGAAATCTACAGGAATTGTTATAAATCGTAAAAAACATAAAAGACAGAGTTTTGGGGATGATCGGTTCGTCTGTTTGTGTATTTGATTAATGTTTATAAGAATGTTTTCCAGCACCGTTACTCAAAAAGTTATGAACGGATCTTTATGAAATTTGTTCAGAATGTTGAAAGATACAAATGACCAAGTTTTGTGAATGATCGGCTAATGTATTAGAGTAATGTTTGTCAGAATGTTTGTTGGGAACACAATTAAAACAGTTACAGACGGATCTTTAAAGAACATTACACAAGCTGTTACAACTGTCAACAAGCACAAATCACCAGATGTTGGTGCAGATAGAGAGGAAATCATAGTTTCACAACTAATTTGAATATTTCATTATTGTTGCCTGGCTTGGCAGAGGTATGCGCTCTCAGCGTGCTCTAGTTTGTATTAAAAATTTCAAATTATTATACGGTAAAACTCTTCAAACACACTCACTACTCCGAGACAGCGACTAAAGAAACACCTCTGAAACTGGGGCAATGCACAAAAGTAGACTGTATACAATGCCACCCTTCATAAACTGGGGAGCTAGCCGACACAATATTGTTATAAATTGTGCCAATATAGACGACGCAATATATTGTATTAAATTGTGCCAAAAGAGGACTAAATCAGTACTATACAATAATTTACGTAGTGTTTTTATTTACGGTATTTATAAATATATTTATATCTTTCCTACAAGGGAATACACTTGTACGGGGCTCGCACTCATGAGCTCCAACTGAGGAACCTGAGCTCGCCTGCATGACCGTGTCTGAACATTTTCAAGCTTCAAAGGTGTTTAACAGTTACAGGATATCCCACTTGACTGCATCATATAAGATGTATCATTTTTTTTCAGGTGGAATGCTGAATTTTCATTTGAGTAACCCTCTGAAGAGTAAAAAGCGCAGGAGACAAGAGTGGTTTTCATGAACTATTAGTTTTCTGCCGTCATTTATAATAACGGCTCGGGCCACTAGTATTATTATAAACAATTGCCGATACATTATTGTTAATAAATTGGCCAATAGCCGACGTCATATTGTTAATAAATTGTGCCAGTAGCCGATACAATATTGTAGTTAACTGTTACAATAGCTGACACAATATTGTAACTAGAGCACCCTGAGAGCGCATACTTCCGCCAAGCAAGGCACCGGAAACGAAAAATTCAAATTGGTGCTGAGACCATGATTTTCTTTGTAGCAACACCAAAATCTATTCATTTGTGTCTTTGGATATTATTAAAACTTCTGCAATTTTCTTGAGTATCCGCTCATAACATTTTGAGCTATGCTGCAAACAAACATCATGACAAACAACAGTCAATCACACAAACGAACCAACCGATCTGCACCAAAATTAAATCATTTATGTCTTTTAACATTACTAACAACTCCAGCAAATTTCATAAAGATCTATTATGAACTTTTTGAGTTATTGCGCTAACGAGCACAAAATCAACCATAGTAACAAGCACACGAACGAACAAACAGATCATCACAAAAATTTGATCATTTACTCTTCGTAGTAAACCTAAAAACTCATGTAAATTTCATGAAAATCCATTCATAACTTTTTTCAATTATGGCATTGACAAAAATGAGGCACAAACAAACGAATGGACCGATCTTCACCAAGAGTTAATCATCTGTTTCTCGTATCATACTTAACTAGAGCACTCTGTGAGCGCATACCTCCGCCAAGCAAGGCAGCGTTACGAAAAAATTCAAATTGGCTCTTAAACCATAATTTTCTTTGTATAAACTCCAAAATCTAATTATTTGTGTCTTTTGAAAGTAAGAACATATTGTGCAATTTTCTTGAAGATCCGTTCATAACTTTTTCAGTTACATTATTATTATATTCACAAGCATAAGTTTCCGGTTCCACAACAAAGGCGATATCACAGTGGAAGAATGAAGGGACACATAGTGTGACGATAGACACGTGAAACCCATGCTCGAGGGTGTTCCCACACATGCTCAACGCGCATGGGAACAAATGGAAGAAAGATCAGTAGGAGTAAAAGATGGAAAGGAAGCAAAGTGGGCACGAAAGACAGACGTCCCGAAGGCCTAGCTATTGGCTAAGGTATCCTACAGGGTCCCCATGTGGGAAACGTCATTACAACTCGCCGTAGCGTTATAAAAGCGAGGACGTACAGGCAACAGTGTGAAGCTCGAAGCTATCAGTTACAGTAACTGAGGATAGTAAAATTCCAGCTACAAAAAGAATGGAGTTTATTATATCAGAAAGTGAGATGTGGCACTTGCTTGTATCTCGCGCGACGTGCTAACGCCTACACTGCCGAGGCCATCGAAACCACACTTAGCTATTAAAGAAAGTTATGTCAAACAAGTATTGCACGCAGTTGAAGAACAGTGACGTCACACAGAAGTATCAGCCAATAGCGCAGCTCGTTTCAAACCCACATAGCTCAGACTACTCAGTTGGCTGTCTGACATGGCGGCGTGAGTACGACTGAAGAAGAGGGCCTTTTCAAAATTTTTCATTACGGAACAGATGAATATGCGCTGAAATAAAACATCCAGTCCATGTCAGATTATGTTACTTCACGTTCATCGTCATCAATCAAAGTTGTGGAATAGAGTTTGATTTGAATATTTCTTAGGTCTCAAATAACTTTTTTAGTAAGGGAGCTTCCTTTGTTCACTACAGAGTAGTGACATCAGAGTTAGGGCGGCCGCTGATTGGCTGAAAGTGCCGCCCGCATGTTCGCTTGCATCTGACATAACTCTATTTAGTAAATGAACTGTGATCGAAACCCGGGACCGGTTCGGAGAGCGGAGTATGTGCCAAAGCGTCGCTACTGGCCTCGCTTGGTGACGTTACAGGAGGCACACACAAGGCGTGTCCAAAGGGCGTACTGACGTCATCAACAGAGGCCAGCACTGACGCTGTAGGACAAGTGCCGCCCCAAGAACAGGATCTCCAGTGAGCTTTGGGGTGTCGCTACGGCTCAGCATGAAGCTGTTGCACATAAGAAAGAGCTACAGCTGTGCAACAGTTAAAGTAGTACAGCTACTACATCTGTGCAGTATTACAGCTAGCTAGCAGCTGTTACAGCTGAGCAAACTCTACAGAAATATAACTGCTGCAGCTGTGCAGTTGTTACAGCAGTACACCTCTCACAGCTGTGTAGCTTGTTACAGCAGTGCAGCTGTCACAGTAATATAGTAGTTACAGCTGTACAACACCAGGGCTAGCAGCCGCGTAGCACATATTGCGCTATACAGTCGGATGAGGCGAATCTGTTTTTGAGGACACTTTCTTTTCAGAGTCTAAATTTCCGTGTTTTCAACTCCACAGCTAAATGCATCAGGTGTTGAAAGAGATTGGCCAGGGCTAGTTTTCTACCACGTGAAACCTTCAGCTCTAGTGCCAAAAACATGGGAGTTTCGGCTTGGAAAGGAAAGTGCCCGCCTAAGAATTAGACTATAGTAACAGTTTAACTTAGAGTGCTAAGTACAAAAATAAATTAGGACAAGGACTAAATGTCAACACAATATGTTGCAAGTACCCAATCAGTGCATAGGACTATGTGCCTCTTTAAACTTTCACCGTTACCATAATTAATCTTACAATTAATGTCAATTTCCCAATGCAGTTCAACAGTTATTACATATAGAGTCCATGCGGACACCACGGCCCGACGATACGAGGGCTCTGGACGCTGCTCCCAATAACATAAGATGGGAGTACCTATGTATTACTATGATAATTATTTTACTACTATACCATACCAAAGGTATAGTGTAGTCGATGACCATACACACTCATTGAGTGATCCGCACCTACAGTGAAGAGTCGGCCTTTCCACATGCTCAGTAGGAAAATTTTATCTCTGCATTTCTGTCGGAAGCCTCCGTGGGGAGAGCTCTTTCAGAGGCTTCCCGCACGGGAGCAGGTAGGAGTCCCGTGGTATAGATCGCTCCCAACACGGGCGGCCCACAAAACAGAAAGGAAGTACAGAGGGCTTACCCAACTTTACAAACTGAACTCATTGACAGAAACTAATGCCAAATGCAACATCTGCTACAGAAAGTCAGTCACGTTACCTCTTGAGGGGCGAACCAACGTAACCTGGCCTTACGGTTCATCCACTACCTCCTGAGGGGATACAGTATAAAATGCCGATACAAGAAGTCCTTTATATAGACCTGGGTTCTGTGCAGGAATGAGGTGATGTAGATCAAGTCCGGTCTAATAAATACAAGTCCCGGTACCTGTAACGCGTGTTGCAATCAAACTGTCGGTGTCACGTATACTACCCCACATCCAACGTGATTCAGGTTAGGTACCACCGACGACAACTACAGCATTTATACATAGAGCTCTAGCTTAATAAAACCACCTTGGTTTACAAACATTGCCCTTGCCTGCAAACATTGCGATCCACTGATACATATACGAAAGTGAAGAGCACATCCAAGCTCTGATGCATATTTGGCCTCTTACCGGTTTTTCATATTTTTATCCTAAAAAAACAACCCAATTAAAGCACTGCCAGCAATGTTAAAGAGTGAGGTTTCTGCTTATTGAGCTGAGATTGCGTCGTATTCATCCCATATTTTTGACTGAAATGGTGTTACAACGGAGTTCGTAGCAACACGATCTAGACTCTCACTACAACACGCCTCAATGCCTCAAACCGTTTTCTCTGATTACTGAGAGAATGAAAGAAGATGAGCAGATTTGATGGAATACCCCAATATTTTTATTATCAAATTATAAAATGGAAAAAAAATCTTTAAATGATAATAAACGATGCGTATAATCACAGACAGTGTTTAATTTACGTAAACTTAATAAACTGAGTCAGAAGAAGGGTACGTGGGGACATAGTGCGTTTTTTGGAAGTTGGCACTAGTGCTGCAGGAAAAATGAGACAATTCAAAACCAAGGTCGCAAAGTAGCTAAATCAAGTACCTGAAACTAAAAATTTTGGGGACAAATCGAAACCGGTATAAAAGAAGTCCAGTCTAAAACGAGGACTTCCTATACTTTCTTTCTACATCTTGGAAGTATTAAACCATCAACTGCGGCATGCGTATCTTTTATACCATTTCGAGAACGGATATTTCCGTTAATCGCAGTTAATGGGTTAACAAAAAGTACCTTTTCCAGTGCTATCCCTTCCTCCACAATCTTTGGGAGAAACACGCGCACTGTTGGCATGGAATTCATTGTTACGATCGGTATTCTGCGGCGTAGATTACAAGCGCTTCGCTCAAGTCAGCAGTAAACAGCAATTTTCGGCTGCTCTCCGGATGTCCTCGTGAAGCTTTATGTTCTCCTTGGGTACAATTACCTTTCTCTTGACGGCCGAGTGCGCAGTTTTATTGATGATTATAACAACGTAAAAAGTAGCAGGTTGTTTCCCCTCTATCGATAGAGATTCAGATTCTGCAGGTCTTTTTAGCTCTTGAAAAAAAAAAAAAAGAAGCTACTGCCTCTGCTACGAAATAGTTGTGCTCAAAGGTTATTAATGTTGCTCCGATATTATCATTTCCTAGGATAAAAAACACAAAAAAGAAGAAAATGGAAAACATCCATCGGTACTAAAGTAGGGGATGAACTTGCTAAACCTTTTGCACAAGGTCTTCCCTAAGTATTTATTATCGATTCCGAATTCTCCTGCAAATGAACTTTTTGGTTGTGGAACAACTACTTCAGAACAGAGGGAGTACAATAAATAAATATGCGCTACCCACAGCCTACACTGCAAGCGAAGGAGGAAGGAAAGATGGGACATAGATAAAGAGAAAGGAACCCAGGCAAAAGGGAGTTCCCAAATTGAATCAATGCGAATGGGAGGAAAGTAGAGGAACAACATAATGCATCGTCAGTAGGAGTAGGAGAAATGAAAGAAGCAAAATAGGTACGAAAGAGAAAGATGTCCCGAAGGCCTTAGGCTAAGGTAATCAGAAGATACGATGGGCGAACCCCACCCTCTGGGAAGAAGAAAGAAATGAATAAAAACTGAGTCATATCTCAAATTTGTAAAACCATTAGAGTGGTAGATTCCGTTTGCAAACCAAGCAAGAGCACTGCTTTCGAGAATAAAAAGCGACATTGGTACCTCGGCTGAGCCACGGGTAGAAGAGTGCATAATTGATTGATTGGTGAAAGGTTTGAGAGTGCAGCGATTCTAGGCCTCATCGCGCCGAAGGTCAAAAAATTTTCCCAGCATTTTTGCCGGAAGGTTTGGAGTGACGGCGAATAAACTGAATCAGAGTTCTGTGTCTCATTTTTTTTTTAGGTGAATCACACCCGACAGGAAATAGCGCAAAATATCTCTAACCCTACACAGCCCGGCTGAACGAATTCGCTCAGCCACGCGGCATAGAGCAAGAGACGAAATATGAAAAGAGAAGAAAACAGAAGAAACACCCACGCGGAGGGTCCCTTCTGTGGCTCCCACACGGAAGCAGATAGCTCCACGGTATAGGTCGCTAACCGCCGTTTGGCGGTCCACCTCGCGAAACAGAAGGGGAAGTCTAGAGAGCCTGGCTAACTGTACAAAACTAACCTCGTCAGCCGGAAATGCGACCAACTGCAACATACCCGGTGGAGAAGGCACTCGGGGCATGCGGCTCTTGGGTGAGTGATGCCCATATTATTCTGAGAGGGAAAGGGTCCTCCAGAATATATACCTAAGGGCGGGGTCCAGTTTAAAGTCATGCCAAAAGGGGCGTTAGTTTCTTCAACTGATAACGCGACTCTCGTAAAAGCGGGCCTTTCTTTCAAGTCTAACAGACAAAATTGATGTTATTTTTCTTAAATTTCTTTCGTTAGAATTTTCTGACGTTCCGAACAGGATTGCGACGTCGGACGAAGAGAGTTGGATTCCGACGCGCCTGAGTTATAAAAACTTTTGACTGTTTGGACTCCAACGTATCCGATTCCTATTCCAATTCTGAACAAAATAGGACTCCAACGTATCCGATTCCTATTCCAATTCTGAACAAAATAGGACTCCAACGTATCCGATTCCTATTCCAATTCTGAACAAAATAGGACTCCAACGTATCCGATTCCTATTCCAATTCTTAACAAAATAAGGTCATAGCTATTAAATGTCGCATGTCTAGAAAGACCCCCGGGGTCACAATGCGCGGGGCACTACAGAAATGAGTCATTTGCTACCAGTCACAAACACAAATATACATCTAGCTAATATAAACAAAATATATTATTTCACTAAAATACTGAATAAAGTTCACCTGAACACAAAATCAATCTCTAAGTTTGGTCGTAGGTTATAGTTTGTGCTGGAGTTTATAAATAATAATACTAATCATTAGAATAATTATTATAATAATAAAATGTGATATTCGTCAACCCTAAACATAAAAAAATAACGTGTGTCTGTAGGTACGTTACTGTTATTATTAGTAGTATTCTTATTACATTCCTAGGGTCAGCCATCCTACTCACAGCGTCGTACACAGTGATTTAAAGGGAGGAAGAAGGAAGAGACATAGGTACAGTAGGTAAGCCAAATAAAAAATTGGAACCCACGAACGAGGGTGTTGCTACATAGGATGGAAAAGCATAGGACAAACAAAAAAAAGGGAATGAAGAGGGAGAACAGAACAAAGCATCAACAGTATGAAAATGAAATGAAGTAAAGCGGGCACAAAGAAAAGATAACATATGGGACCCCTGGAGAGTGGAGGTGCTACTCCCCATTACATAGGATGGGCGAATCTAAGTAACCTAACCCTATGGCCCCAGAGGAGATTAACCACTTAAACTAACCATAGTTTTAACTGGGCGAGCGGGAGGTGAAGGCTACGTCAACTCGACAGCACCTCCTACAGGGAAACCCACACGCACTGGTTTGTGCTGTAGATATAGGCTACCTGGCCTGCCTATATAGGCTGCAGTTGACCACGGATCAGCAAGAATGATGGCGCCATCGACGGTAGGTTCTTATTAACCATCTCGGGTCCCAACTACTCGCCCGATTTCGGGAAAGGTACGGTAAGTACCCCAAAGGAAGTTGTGCAGATATCAAATGTTGAGTCGGCGAGCCAAACACACAAGAGCTCGCTTGCCCGGTTTGGCATTCGTACCCGCAACGTCCTCTGTCAGGATTTCAGCACCCTAGGCTGCTACTGCCTGAGAGCCACAGACACGACTGCAAGTCTTTTTGACATTGGAAGTTTGGTCTCCGTCGCTTCTAGTTCAAAGTTCCCCACAACGAGCATTAAACTGACATATTATTATAGCGCGGGTTTTCCCGCCGTATTTGATACGAAGACTATATAACAGCGATCCAATTACATAATAAAATACATTGTAATAAACAGGAGTTGATGAGATACGGGTTGGACGCTTCCCAACACACCAAGTTCAGCTAAGATGTCGCCAAAACTGCACTGTTATTATTATTATTTCAACAAGGTGTTGGATAACCGTTGTTTTCTTAACGCTTCCCTATCAGGTAAACGAGGCAAGCAGGTTGATTAGAAGACGTGGCTTGCAAAGCATCCTCCTTGTTCGCCCGATTGTGCACAAATTATCATTACCTATTATATTGAGTCGTTTAAGCCTTAGTTTCCACTACAAGTGTGATCGATATTGCGTCCAACTCTAGAAATTATGTACGGCTATTGATGGGATGTAGAATGCGTCGTGCACTGTCCATAATAATCATCATTATATTATTAAATTAGTTGCTTAAGCCTCCCTAGACACAACTATGGTAATTCAAGAGAGGAAAAGGAAGGGACACGTAGTATGTCGACAGAAATGTGGAACCCATGCACAAGAGTGGATCAATGCGCATGGGAACAGCAAGTCAGGAAAGAAGAGGACGAACAGAAGAAAGTTAGATCAGTAGGAGTATGAAAACGGAAGGAAGCAAAGTGGGCCCGATAGACGACCCCAAGGCCTAACTAATGACTAACTAAGGCAACCATTGTAAATAGCGGAGGACACAAGTGAAGAAAACCATGCCATGAAAAAAGACTAGATAAAAATTCAACAATATCTTATATAGATAAATTTTAAAAATGATATTGAATTTTTATTGCCTGAATGAACATCAATTTTCGTACTAGCACAACAGGAAAGTGAAGAGCTAAATTGTTGCAATTCACTTAAAATTTAAAGTGACATGCGAAACTTTAGGGGCGACATTAGCAAAGTAAACTAACTCGACGGTTAACGTTTTAGTTACCTTTTTCGTTAGATGCAAGTGCTTTGTTTAGCAGCGCACGGCTAAGCTTTCGGACGATAGCTAAGGGAACTCGTTCACTTGACTGTCGAGAGAACATATCCGTCAAGAGTGCGTTATTATGATTCTTTAGTCATCTGTTGGATAATTTTAAAAAAGCCAGATAAAGAAGCGGTCAATGGTTACGTGCACTGCGGTGACATTCGAAGCTGGCGGTCCCTTTGGGTGCGAGCCGTGACTCAATAGAAGAAACCCAGCATCGCGACTCCTGACGCGTGGGGTGATATATGAACGACGTCGCCTGGACTTCGTCCAAAGACTCGCAAGGTTGGGTAGAAATTATTGCTCTATACGAGCTTCAACTCGTGGCTGCCAAGACATAGAAATTGTATATTAGGTCCATCTTATATAAAACACCAAGTACTTATTGCCATAAAATGTTAACATACAATATAAGCTCCACTTCTGGATATTTTAAAGCATTTGCAAGAACAACTAATGGCACATGCTTACCTAAATAATTGCTTCCAAATTGCGTTTTTAGGGGTTAGTTATATAGCTAAATAGTTTTAAGTCAGTTTCCATTAGAAACAAAGATAAACAAACAGAGGAAAAAAACAAGGGACGCATAGTATGTTGATAGAAACGCGGAACCCATACGCGGGGTGTTCCCACACAGGAACAACGAACATGGGACCATCAAGTCGGAAAAGAAAAGGAAGAACAGGACAAAGCATCATCAGTACAATTATGAAAGTGGAAGGAAATAAGGTGAGCACGAAAAGAGAGACGTCCCAAAGGCCAAGCAAACGCTATGGCTAAGGTAACCTACAGGGTCACCGTGGGGGCGCTGCTCCCCGTAACATAAGATGGCCGAACCCAACTAACCTAACCTTATGACCCAACTTACGCTTCCTCATGAGTGCGATTATAAAGGATATCCAGACAAAAAGCTCCGAGCTGTAGAGCCAGGGGCCACAGAGACTAATGGCGAGACCGTTGGCCGCGACTTGGGCCGAAGCATCACTCCTGGCCTTCCTTGGTGACGTCATTATAACCATGACCAGGCCTTGCTGTCAATGTCGGGTATGTGCATGGGGTGTAGTGACGTGACAGTGATAGGCCAGTAGTGACGTCATAGCACTACTCCTGTTACACGCACTCGTCAAAAACAAAAAAGCCGTCACGGGACAAGGGCCCATGTGTGGTTACTTCCATAATACCATTCATACGGAAGCGTTTTTCAGCCTCCCGCTAAAGAGTTGACCCTAAAACGCCCTGAGTTCGTAATGGAGGACGTTGTAAACAATGCCATTTGTACGAGAAATTAAAGTTGTATGTAGTTGTCATAAGAATAAAAAACCTCTGAGATTGCACTTGAAGTTGGGGGGCACGGGCGCAGAGGACCCTAGGGAAGTTACGTCACTATTGCCAATATGGGCAGCTACAAGAACGAGAGCTAAAGTGCTGTAACATTAAGAGGGAGCGGCGGCGGAGGAGGTGGAGGGGTTGTCACCAGGTCCAGTAGCGGTGACTTCGCGCGGGTCGTCCTCGTCTTCCCCGACATGGGCCGCATCCTCTCTGCCGTCCTGAACCTTGGTCAGCTCCTCGTCCTGTCATGATACTGCAAGTTAGCTAAGCCTACAACATGCATCAGGTGTCGTCAGAACAGCACTAATTAATCGCAACTGGGTCCGAATTACCAGAATTGCTCCGCCCCCCCCCCCCAACACAGGTCAGCTGCACTATTTGTCCCAGCAATGCATGTCAGTCTCAAGGTGCGGCACCAAGAAAAAAAAAATCCTAACAGAGAGGGTAAGGCATAGATCAAGATGATTTTATCATATTTGTTGTAGCTACAATGTAGATGGAAGGTCGATCTAAACAAATAGCTTCAAAATTTAAGTTCAAGACAACACAGATTTGAAACCCTTACACATATTTTATATCACTGTTAACATTATTAAAGACGCAAAAATAAATCGGTTTACTTCAAATTTGTTTTATTCCTAAAGCAACGATAATATCAGCGACAGTCGGTGGAAAACCTGCTGAAGATTTCCAATTACTTTTCCGATGACATAAAAATTTGCAGTAGTATTGAGGAACTTTTTAATTTTTCATAGCATAGCTATACAGTTAGCTTACTGAGTATTGTCTATCAAGTAGGTACCTAGCTATAATAATAACATTTTACTTTTACCGCCCCGTTAAACCTTTACCGTACACGTTGGATACCAATTCTTATATGTAGCCATAGCACTACCTATTTAAAATCGGAGAGGCGAATACGGACGGATCGCGTCCGACTCCTGCTCCAGTCAAGCCAACTTCCGACTCCACAGTCCAGCCAACTTCCGACTCCACAGTCCAGCCAACTTCAGACTCCACAGTCCAGCCAACTTCCGACTCCACAGTCCAGCCAACTTCCGACTCCACAGTCCAGCCAACTTCCGACTCCACAGTCCAGCCAACTTCCGACTCCACAGTCCAGCCAGCTTTCGACTCCAACTCCTAAGTCTCAAAATATCCGCGATTCCGTAAACCTTTTGAAACAGGACGAAACGGCACTTTTGGGGAGAGGAGGTGATTACTTTACGACCTTAGAGAAAAATTCATCATTCTTTAAACAGAGTTATTCCTAGGATAATTGATGTTTATTTGAGTAAAAAAATTAATTTTGTTAGAGGACTAGTGAACTACGGCCGCATATATGTCTAGTGTGAAATGGAGTTATTCCTATAATAGCTAACTGATCCTTGTTGGGGTAAAGAAATGTAGCATTAGCTATAGGACTTGCGAATTATGGCCGCTAAACAGCGGGCAGATCCTACGACAGCACGAATGAAACTACAACGCCACGTGGCGTGAGTGTAAGTCCATCAGCCGCGATGAGGAGGAGGGAGGGGTTGAAAGAGCAACGTGAGCAGGTCTTGCCATTCTCCCATCTAGGTCAACTCACATGATTGCCTGCGCAAGCTCGTCGATTGCTCAATTTTATTCCGGCTGTTTTTAGGAGAAGAAGCGTGCATGCAAATTTAGACACATACAGAACGAACACAACACTTCCCTCACTTCGTTCGCGGGTGGTAAGCACACTGTAATACAAAGGTCACTGAAGTCGGAGTTCACACATTCATTTGGCCCGCGATACATACTATTCAGCGTCCGGATGTCTTACTACGCCCTAGCATGCACATCTGTGTGCCTAACCAAACATCTAGCTAGTAGCTAGCTAAATGTCATCCATTACAGACATAGCGAGTGTTACTGTAAAGGTACGGATTATTAGTCTTTAAACTTTAAGTGATTTACAACTTGCGAAGATTTTGCATTATTCTGCAGTTTAAATAGACACAACATTGTTTTGGGACCAAAACATGGTCGTGCGAATAAACACTCACAGAGCGCGCCCTGCAGGATATCATCGAGAAGTGACGTCATCAGTCTGATAAACAACAAATATAAATAAATAAAACTAACAACTTGAAGCGTCGCGCAGGAACTTTTCCTGTAGCGCCAAATTTGCCATGCTTATGGGTGGGCTAAACTATGGGCTTGGTCGCCACTGCACCGCACTCACCCCAGGGGCAGTACCGTGCCACATATGGGCCAGGTCCCCACGTATGGCAGCAATGACGACGGTGGGCACCAGGGTACAGGGGACCAGGTACAGCAGGGCAGGTTGGGCCCCACGCATCAGGTACAGGCCCATGAACGTCAGGAGGAGGCCAACACCGTAAGCTGTCGTAAGGGATGCACAATATAAAATTTTATTTCCACCAATAATGAACATAATAAATAACTTAGAGAAATGCCATTAAGTGAAAATCATTTAGATATATGAAGATATGAAAAAGAAGAGAAACTCAGCCAGAGAGTTGATCGAACAAGTATAATTATTTGCTGCAGATCCACGAATTTCGGAGAGGTTACGTTAGTTGGGATCTGCAAAATAACGGATAAGGGGGCCTCTGAATCGTCGGTCATTATGAGTTTGTGACTCCTGGAGCAGCAGTTCGTAATTGTGGAGGGTGTTGCTCCCAATATTTGTCAAGATGACTTTTAAACGCATCGACTGTCTCGGTAGCAACACTTTCGGAGAGGAGCCTATTCCCGATATTCACTATGATGTGGCTACGGGAAGAACTGCTGACTTAGAGTAGTTCAGTGAGCTACCTACGTCGTTGAATCCATCGACTGCGCAAACGAGAGAGAAGATATCAGCAGCAAGCCCGCACCGAAAGCTGTCGTCGGCATTCATGATACTAACTTATGTTACAAGCAGTTATTAATATAGGAGTAATAGGCTAAGGGGCTAAGGAGAGAGAAAATATGAGCGCCAGAAGCAACTGGAGCTCTGCGGTTGGCATAAACATTAGCAAATGACTAGACATAATAAACATAAGACGCATGGCGAGGAAACAGTTACAGATATAGAGAATCTGGAGAACATCAAAACTACTACAGTGACGAACTGTGAAAAGAAATCTTAATGAGCTACTGAGAAAACGGTGTACAAGTGAGTAAATATTATGGTACCGAGAAAACGGTGTACAAATGAGTAAATATTATGGTACTGAGAAAACGGTGTACAAGTGAGTAAATATTATGGTACCGAGAAAACGGTGTACAAGTGAGTAAATATTATGGTACTGAGAAAACGGTGTACAAGTGAGTAAATATTATGGTACTGATAAAACGGTGTGCAAGCGAGTAAATATTATGCTACTGAGAAAACGGTATACAAGTGAGTAAATATTATGGTACTGATAAAACGGTGTACAAGCTAGTAAATACTATGGTAGCTACTGAGAAAACGGTGTACAAGTGAGTAAATATTACGGTACTGAGAAAATGGTGTACAAGTGAGTAAATATTACGGTACTGAGAAAATGGTGTACAAGTGTGTAAATATTACGGTACTGAGAAAATGGTGTACAAGTGAGTAAATATTACGGTACTGAGAAAATGGTGTACAAGTGAGTAAATATTATGGTACTGATAAAACGGTGTACAAGCGAGTAAATATTATGCTACTGAGAAAATGGTATACAAGTGAGTAAATATTATGGTACTGATAAAACGGTGTACAAGTGAGTAAATATTATGGTACTGATAAAACGGTGTACAAGCGAGTAAATATTATGCTACTGAGAAAACGGTATACAAGTGAGTAAATATTATGGTACTGATAAAACGGTGTACAAGCGAGTAAATACTATGGTAGCTACTGAGAAAACCTTGTACAAGTGAGTAAACATTACGGTACTGAGAAAATGGTGTACAAGTGAGTAAATGTTATGGTACTGAGAAAATGGTGTACAAGTGAGTAAATATTACGGTACTGAGAAAACGGTGTACAAGTGAGTAAATATTACGGTACTGAGAAAATGGTGTACAAGTGAGTAAATATTATGGTACTGATAAAACGGTGTACAAGCGAGTAAATATTACGGTACTGAGAAAATGGTGTACAAGTGAGTAAATATTACGGTACTGAGAAAATGGTGTACAAGTGAGTAAATATTACGGTACTGATAAAACTGTGCACAAGCGAGTAAATATTATGGTATTGAGGAAGCGGTATAAAACAGCATCAGAACGTAGACACTGTAAATAGCAAATTTCACAAAGAGTAAACGCAGGGAGGCGAAAACGTTGTAGACATCAAGAAGCATAGGGAAGAAACAAGATGGACAGGAGAAAAAGAGGAATCAGGGCGTGAAGAAAACTGTAAGCACGAGAACACACAAACATACGTAACGGAACTGAGGGGCTGCGGATAAGCAACACATTGC
>LQNS02278156.1:891339-911333 GCA_001587735.2 Parhyale hawaiensis
CTACGTGCATTACTGAGCATTTGTCGACATTAAAGTTCATCTGCCACGTTGCGCTCCATTCCATGAGGTGGTCAAGGTCTTGTTGGAGCTCGGCTCTTTTCATTGTAGGATGGCATAGTTTAGTATCATCTGCAAATTTACTGATTTTACTACGGATGTTAAGATCGCACCACACAACACAGAGCTGCTACACCACGCAACACAAGAACTGGTACACCACACAACACAGAGCTGCTACACCACGCAACACAAGAACTGGTACACCACGCAACACAAGAACTGGTACACCACACAACACAACACAGAGCTGCTACACCACGCAACACAAGAGCTGCTACACCACACAGATTAAAATAAATATTGAGTTGTGTAAGCCTCCAACTGCACAACTAAGGTGATATAACGGGGGGAGGAAATAACGGACATAGCTAAAGCATATCGGCAGAATATTGGAACCCATGCACGAAGGTGTTCTCCACACAAGATCAACGCGCATAGGAACAAGTTGGAAAAGAAGAGCAAGAACAGATGTTATATCAGTAATAGTATGGCATTAGAATGAAGCAAAGTGGGTGCAAAAGATACACGTCCCGAAGGCCTAGCTAAAGGCTAAGGTAATCTATTTAAACTAGCCCTACACACAACACAGTTACATCATTAAACAACACATCTACTACACCCAACAGCACAGCTGCTACAACAAACATCACAGTTTCTACACCACGCAACACAGCTGCTACACCATATAAACCAGCTGCGACACCATACATAGGTACAGCAGAGCTTTTACATCAACAACACAGTGCTACACCACACACTACAGCGGATACATTACACAACGCAGCTGCTACACACAGCAAAGCTGCTAAGCCGCACGACACAGCTGTTACACCACAGCTGCTTTAATACACAACACAGCTGATACAATACGCAACAGAGATGCTAAAACACCCTCACAGCAGAGCTGCTACATCACTGAACACACAAGATGTTACACCACACAACACAAGACCTGATACATCACACACCACAGAGCTACTACACCACACAACACAAGAGCTGCTACACCAGACAACACAAGAGCTGCTACACCACACAACACAAGAGCTGCTACACCACACAACACAAGAGCTGCTACACCCCACAACACAAGAGCTGCTACACCCCACAACACATGAACTGTTGCACCATACAACACATAGCTGCTACACCACACAAGTAAGCTGCTACACCAAACACAGCAACTCGACTACACCAAACAAAACTACTCTGTTACACCATACAACACAGAGCTGCTACACCACATAACATAGAGCTGCTACACCACCACGCAACACGGAGCTGCTGCAACACACAACACAGAGCTTCTACACCACACAACGCAACACAAACTCATTGCATTTTGAAGTGTTTTTAAGTTTTTCAAAGGATTTTATAGCCATTTCCTATTCTTTAGTTCATTAATCAGTTTCCAATTAGCTTAAAGTTAGCTATTTCTGTCAAGTTGTATACTTAATCTGAAGTGCTTTCAAGTTTTTGAAAAGATTTTAGAGTGCAATTATGAATCATAACATCTTTGCAGATGGGATATTTAACATAGCCATAGCAGATACAGGTACGGTAGTCTGCTAAGTAGTTTTGCTCAACCCACTTTCCTTAAAATCATTCTTCCACAATAGGAAGTTGAAATGAAGCGACTAAGAATGTTGATAATTTGCTAGCTACATGTTTGCAAAGCAGAGAATCCTTTAAGTGCTGGATAAAATTCCTAGAACTAGAAAAAACAGCAAAATATTGAAAAAAAAAACAAATAAACCAAAAAATCATGGTTTTTTCTTTAAACCCAAAAAACACAGTTTTTGCCAACCCTGATTTTTGGGAATGTTAAGAAGAGTAGCTAACTGACCAAACATTCGTGATGATCTGTTAGTAAGTTTACCTGCTTGTCTCAAGGTTTGTTTTCATCTTTGCCTGTAATACCTATAGCTAACCCAGAAAGTTACGAACGAATCTTCATACAATTAGCAGGAATAGTTAGAAATGCTCCAAGGAACAAATATTCAAATTTTGGTGATGATCCGTTAGTCCGTTTGTGTGTTTGACTAATATACATGTATACTTTCCTTCCAGGACATAACTCAAGAAGGCAGCTACTGACAGACCCTTAAGAAAATTACAGGAACAGTTATTAGTGTCGCAAGGCACAAATAAAGGTGTGGATAAGAAGGAAACCCTAGTTTTACGACCAATTTGTATGTTTCATCAACAATGCTTTGCTTGTCAGAGGTATGCGCCCTCACACTGCTTTCCTAGTAAGACTATGCACTCGAGCATTGGTATATCTAAAGGGGATTACACAACACACACTAGCTAAAAGAATGGGTTTCCTAAGCTAATCGTTCGAAAATTTTTCCAAGTCTTCGTCAATACACCTTTGAGTTCAACACAAAGGTGTAGATATGTTAGTCGTCAGTTTAGTTTTGACAGTAACTAACTACCGTTAGTTAAGTTTTGGGAATTCGGACATCTCTTCAAACTGGGATAGAGAATTATAACTCACTACGTGTCACTAATTCTCCTCTGTTATGTAACATAAGTGTCAATAAGGGGAAAAAACTTTGTCGACAATCGCTTCATCACTCGACACTCCAAGCCTGGTCACCTCTATACAGTAAGGAGCCCTACAACATAACAAAGTGTAACAAAACTTTCAAGGCAACAAAAGAAAAAAGATCAGCACAATATAGGACGTAGCTACATGCACAAAGTGAGATGTAGCCAGCCAAATATTTATACGGCAAGTGAAATGTTGCTACTTTCATGCAAACAGTAACAAGTGCAGAAACTGAGATGGCACAAAGTACGTAACTCGACTAGAATCATTTAGGATCAGCGAGACTTTCTCACGCACCTGACACGAGTGAGCCTATACCGTAAGGTATTCATTGACTATAGTCAAACCAGCGTAAGCAGTTCTTTAGGGGCGGGGCTAAATTGAACGCGGCAGTGCCAAATCTAATCTATTGACTAATGCACTCGAGTGTTCGAATATAAATATAATTTTATCGATTGAGACAAGTTATACCACGCGCTTAAGTGAGATTTGGCAAAGTTGCTTTGGGATCTTAGCCACGCCCATCGGATTCCTTAAGCAGGTCTGACAATAAGATCATGCGCCACACTCACCAATGACGTTGACGGTGAAGTACAAGGGGCAGTGCGGGCCTCTGGAGCGCAGATCATAGGCGTGCAGGAAGGCAATGAGCAGCCCAGGCACCAGTACGTCACCAAAGCCCAGCAGGTTGTAGTTGCCGGAGAGGCTGCACACGGACGACACCTGCCAAGAAAAAACAGTAACATGCTTTTACAGTACCTAGGTGATCGTGTCCTAAAGGTCCGTAGATTTGACAAATGCATAATTATAGCTACTCACCAATGCGAATTATTTTCTTATTATACTAAGGAGGGTTTTCCAGCGTATTAGATAGAGCGATAAAATGTTATATAATATAGTTTAGAAGTTGAGCCGAACTCAGATGAGTTGTTTTAGTACAATTTCGGCCAGGTGTGCCATGTTTGGCAGGAAGTAAGGCGCCAGCTTCTCTAACCTCACACGACTTGGACAAACAAACTTGTTCAGCCGTGCGGCGTAAGGAAAGAGACGAAAAGAGGAGAAGAAAGTGAACACTCGTGCGAGGGGGGAGGGGGGGAGGTCCCTTCAAGGCCCCCACACAGGAACATATAGGAGTTCCATGGGGTGGGTCGCTTACCACCATTCGGCGGCCCACGGCGAGAAACAGAAGAGGAAATACAGACAACCTACCTAACACTACAAAACTAACCTTTTTAGCAGGAACTGCGCCAGCTGCTACATACCCTGCGGAGAATGCACTTGCGGTAGCCTTGAGCAATGTACATTGACAGGTCGGCATATAAATATCCATTAATTTTGTAGCTATGTACTGTAAGAGACTTGATAGTATAAGTACTAAAATGTAGCTAGTACATTTAATAGTGGCTATTGCCCATGCTTGAGTGCATTCATGATCGTCTCTTTTACTGAGACTCTTCTTCTTCCTCTTTTTTTTTTCTTCTCTTTTCCCCAGTCTTTTATATCTTGCTAACATAATGGCAATAGCTCATAGAGGGCCGGGCAAGTTTCGGTGTCTCTCTGAGAATGGGCCTGTTGGTTGGTCTACTGCCGCCTATCTAATCTAGTGCACTGTTGCAAGTTACAAATGACATTTGCAGTTACTAATCTAATGAGCAGCGAGGAGTCAGGTCATACATAAATATATAGTCTACTTGTTATTGTAGAGCAATTTAGAGCCAACTGACAGGTAGCTAACTACCCTATTGTCACTTTCAAGTACATGCCGTTAGCTATTGGCAAGTGCACCCCACACGTTGTAGTGACCAATGTGCAGTGAGGGTCTTTTTAACAAGCCTGTAAGCGTGAAACTTTCACCCGCAACGCAAGGAAGTTTCGTAAACGTTAATGCGAGTGCATAAGTTGTTTGAGCCTCGCCAGACACAACTACGGTGTTTTAAGAAAGGAAATCGAAGATATAAATACAAAAGTGGAACCCATGCATGTGGGTGTTCCCATAAAGGATCAACACGCATGGGCACAGCAAGTGGGGAAAGAAGAGGAACAACAAATTAGAGCAGCATCAGTAGAAGTGTCAAGATAGAAAGCGGTGAAGTGGGTACAAAAGACAGACGACCAAAAAGTGTAGCTAAGATTGTGGTAATAGTATAGGGTTCCCCTTTGGGGCACAGCTCCTGGCAACATGGGGTACGCAAACCTAACTCTATGGGAGGGCCATCCTATGCCCTCTCAGGCAAATAGGATCACTATACATAGGATAATAAATATGGCTGGTATGTAGGTCCGTTGACGAAGTGTAAAGTGACTTGAGTGGAGTCTTGACCTTTTTACTCCGTGAAACTTGTGGTACCCGTCGACAAGAGGTAGAGGAGGCCACGGAAATCGGTGGAGGTGGTACTACGACAACGGTAGGAGGTATGTACAATGTGTCACGGTCAGACATAGGTAGGGTGGTCGGTACCAATGCTATCGGTATCACTCAAAAGCTATAAGCTAGCTACGGGGTTGGTAGTTGAAGGAACCAAAAAAAGCACTGATCCGTAGGGTAACATGTCTAGTACCCGTCCACCATGCTAGTAGCCGTCCACTTGGCTTTAAGAACTTCCTTTGTGAAAACTAGCAGTGCTAGAAAGCCGTACATAGGCTTGAACTGTAGGCTAAGTAGTACCTACCCTACAGTGTAAGCCAATGTACGGCTCTCTAGTACTGCTAGTTTTCACAAAAGTTTTTAAAGCCAAGTGGACGGCTACTAGCATGGTGGATGGGTACTAGACATTTACCCTATTGGTCAAATAAATAAATCTTGGCATTGGCAAAAAAATAGGTGTTGCTATTGTTTTCTAATTGAGCTTGGAATTGGCAAAAATAAAAATAAATGAATGAGATATTGGTACAGCATTGAAGAGATGAATGGCAGGAGGTATTGGTACGGTATAAAGCCAGGTATTGATTATTAGCAAAAATTACCCAACTACCTAGCTATTGGTATCAGGGAAAAGATAGTTTTTGGTTTTGGCTCTTGGCCAACAGCTAGGTATTGGTATTGGCCCAAAGGTACGTAGTGTAATTAGCCAAAGACTAGTTAGTGGTACAGTAGTAGTAGCAGCACTGGATAGAGACTACCAATTGTAATCGGTGGAACAATGGAACTATAAAAGTGTAGACAGATACATTGTTTCAGTTTTGGAGAAGTCTCAGTTCCGAGACAAGTTGTACAGTTTACTTATTTTTCCCACATTTGCTAAAACACTTCTTATAGCCAAGACCACACGGAATCGAGACATCGCACTGTTGACCAGTCTATGAGTTTTTATTATACTTTTCTGCTATTAGCTCACTATGACGTCATCTATTGTAATAATCCAAGAGAGAAGGCACTGGATGTATACAATTGAAGTTTCTGGATTTCGGAGGCGGAGTCAAGCTTAGTCATCAGACTCCGCACCCCTGCTACAAAGATGCCGTACCTCAATACTGAAATTTAGTCTGTTCCAATAGGCAATTTAATTGGTGCTATTTTCAAGTAGGTAGCTACTAGATGGATGTGTGGAAAGCTGCAACGACAGAAATACAACCAAATAAATATGCGTGCACCTCGGGCGTTGAGAGTGAGAAATAAATTGCTCAAGTAATTAGCTAGAGAGTCAAAAGAACGAAAAATTGACAAGGTCAAGGGGTTAAAATAATCCGTTCGGGAAACCTTTCCCATCGTCAGAAAAATAAAAATTGGAGGATAACTTATCTTACTTTTAAAATAAAGTTTTTTATTTATTTCAAAACTAACTAGCTACTCGTTCACAGAGATGTCAGGGGGAGGTCTAAAATGTAAATGAATGAAGCTCCTTGGAGGGTCCAGATAACAGAACCTGTACAGTCAGAGTATTTGGGATCAGTTGTAGATTGTGAGAAGTGGTGCAGCCCAGGTCATGATGTTGAGGCTGGGTTTTTTTTCTAAGGATGTGGAGGGATTCTCAAATTGTGAGTTCGAACCAGAAACAATGCAACCTAAACCCAATCATCACGAGGTAAGGTAAATAGGTCCCGACTGCCTAACGTACGGTAATATGACTAACAGAGACCACTGGGAGCGCCACCTGCAACATGGGAACGGGCCGGTGGGTCCATCAACCGCCACCGTCTACTGGAATTTTAACTACTGAGCAGAAATAGAAGATGTCCCAAAGGCCTAACTCAGAGTGTAAAGTAAGCAGGTTCCCTGGGCGGTGTGCCTCATGATAGGATGACTCAGACTTACAATGACAAACCTAAGGAGCCAAGAGATAGCCATATGGCTTATGGTCCATCCTAGTAGAGAAGAAATGCAGAAATATGCAGATGACAAGAGTTACTCACGGAAGTGAAGAGGGGCGTGATGAACACGAAGAAGATATCATAAAAGAAGAGGCTGCTGAGAAGCACCGCACAGATTCTGAGGTTGGGCAATCTGATGAGCCTCAGCATGTTGACGCTGTGTGAAGACAAGGTAAGTAAGCCCCAACTCTTTACTGAGTAAGTGACAATAAATGGTAACTTCCATAATTCTCTTTGTTACAAAAGTGGTTTTGAGTCACTTGTTTTTTGGTAAGCGCAAAGGCAAGATGACAACTTACGCTGGTCTTTTGCTCTGCCATCATATATTCTTCAGAACATCCATCGAATGTATCGTTACATTATATCCTAGGAAACAAAACTGCACCGTAGTAGGAATACTGGCTAGGAGTAAGCAACGCTAGTTCACTTCCTGATGACCCTTTCAAAGTTTGAGTAACAGCTGCCGAGAAAATGTGCACTTTTCTGATGTTCAAACTAATCCAGCATCATATGAGTGAACGTATTCAATGTAGTACAAACCACGTGTAAAGACGGCCGTTGGTTCCCACGGTAATACTAGACGGTTGGAGTAGATCTGATAGTGTATAATCAAAAGGCCCGTAACTAGAGAGGACAGCCGAGACACAGAGAGAAATGAAGAGGAGTAGCACCTAATAACTTTGTACATATGCCGGGTCTAAAATTGCAAAGCGATATATTCACACCATGTTTCATTGCATTTGTGATCAATTGCGCTAAAAGCATACGGCGCAACGAGGGATTGAGGCGACATTCTTTTATTTATTATTGTTATTAGCAAGTAATTTAAGTCTTCGTTTCCACAATTAAAGCGATCTGTCAGAGGAAGAAAGAACAGAGACAAGTATCATATGTCAATAGAAAAAAAAGGAAGCCATGCACGAGGGTGTGGCCACACAGGATCACCGCGCATGGGAACAACAAATTGGAAAAGAAGAGATGAAAATAAGTTGCAGAAGTATGAAAGCGGAAGGAAGAAAAGTTGGCTCAAAAGACAGACGTCCCGAAGGCCTAGCTAATGGCTAAAGTCGCTGCTCCCCAGAACAAAGGTGGGCGACCCTAATTAGCTTGATTTTTCTTGTGACACAATAGCAATAAGAGCGTCGGGCGAGGATTGCTTGAAAAAAAAAAAAAAAAAACAGGGTAAATTTATAGCTTCCAAATTGGATGAAAACACAATGGGCTAGGCTCCCTGTGTAGCACAGTTAACTTATTGTTGCAGTTTTTCCCAAAGGCATTTTATTATAATGTCGACATAAAGCAATAGCTAACTGAACAGGCCAGAGTCTCAGTCTTGGCTCCAGTCTGGGAATGGGACTGTTGGCTCGTCTCTCTCCAGCTGTCTTATACAATAGTCGGCTACAAAATGAGAGTTCAGTCCCCAAAACATCGCGTACCTATTCATTTTATTTCCATTATTTTGATCCGAACAATTCACCGCTACTTTGATATTGCAACGCAACGCGTCCGGCGCTGGCAGAAGAAGTAAGTACCGGTAGTGTTAAAAAAAGCAGATTACAAGTGCTTCAGGACGCCTAAAATCCTCCAGAGGTTTCTCATATAACAGGTAAGGGAGACTGTTGCCAGCGCCGTAATCTACTAAAGGCAGCATCTACGCTTTCGATTCGTCATATGGTTTTTGTTCGTCTCAAGATTTAATCCAAACTCGGCAAACTTCACTAGCGCGCCGCAATATCAAAACGTACTCACCAGAAGGCGACACCAAGGGCGTCCTGCAGGATCCACGCGTAAGGCTGGTTACGGAGCACAAGCCAGGTGATGACGATGCCCAGAGAGAAGAGGAACAGTAACATTTGGCGCACCTCCACTTCCCCTCGAATGACGTATATGTTGAAATAGGGCGTGCTGCACACAGTAACAATGCAAAGTAAGTACCGTAACGAATCACTGGCAGACCTACAATACTGACAGATAAGAAGTAGCTACCTATCAAATAATGTGTGCACTACGAGTACTGCGCCCAAAGGCCTTGCTGAGGCAAATTCTGGGGTCATTGTGGAAGCGCTGCTTCCCATAACATAGGACGGGCAAAATTTCACTAATTTCTAACTCTATGTCCCACCCAATAGGGTAAGTGCAGCAATGGTCGGCCGTGAGGTAGGTAGCTAATGATCGGCACCCGTTCATAATTATGAATAACATAGCACACACCTTCAGATCACAATTATAAACAATCCAAGCTGTGAAGGGGTGCCGATCATTACATTACAGCCTACCATTGCTGCACTTACCCTGCCCCCCGAGAGGGAATGAGACCTTCACTCTCGGCTATTCCTATCTTGTGGTACATAGTTTTTCGTGACCTCTGCACCCTCACTTTGAGCAAAAAATAAATTCTGAAGCTCATCCTTATATTAGTCTAAGAGACCGTATTATGAGGCATCTGCTACTGTGTATAAAACAATTGTCTCTCTAGCACAAAGCGCAGACTTGCTGGTGCTTACAAGAACTACAGACAGAACGAAAAGGAGGAGCGCAACTCACCGGCAGGTGGCACAGGGTATCCTGAGAATGAGAGGCTCGAGACAGCAGTACACGGCAGAGACCGAGGCCACACAGAAGAGTCCAATGATGACGTACACTGGAATAGGAACAGCGCTCTTCTCATTAAACTATTAATTCATAATCCTATTCACACCAGGTTGTGTTATTTTGTGACAATTGTTCGTCGTCCTAATGTATTTCAACGGGAAAAAACGACCGTATTCTATTGAAGTAGCATAACCTAGTACACATAAGGTCTTAACACAAGGCGGTGTTTCAAGAAAGCACAAGGAACTATTATTATTGTATTCATAGTTTGAGCCTGCTCGTTCACGGCGCCCAATGCAAGACGAGGAGAAGCAAGGGACATGCTGTATGTCAAGAAGATGGAACCCAGCGATGGTTTTCCACCCACAATGGATCAAATGACCAACTGAACAGCAACCTGTAGACAACCCGCGTCTTGCTCTGAGTGGATGTTTACACTGGGCAATTGGCGAACTGTGCAACTTGAAATACAGCCAGAAACCGCCATGCAATGGAACGCTGAGAGAGCCACGCTTGTTGGATTTTGTATCATGCAATTTTAAAGTTCAGTCGGTAGCAGAGGGAGCTGTACCGTCAGCTCCCGTACCGGACTAAGGTTCAAGGTAAGAGAGTTTGCTAGCGCAGCGATTCTAAGTCGCATCGCGCTGAAGGTTAAGTATTTTGTCTCAGCATTTCTGCCGGAAAGACGTGAGTGACGGCGAACTCACATAAGTGAGTTATGTGTCTCAATTTGATAATGCACGAGCATCTCCAGCCCTACAGGGTTCGGCTGAACGAATTTGCTTAGCAGGGCGGCACCAGACCAGAGACGAAAATCGAAAGGAGAAGAAGACAGAAGAAAGAAACGCCCGCGCGACTAGCCAGTTCTGTGGTCTTCCGCAGGAGCAAATGTAGGAGTTCCGCGAGAAAAGTCAGCCACCTCGATCGATGGCCTATCTCGCGGAACAGAAGGGGAAATATAGAGAACATACCTAACATTACAAACTAACCTTCTCAGCAGGAACCGTAGCAAGCTGCAACCTACACTGCGAAGAAAGCACTCGGGACCCTTGGGTTCGTGAGGCTCAAATATATTGCGGCAGGGAAAGGGCCCGCCAGAGTACCGAACTAATGTTTGGTATTCTCTCGTAATAAATAGCATAGGTAGGGCAGTGAGCTAGTATTTTTCTCGAAAAGATATCATCAGCCTCCCTAAGTAAGTAGCAATTAAGCTTTCCTAAGAGAGGAAAAGGAAGGGGCATATAGTATAACCATAGACACGTGGAACCCATGCCCGAAGGTGTTCCCACACAGGATCAATGTGCATGGGAACAGCAAAACGGGAAAGCAGAGGAAGAACAGACGAAAGTTATACCAGAAGGAATTGCACACTGGAATGAAATTCTAACTCCCAGTGTAACGGTACTTCAGGATTCTAAGAATACCAGTAGCTATAGGATGTCTTTGACACAAATGAAGCTTACCTCTTGTTACCACTTTTCTAGACATGCATAGAGATAGCAGAGAGTAACCGACCTAGATAGTCATGGAAATAATAGAGAGTAACACGCATTAGGTACAGAACAACATTCTCAAGTACTTACCTAGACACTCACTGACGCAAATAAGAGCAACTGGCATAAGACACATTAGTTGTGTTTTGAATCAGGGTTGGCTGGTTTAAACCAAATAGAAAACCATTGTTTAAACCAACCAAAAAAAAAAATGTTTTTTTTTTTGTTTTTATTCAACTATTTTGGTTTTTATTCATAATCGGAAAGTAGCTATCAAATTTTGGTCACACAACAGAAAGGATGAGTTACTGTGTATCTTTTCAGGAATCCGTTTGAGTGTTAGGCCAGTTAGGGTCAACCATTATATTTAATAAAAACCCATAACTTATTGAATTTTACATTATTTCATTTCAGAGATGCTTTTCCGATTATATTCTGCTAAGCTAGAAGCTACTGATAATTAGAAGTAGTAGTTATACAGTTGCTATTAGATAGCTAGTGAGCTCATGAGAAGCATGTAGGCATATAGCTATTTCACTTTCTTCAGTTCATTACTCTGCCCTTAATTAGCTAGAAGCTGGCTATTTCTATCAACATGTCTTTATATTTTGGAGTGTTTTCTAAGTTTTTCAAAGAATTTTATAGCTATTTCACTTTCTTTAGTTCATTACTCTGTTATCAATCGGCTAGAAGCTTCCTATTTCTGTTAAGTTGAATTTGTAATATGAAGTGTTTTCAAGCTTTTCAAAGGATTTTATATTGTAGTTTTCAATCAAAGTATTTCTGCAGTTTGCATATTAAATGTAGCCATAGCAAATACAGGTACTCTGCTAACTGCTTTTTCATAACCCCTTTATTTTAAAATCGTTCTTCTACAATAGGAAGTTGAAATGAAGTGACTAAGATTGTTGATGATTAGCTAGCTACGTGTGTCTACACAACAGAAAACCCTTTAAATATTGGATAGAATTCCTAGAACTCGGGAAAAAAACAACAAATCATTAAAAAAAAAAACAAATAAACAAAAAACATGGTTATTGCCAACCCTGTTATGAATAACTTACCTAGATATTCATATAGGTATTAGAGAGTAACTCGCATGACGCACATGCGTCGTATTTTCCAATAACTTACCTAGATATTCATAGAGGTAATAGAGAGCAACAAGCATGAGGCACATAAGTAGCACAAAGAACAACATGACGCGAGCACTGATGTAGAGGTCATCACGGCCTGCAGAACCGGACCCGCGCCTGTCCGCAGGATCGCCATACCCCCTGCCCAGTGAGAGTTCGCAGTCTTCCTCGTACCTTTCCGCACAGTCAGTAGGTACAGAAGATTAGCATTAGGACATGATCATCAGCATCACCACAGCGCCGGAAATTGAGAAGTGACAGACTTTAGCGTCAACAACAGTGAAGTATGGATTAGATTATATGAATGTTGGAGTGAAAAACCCAAATTAATCAATCAATCAAGAGAGGTGAGACAAGAAAGGAAGAACAAGGGATGTAGAGTTAAGGTAGTAAGAAGGAGGAAACAATGTTCGGTGTTCTCACGAGGGATTAAAGCAATTGGCTACAGCAAGTCACGGAAAGAAGAGGAAGAACAGAAAAAAACACACCGAGCAGAATGAATCAGATGGTTGCGGACCGAACCAATGAGCATTAGGTACAGCGATATGAATCAAGCAGAAGAAGACGTTACGAGTAGTAATGTGAAGCAAATAAAGGTATAACAAACAGGTAAAAACAATCAGTACCAGCTAGTTATGAGGACCTACTGCTAAAATCAAATAAAATACAATAACAAATAAGTAATACAATCAAATAAAATGCAATAACAAACTGGTGATAACAGAAGTGAAAAATAAAGAAATTGGTCCCATATCATGGGCCAAATAACGGCACCATAAACAAACAATGATACAATATACAGTCAGCTCTGTTCGTAAACACATTGGGCAGAAACAGAATCTCGCATTACGAGAGCTCCGCTGTTCAAGAAATTTACTTAATAAGCAATACGTTTTGTAGTAGGTAAATAATGAATGGAAATGTATCTGCGCCCCTAACAAGCAACGGACATACTAAGACACAAATAATGTTAGCTCACTTTACATAAACTGTACGGTTTGAGTAGCTACCTTCAAATCCTAATATAGTTATGTAAGCAATGGTCAGAATATCAGACACAAAATAAGCCTGAAATAGAACAATAGTGACAAGCTTCATCTAAACCGCCGCTAGATGGCGGTCTACCGGCACGCAAGGGTTGCGGAGTAGGAGAGTCTAACTCTGACATATTAGATACGTAGGACCTTGACTTCAATACCACATTCCCAATCTCTGCACCTAAAAGCTAAAGGAGCATTAAACGAGAGCATAACTATTTATCTTATATATACTGACGTTAATTATTGAAACCAGGGAGTGACTAACTGTCCGTCCATGAATCCATAAACATCCAACCCTTTGCTCCAGGTAGTACCCAAATATATCCGCATCTGCGGTCACAGTGCAACCCTCCCACCCTACAGGGCCGACAGACTGGGTAGAGGCAGTGTGATCATAGATTGATTTAAACTCGTTCTAAAAGTGCGATATTAATTGCAGTGCAAAATCGCCTTTAAAGCTGATGTAAAACATTAACTAATTGGGATTGCAGGCGCTAAAAGTAGCTGGATCCTCAAAATTAGTGCGCCTTATATAAACATATTATTACTAGCTCCGCTCACGCTTAAGTACCGTACTACTGTGACAGTTGAATTAACTCTTCAAATTAATGAAAGGAAGGGTAGAACACTTCACACAACTAAATATAAATTAGTAGGTAGTAGCTAATACTTAGGTAAATATTGTTTTACTATTATTAGGAGTAAATCAAATTACGTATAAATAGAATCCAAAGTTCAATTCTGACGTACAGTATTAGCTGCAGTATATATGCTTTTCAATTCAATTATCACAACCCAGAGGATGGACACAAGAGAAACATCAGAGACTTGCAGTTACTGAGAAAACCACGGGGGTTTAGACTGGTTAGGTGGGTGCCTGTTAACTATAAAGTGAAATTATTGGAGACACTGCTGCTATTTCTATGGAAAAGTGACAGGGTAGTTGGTGCTTCCAGGTGACAGTGAAGGTGTGGCACCTCAGGGGAGTGAAATAGTTTATATTTAACGAGATGTCGGGTAATATGCATGAAAAAAACATTTTATAGCTATCTGATGCAGTGTAACAGAAGCTATGTAAGAAATTTTCAAGGGTGTAATACGTAATAAAAAGGCAAGAAACTACCGGAGTAATAGTAGCATAAAGCAAAGAATTTAATTTAATTTATCATAAGTTAGACACGATGAAAGAACTTATTGTATATCTACCGGCAAATTATCGCTAAAATAACTAGTAGCTAACCACAAAGTTGGGCGAATATATATAAGAACTACCCGATAAACAGAGGGCATACCATTTACTATTCCCACTCCTTCTCCATATAGGATTGCTTAAGTTCCAAGCGGCTTTCACTCCTACAACTCAAGGAATAAGGTATCTTATCATGCGGCTAATTAAACCTACTCCGGACAAAGCACTGGCCTTCACGCGGATGCATAAGGTACTAGCTATGTATTTACAAGCACTACTCTTCACATAGGTGCATACTTTAGCAAATATTTCTCTTCACCCAGATACATGCCTTTAAAACAGCATGGCATTTCATATAGATACTAACTTATAACTAACTGCTTTAAATAGCAAGTTTCTGACCGACCCAACATACCGATACGCAGTAGTAAGTACTGCCGTACCCACACAGCCACAAGCCTCCTTGAAATGTAGTTATATACTTCACCAGTAAATTTCTCTCATGCAATTCTTGGGAAAAAGTTTCTGTATTTTACATTAAGCACAGATGCTTCATTTGTTATAAGCGGAAGTTATTGTGATTCACATCGTTAACACAGACTCAACACGTTTAACCCGACTCTTTTTTTTCTCCTTGTTTTTAGTATTCTCAGAACAAGTTTTTGAATCTCATTCAAGAGCTCACTACTTACAGCTTGTGGCGTACGAGCCCCGACCAATAGGCACCAATGGTGACGGTCCCCACAGCCAGCAGCCATATCACAATAAGGCTGTAGTTCATCACGAAGCCGTCGGGAGGGAAGTAAACGGCTGCTAAAGTTTCAGCCGAGTCGTTGGCCTGCACAGGGAACAATGGTAAGTCTGGAGAACAGACAGGACGGCAACAGTCCAAGAAATGAGAATAGACAGTAATACTGATACCAGAGAACTGATAGCATGCTACATCAAACGCTGAAAGTTGAAAAGAGATGATAGTAGCAGCTCGCAACCATCAATGCACAAAGCTTTTGCCCTACATAGCTACATATTTTTCTATTTGTATCAGCAAACTCACGGAAAAATTTTCCAACGTAAGATGGGCCAAGAACTTCGAATTCTATGACATCTTGCCTGTGGCACAGTTCAGATTTTCAAACCTACGAGGAGCCGCCAACGTATGAGTGCGTCTGAATAATCACTCGGTTAAAAAATTATATACCTACAGTGTCAGGGGTAGGCTTAACCTATGTAGCTCTCTATTTGCAACAGTTTCTATGCGAAAGGATTTTTTCAGTGAAAGTGTCGGCATGGCCTCCCCCCCCACAACTGCAAGCTGAGAGTTTACCGCAGGGCAGTGTTCTGAGCTGCACTTAGTTTTTAATGCGCTGGATAAGCTCCCTACTGTGCTGCTGCTGCACGTCTCGACGTACCTGTATCGATGATGTTATGCTCTATAGCTACATCTAGTGCCTACTTGCAAGTGAGTACGAATGAGCATTCTCCACTGATATTTACAAATAGGACCTGCATAATACGTGTCGCGTGTGAATGCTGGTGTCTCTAAGAAGTAAATTCACTATACTACGCGGTAGCCCAAATGACTGCACTACATAACTGCGTCCAGTCAGACGAGGTAAACTCACTGATTGCAACCCTTCACTTACATTCTATAGCTACTTTATTTCCATGAGAAATTGAGAATACTGTATACGGTGGTTATGTGTTATTAAAAATTCGAAAGAGCTCAATTTGCTTCCCATAAATGTAAAGTTGCAATATAGAACAATTTTAGGCACGCCATAGGTGCTTGAAATTAATCCCAATTGATATGGTTGACCTGAGAGAGGCAGACGAGGAAGCAAAACGGATTACAGCACTTTAAATGACGTTGTTATCAACTTTATTAGTTAAGTATCTACTTAGTTGTTATAGGTACTGCAAAGAAATAGGGAATTTAATGCTTAAAGACCTACATATACGGTACTGTATTAGCTCACCTTGAGAGACAGATATGTGTCATTGGATATAAAAGTGAGCCAGAGCGAGAGGTTGGTGGGAGTTTCCAGAGCTGGCGGGTCATCCAAAACAAAAATGCTGCCGAAGCCTCCGTATCCCTGAAATTGTTCATTACCACACGATAAACAGAAGTAGGTAGTAGGTAGCAAAATAGGCTAGTGTTACTAGCATCTGAAGCTAGGCCTATATCAAGCTGAACTTCTCAAACACATTTATCTCCGCATTTCTGCCGGAAGGTCTCGAAGACTGGAATAGAATTCACATGAGTTGCATAGCCTAAGGCTCAAGTGCGCTAAGACAGAGAGCAAAACAAGGATCGGGGCATGGAGGATGACAACCAGATACCTGCCTGCCTAACAGGGCCAACTTCACGAACTAGCTTCATTAGCGGGAACCGCGACCAGATGCAACATCCCTCGCCGAAATTCACTCAGGTTGACCCTCGGGGGGGGTGCGGCCTATACACATTTTGACAGGTTAGGGATTAGAATCCGCCAGGATATCCAACTGGGGGATTATTAAAAAATTAAACTAGAGTTGTATACATTCTTCCTTACACCTGTCATGTCAAGTGTGTAAAATTAGAGGACTTTGGGAATCATTAGACTTAGTAATTAGCTACTGATTCGAATGAGGAAAAGTTAGGGTAAACTAGCACCTACATCGAGACAAAATTGTTTGCCACAATGGATCAAAGCGCATTGGCACAGTAGCTAAGTCAGGAAGGAAGAACAGAGCTAATAACTACTGTTAGTAGTATTATAGAAACAAAGAAGAAAAGTAGGCTACATAATGGAGGCTACAGTAGCTAGCATGATAATAATTTATTGATCTCAATACATCAATATACGGTACTAGAACACTCTGAGAGCGCATACCTCCGCCAAGCGAGGCAAACTCCAAAATCTAATCATTTGTGCCCTTTGATAGTAATAACAGCTAGTGCAATTTTCTTGAAGATCCGTTTATAACTTTTTGAGTTATCTTGGTGACAGACAGACAAACACGAAGAAAACATAACCTCCTTGGCGGAGGTAAAAATACAGTGGTGGGCAAGCAACGACATATAGGTAGTATCGTTAACGATAATACTAAGGCTTAAAGCCCCTAGTCAATTAACTATCAATAGTCAAACGAACCATAAATTATTAGTAGTGCGAATGCTCCAATGAATCAATCCGCAGTATGTAGTAAGCTGAAGGCAGAGTAGGTACCTCTGTCGGATGTCCTTTACAAATGGAGAAGCCCCTGGCTACGCGGGAGTTAGTGCTACCGACAGAGGCACTCTCCCAAAAGTGAGCCACTGCAAAACCTCTGAAAATTGCGTGGATTCCATCAATGTTATTTGCTTTACAATTATAGCTGCACTGACCTGCACGTACGCAGCTGCTTCCAACACGGTGCAGCTGTTTGTTGGCAGCTCGCCGTCCAGCAGCACCACCTGGTCAGTTATGTCCACTGGAGGAGGAGCAGCGGAGCACGGGAACCACTCCATGGCGTCCACCACGAGGTGGTATACCTAAACCATGACACAACTAAAGCTTAATCCAGTACTACCCATGGTAACCCATTCTCTCAAACATAGGTAGTTTCTATAAATGCAATCCATTTATAATAGTTTTTCTGCATAATGTTACATTGTGCTTGTAGGCCTGATTTTACCTTTACGTTCGGAAGTCATACTACAGAGATATATACTTCTACTTTTCCTATACCTATAAGATTCGGGGAGAAATGGTGTATAGGTACCTGCTCGTCTTTGCCAGTGGCGTTAAACATCAGTTGAATAGGACTAACACTATTTGAAACGTGAGCACACTGTCCTCATAAAAAGCATTGGACAAACTCTTCATTGTATCAAATGGAGAACAACATCATACAAGTGCTAGACTTTTTAAAAGGAGCACCAGTGTTCTTTTGGCATAACGGTACAGTTACCGCTTCTTGATGGACGGGTCCCGGGTTCAAGCCCTGCAAGGGTCACTGGTTGACAAGAGGAATGGCATTCAGTAAATAAAAGGCCTAAGCTCTAGCAAATGACCTAGCATCGCCTGATAACGTCTGTGCTGTTAATCTTTCTGAGATCATGGCAATAATCCATTTGTGAAATAGGTATGTGTCCTTCTGGTTGCCAAGAGTTAAAGCAAAGAATGCTAACTCAAATTAGGACGCTTCTACCACTGTTTGAAATGGTAATAAACATTGTCACCAAGTACACTAAAGTTAAAGGTTACACAACTTAGGAGTCGACTATGTAACCAGATAACAATTTAGCAAACAAAGAAAAGTTTGCACACATGCAACGAATATTTTTAGAAGCAAACACTGCTACAACAGCTGGAGACGTTCCTTCGTGAGCACAGCTAGCCTAATTGATTCTCAGATCTTGGGTACCTTAAAGAAAAATACTTGCTAAGCCATGTTGTCGGTCAAGAAAAAACTTGCTAAGCCATGTTGTCGGTCAAGAAAAATACTTGCTAAGCCATGTTGTCGGTCACGTTAACATGACAGTCATTAGGTCCCATGTGCACTACTCCGCGGCCAAAAATATTGTACATTTGTTAAACCAACTAAGTGCAAACCAAGACATTTTACCAACTGTAAACCGTCATTTCTGCTGGTTTAGCAGCTGTTTCTAGTAAACTTTTAGCTATCGATTAAAATTTGTAGTAAATTATTAAAAGCAAAGAAAGATGTACACTTTTCAGCCATATTAATGGACAAAGCAACACATTTCAAAGTTGAGTAATACGCAAGCGGACCAACACATTTTTAAAATTCACTCGATATGGTCTATATATAGACTCACTTAGACACATTAATCAAGTAGATACCATAGCCAATTTCTCCATCTTAGAGTAAGCTTTGTAAATTACTCTTGCATAAGCTTCTAGTTAAGTGATGCTCTAAGTAATGACAAGCAATCAATAAACAACAACTAACAAAGGGGCATGATATTGATGTCTGATGGCTTCTGCTACGTATTCACACCAGAGGTCAGCTAGCCATAGGGCATTTGTACAACTTCACCTAGCGACGTGTTCAGCCAGGTCTCGACTGTGTCAGGATTACTATGAAAAGAAAGTTCAGATGGGGCAAAGCTGTTGGCTTTTCTGAAATAACTGGGTTTATTGAGGATTTATGACTACCTACTAGCTGTAAACAACAGTGAGTTACGGATCATAGTTACCTACTAATTGATAGTTGATATTCAGGCCGGCCATACAAGGGCATTAACGGCAACTGCGTCATGCTACCAAAAAAGGGCGGCATGTAGCTACTATGCCAAGAATATCACCAGTGAGAACTACCTACACATGATCAACACACATGAGCGCAGCAAGTCAGGGCAAAAGAGGAAGAACAGACGAAACTAGAGCACTCTGAGAGCGCATACCTCCGCCAAGTGAAGCAACGGTAGAAAAAAATTCAAATTGGCTCTGAAACCATAATTTTCTTTGTATAAACTCCAAAATTTAATCATTTATGCCTTTTTATATTATTAACAGCTTGTCCAATTTTCTTGAAAATCCGTTCATAACTTTTTGAGTTATACTGTTAACAAACGTTATGACAAACATGAGTCAAACATACAAACGAACAAACCGATCTGCACCAAAATTTGAT
>LQNS02278156.1:927603-948152 GCA_001587735.2 Parhyale hawaiensis
AACGATCCATCTATGGGAAAATCCGATCGTAGCCATAATACGGTTCAAACGAAGCTGTTCTCGATTGCATCTGCATCATTCTAAACTGCATTTTCAAGTGCAAGTTCGATGTTTAATGAAATGATGTAAACTAACAGAAAAAGTACTTTTAGCGACATGAATAAATTTTTCTTTAAATGGGCTGAGTGTTATATTATGGTGGCAGGCAATCGCACATCGCACGGGTCCCGCAGTAGAATGTAAATCATAGATCCCGCACTAGAATTGAAATCATCAAATACACCGATGAAAAATGGAAATGTTAAAAACATGAAAGTCTACATAATGTTATCTCCGGACGATAAGAAACAAAGGATAGCGAAGGCGTGTAAATATAGAAGAAAAGCAATAAGAAAAGTGTCTCCTAAAAGCGAGATTGCTATATTTGCTTGTGCTGTCTTTATATCTCTATAATGATGTACAGGGGCGAAAATTTTGATGGTAAAATATCTGCCAGATCCACCAGTGATATACATAGTGTCTAGATATATTGCGCATGTACAGGGTGACTTAAGACGCGGGCGAGCCTACGTAAAAGTTGCATTGCCACGCAAAGCTACATATACCTGACTGGACATTGCTATGCCACTAAAAAGAATATCTCAGGTATGAGTCGTTTCTGGCAGTTTGTACGTTATAACAAGCAGCAATGGCTAAGCTTAGGCAATATGTACCTCTTACTTTTGAGTTAGTTTAAAGTTGCAATGACGCATAGTTTAGCGTGAATTTCAAGCGCTATAAGTTGTAGTCACGGCAGCATGACGGCCAAAGCGAAAAGTTAAGTGGCTGAGCAATTATTGCGATAGAGTGCCCACACTATTACACTATTAGGGATGAACTTGCTACGAGTTGGAAGACCGAAGCGCTTCACGTTCTTGGAACAGGTGTTTCTGAGCGCATGATAACGGTTGAATCTATTAAGACACATCGATTGCAAAATGTATGTACAGTTGTGAATTGAAACTCAATAGTAATTCAAAGACAGAGTCTGAAGTGAGCACGTGGCCCTCGCTGTAGTCGAATAGCTGCCGTGGCTCAGAGTTTAAACAGTTTTTTGAAGATAATGTTAGATAAGTCGAAGCCGCATACACAGCAGCGCAAGGGGAAGGATAGGGAGCAACGTTGCGATGTTTCGACTCTCGTGTGCAGCGCACTTGAGGTTTCACGTAATTCGTAAGGATTAAGCAACAGGCGTTGTTTATCGGTAGGTTAGGTTGAGAAGCTGCATTAGGTTGAACTAAAGTGAGTTATAATAGCGTTGGTTGGAATTGGTTTATTATAAAAAGCGAGTACATTGACTAACCAACCGTTGAATTTCCACGGGTCCCGCTAGTCTAAGCTATTACCGTCAAATGTCCCTATGTGGAGTCAATGTTAATAGTACCATTCATGGATGATACGATACCGTGTGGCCCATGTGTCATTTCTATTATTAATTGTAGAAGTCTCTTCTGAATAGCAAAGAGTTAATACTTAGAAAGACAGTTAGAGACATCAAATTTTATGGTTATGAAATATATTAGTTTCATTTATAATAGAGTATAGATACATTCTTCCTCTCGTTTAGGTTGTAGAAAGCAATCGCTGTGGTCCTCATAAGTAACTGCATATTCATCTTCAACTCTCAAGCAAGTCACACTATTGAAGAATCCTAAGGTGCACTACGTCGTACCTCTCGGTTTCTGGTAGAGATCTCCTCGGTTCTCTAGAGTAACTTGAGACTCGAGGTAGAGGCCTTCGAATCTGTTGTAGAAGAATTCCCAAGTGAGGATTCTTCTGTCCGGCAAACAAGATGAAAGTTGATGGAAGGTCTGGATGATCATCGGTCGGTCCAAAATCACCCAGTCGAACTGTAGAAAGAAACAGAAAGTACTGTAATTATTTCGTGATTAGAGTTTGCATTAATTGCTTTGTATATTCCAAGTTATAAAAATACTCATCACGTGCTCAAATTCCACAGGATACCGTAGCAAATTACGTGCAATATCCAATTGGTAAAAAATATAGAGTGGAAGGATGTAGGGGGAGTAATACAGCATGCCTTGTGGATAGGGTGTTTAGGCTATCATCGTTGTTCCACGCAGGAGCAGAAGGCCCTGAAATCATAGTAATCATACGTGGTGTTTCAGAAAGCAGCAGCAAAGAACCTTCAGGCTGAAGTCACTGTACCTGCTGTTCCAGGCAGGAGCACAGGGCCTTCAAACCAGAGTCGGGCAGACTGGTGAGGCCAAGGGTAGCCCGCTGGGCCACGGCGACGCTGAGGTCATCCAGGGAGGCCACCAGGTAGCAGAAGGCGTGGGCCAGGGCCCCTGACAGCTTCCTGCAGCCTCGCATGGCACTGGTGTGTAGGAACCGTCCGATCACCACCACCTTCTCCACTGCCACCAAAGTGAGAAGATAATAATTATGAGAACGAACCTCTAACGTCATTTCTGTAACAATTTTCACTGCAAACGCGGTGGGTAAGTGAATGATAGTCTTAAATTGGAAATGACACTATGATGTGCCACATAGCTAAAACCTCTTGTATAATCAATAGGGATGAGAGGAAGTTGGGTGAAACGCAATCATTGTGTCTATTCTCGAATCATCGTTTGCTATGAGATATCTATAGCAGTCTTGCTATGGCTACCGCCTTTTCAACTACAGCAGCGGCAAGAGGATGTTAGAAACGGAGCGGGAAACGGTAAAATAGGGTAGAACTCCGCGAGGGGCAGTAGCCTCTTGAAATTTAACTCTGGTAGCACTTGGACTCGGACTAGCAAGATTAATTTTAATGGAGTGCTACTTGAAACACAACAAAATAGCAGCTAAGGTGCTTACCTGCTTGGAAGCGAACTTTCCAGTCGGGATGGTTGAATTCGTTCTCGCAGAGTTTCCAGAACACGTCGGGACCATCCGGCAGGGCAATGAAGTGCATAAGCAAAGCTGCACACACTTCAGATACATGGGACCATTCGCCACAGATGAGGGACCACATCCTGGGACAAACAGAGCTTTATTCCAGACCAAAGCTCTGCCGTGTACATATCTCCAACTCTCATGTACAGAAAATAATTGCTAAAACTACTGCTTGCTAAAACGTAGTGGCATCACTGTAAGATACGGAGACTGTATTAATAACCCCCGTCTGACACCACACTTAGCTACATGTTGAAGCATGCTAATATCTGTATCGTGAGCCTTTTGGACCACGATAACATATACCAATTACGCTAACGTCCGGGTGCCCTATTATGATATCGAAGCAATACTAATCGAGACCACTAGCACCTGTATTCCCAGAATTATGGCATCACAGCAACACGTGGTGAGTATACGTCGGTATTACAACACAGTAACTCCATAGCAACATGCTGAGAGCATAGTAACGTTTTCATCATAATATTCTAGGTCAGTATGAACATGCACCTAGTATACTAACATTCTTTCGCAACATTTTAGGACAGCAACAACATACGTCGAGTACATTAATGTCTACATCGTTGCATTTTCATATAACAGCAACATATAGCGAGTATACTTACGTCTGTATAGTAACATTCTCTTGGCACCAAAGCAGCATCCCGCGGTGCTGATGAGCAGTTTGCGTGAAGGCCTCCCCATGCAGCACCAGGTACTTGAGGCACAAGCAGATGTGGTACACCTCGTCACCATCACTGATGCTGCCCAGTCTCTGTAATGAGGACAAAGTCGCTATTATCTCCAGCCAGTTTAACTGATGAGAATATTGTTCTTGCGAAGTAAAATAATTGATGAGAAAACGTAGCCTGAGGCTCTGTATGGCTTACGGTAAAAAAAAATCTCGTTGCTAATTAGTGAGACTTGTATGGATGCTCTAACTTTCTATTGCTAGCGAATGGCAGTTAAACTTCTCGTTCATTTCAAAAATAATTTCTATTAGGAAAGAAAACTAACTCGTTTGATGTTTCTAGTGGAGATAAACCAACTCCCAGTCCTGACGACAATGTATGTATTGCTCTTTTCAAAATGAAACCTAAGATCACTAGCGTCTGTCCCGAGCAGAACATGGCCTCCTCACCTCGCTGCTTGCTCACAGCTAACTCAGTCTCAAACTCAATCGTTTTGCTGCTAACATCAGCAACACGGTTCCTAGTGGCAAAACCGATACATTTGTTGGAAGTTTCCAAGCGTGGCCCAGTGGGCTTAGCTTAACCCAACTTTGCAGTACAAATCGATGGCACCTCCAACTGGACGACAGGAGGATGTAAAACGGTTCACCAGTTGAAGTGGTTGCGCCTGCGTAAGGCTCATCCAAGCGCGCATGGCTGATCTTTGAGCATACATGTTGCATAAGCCCAACGCGTGGCAGGTCAGCTTTAACAAAGGAAGTTCAGTTGGCACTAAATGGTCTGTTTATCCTAGTAATTTGGCTCTACGACTTTCGGCATATCGAACGTTTAATGCATTTGGCATAATTTTCTCAGCGTGTCAATTGCCCAGTGTCTACTAATCTATTCTAAGTAGACGAGAGTCATAGCGGGAACGCACAGCCCGAAAAATAGCACAACTTCCGAGATAAAGGTCCAAGAGGCACTGAACCCCAAACAGACATTGCTCGTGGGGTGCAGATACACAAGTAGAGACCCACTGTGTCACTGTCACCAATAGAGCTAAGGCTTCGCTTCTCGTCGGCAGGCTGCAATAAACCTCGATGCAGTGGGTTCTAAATACCTCAAGTAGAGCGTAGACAACTTGCAGCTGCGCAGGCAGATCTTCTAATTTGAATTTGAAATTCCCCTGTGATGTCACCCAAACGTCTTCCTCTTCCTCCAGCGGCAGCGTCGTGTCGATGGGCTGGTCGTTGGCGTCTACAACGCTGGCGGTAGCCACCTCCGCCTTGGCGTTAGCTGCGGGAATAGTATATTATCAGTTATACTAATAATTAATTGTTGATTACAGGATTAGCGCGTTATTGAAAAGGACAGTTTCATGGAGATGAGCTAACCACGCTGGCTTTACTTTGCCCAGAGATTAAGGGCAAGTTCGATTGGGCACCGAAATTAAGCCGTCGTGGTTGACTTGTCCCGAACTGAAGACAGAAAATTTGGCGGAGCCACGCTGAATCCCATTGCAAGTACTGGGAGCAACAGGATTACTGAGAGACGACTGAAAAATTCCATTTCTCGGAGCAAAAAAGAGTTTTGGGGAGTCTGAAAGGTGACCAATGAGGGACCCGCGCATGAGACTCAATTGATTGGGTCGAAGCCTGCACACCTGCCCGGAGTTTAGCATAAGTCCAGCCTAGCAGGCTTAATTTTGGCGCCCACTCGAACGTGCCATCAGTCAACAATGGCGGTTGCGCTTCTTTCAGCTGAATTTGAGCCTGGTAGTCTTAAACAGATCGTTGAACCGCTTCAAGACTCCATCCTCATAAGCTTCGAGTCGCTCGGTTTGAGATTACTCCTTGAAACTCAATCTAAGGCAATAAAACCAACATTCATCAGTCAAGTTCTGATTAAACTAGAGCACCCTGAGAGCGCATACCTCCGCCAAGCAATGTAAAGGTCACGAAAAATTCAAATTGGGGCTGAGACCATCATTTTTTTTTATCAAGAACAAAATTTAATCATTTTTGTCTTTTGTCAGCATTAGCAGTTTCAATATTTTTTTTAAATAGCCGTTCATCATTTTTGAGTTATGTTGCTAACTTTAGTTAAACACACGAACAGATCAACCGATTATCACCAAAATTTAATCATTTATGTCTTTTAACATTACTAGTAACTCCTGTAAATTTCATAAAGATCCATTCCTAACTTCTTGAGTTATTGTGTTAACAAGCATAAAACTAAAATAAGCGAAAACTAGCCTACGAACCAACCAACAGAACATCATAAAATTTGGCTATTTATTCTTTTTGTGATATAACTAAAAACTAGTGTTAATTTTATGAAAATCCGTCCATAACTTTTCGAGTTATGGCTTTAGGAAAAGGAGGTAGACAAACAAAGAAACAAACAAACGGATCTTTATTAAAAATTAATCATCTGTTCCTCCTCCCTTACGTAACAATCCCTGTAAATTTCGTCAAAATATGTCCATAACTGTTTAGAGTTATCTTGGTGACAGACAAATAGAATAACAAACAAACAAGGAAACAGACCAACCCGATGAAAACATAACCTCCTTGGCGAAGATAATTAAACCTGATAAGAATAAAGTACTTTGCTGGTACTGTTCTGCTTGTATCACGCTATTAAATCGCACGCATAAGGCATGCGTCAATCTGTGTCAGAATGAATTACAAGTTGGACTTTCGCTCATAATTTAAAGGTGCGGTTGGTTAGTGTTACCTCGGCATGATATGAAGTGAGTGTTGCTGAAGGTAAAGGGGAAATCCTCTGTCTACTGCACTTTAGCTAATATCGCCACTCGCTGCATGCTTTCATCCCAAAGGTGATTCACTTGTGCGATGTTGTAATTAATGAAAACGTTGCTCGAAGTCTGGGCTGGTTTATTTTAACAGATAGTTACAGACGTCTCCAGACTTACATTTATTCGGCCAAACTTTCGGCCCAGGTCAAAATTAATGCCCAGACGAAGGCACTATTTCCACCAGTGCTGAAATCTTACCCCAATAAATTGAGGAATCTATTAAGATATATCAATATGTTACACTGTAATTGTGTTTAGGTAGTTATGCAAGCACACCTTAGAGCTAAAACAAAGTAAAACATTTTAGCACACAAAATGTCTTGTATATTACAGAATGTTCACCAATGACACACGACCACGCTGAACATCGGCACACTAGTCACTCGTAAGTTGAATTTCACGCATTCTAATAGCTTACAAGATGTCCCCTTCTCACCACTTTGAGATTATTCCCAAATAGTAGAATAATTTATCTGATTATGAGAAGTTTGAATTGATTATAAAAATCTTTAACCTATAACTCGTTAAATTTCATACATAATC
Source organism: Parhyale hawaiensis (assembly GCA_001587735.2). Taxonomy (NCBI): domain Eukaryota; kingdom Metazoa; phylum Arthropoda; class Malacostraca; order Amphipoda; family Hyalidae; genus Parhyale; species Parhyale hawaiensis. Next base: position 934,585 of record LQNS02278156.1, read on the forward strand.
TAACGGAGAGTAACAGAGTCCAGACCATTATACTGCAATAATAATTATTGATCCTATTTGTACAGTCATACCATTTGTTGTAGCTTTCCTATGTTAGTAATTTTTTTCTCCTTTTGATAAATGTAATGGTTCTGAGGAGACAGGCGCCTGTGCCTTGACTTCCTTCTGAGTATGGGCCTCTTGTCCTGGCTATCGCCGGCTATCTAGTCTAATTTGTTAAGATTCAATTGATGGTTCGCTGCTCCTTAGGCCGGCTGCACACTAACAACTTTCGTTGCCGCTAGCAGCTTAGAGGCAACTCAACTAATTCGTATACGTAATTACGGCAAGGCTTCAGTTTGCACAAAATTTAACTGCTTCAAAAAATTTCAAATATTTCAGTCGCTACTGCAATTTTTACACTCTAGCGAGTGGCAATGTTGAACTTTCAACGATCTCTCTTATTTATGAGCCGTTTTGGTTCACAATGCTTGATATTTTAAGAATTACAGCGCGATGTTCATTGACGTCATGCTGAAGTCACGGCCACGACTGCGCAGTCGGATAAGCTAAGTTGCGTCTAGGCTGCTAGCGGCAACGAAAGTTGTTAGTGGGCAGCCGGCCTTACGCGTGTAAGAAAACATGAAACTGTTCCAAAAACTTATTAAGCACCGGAATGAGACGAACGGTATATATATATATATATATTTGTTATTGTACCAATGGAGAGACCTGAACAACATTTCTGAAGAGGGCACATATCACTTCTTTTGCAGTCATGTATTAGAAAAGTAGTCAGTGTTCCCGGAAACAAATGAAGGCGATTATATAGTTTGTAAGTGAGCGGTTACCAATTGTGGCAGGATTCTGTGCGGTTGGTGACACTAATGTAGCACACGTAACCCCAAGGTTGTGACTGTAACATGCTTCTGTGGTCTCGTTATTGAAGCTAGATTTACAGCAGTGGAACTGGTCTTGTCCTCTGTGGCTCGGCATAGAAATGAAGAGAAAAGATTTTTTTTATGATCATGCAAAAGCAAATTAGGGAACACAATTAAAAGCAATTAAAAACAATCAAAGGCAAACTTACGACCGTAATAAAAAATTTGATTATAAGCATGCAAAGGCAAAATTTAGACACAGGAGGAAAGGCTTACCGGCTGGTTGGTCTGCAGGTAGTAAGCAGGCATACAGCAGCACGTACAGAGAGACAAAGAGAGAGAGGGGGAAGACAGATACATTAAGAAATAAGGCTTCCACGACTTCTGAATATCAGAAATAACATCATGTAGCAGGTGGCGCTTAGTTTATATGTCTGTAAAAAGAAAAAACACCTGAGAGTTTGCTGCCACATGTTTACTTTGGTGCAGTGTCCAATTTCCTTTTCATTTGTTAACCGAAAAGAAAATTCAGAAAAAATTTTCTTCATTGGGTCAGTGAAGAATTTATTGTTGTCTTTCCCTAAGAAATAACAATATATAGGTTTCGATACATGATGTCCATCAAAAACCAACTATGCAACCAGTGGCTAAACGTAAACAATCAGCTTTGAAGCCCATGACACAGTAGGTTGAAGTGTTTCGAATAATAAGATAGTTATGGAGACATTTCCATTAACCGTAAGTATTTTTCTAGACCAGGTGCAGCAGCCTAAAAAAACTTCTCTATGGACAAATCCTTTGTAAGCTGATCTCATGAGAAAAAAAACCTGGAATATTATCAGAATTGTAACCAATTTTAAAAATCATATGCAGCATATATGCAATGATAACAGTAGAACGATAGCTCGATAGTGCTTTATGATTTCAACATCAATATAGTCTTGTGTGCTAAGTTGTCGTATCGGAGTCCACATTGACAAGTTCATAAAATTGGAGACGTGAAGCAACATCAACGTTTCTAAAGAGGTCAAGTCCTGGCTCTTGAAGCAGCACCAATGTTTTCAAGTGCATGGAGTATATACATTTATAAATGTACTACAAAATATTAAGTAAACGTATATGCAACATACATCTCCTAGTAAATGAAGTCAAAGCAACATGAAAGTAGCCATATAGAAGTAAAACATGATTGAAGCGACAGTAACACATATTCAAGAAGACAAGAAGACGCATTTGAACCAATATCAAAGTGTTGCAGTTGGTGGATGTCGTTGTACCTGTGAGACTAATGCAGTCGCTTCTGTCCAAAATCAATGTAAACGCATAGAAATATTCAAACAAAGATTAATGTATTCCAGCATATCAAGCAGACATGTTTGAAGCAACATCAAAGTATTCAGGTAAATCAAATTGATGCGAAGTAACAACATAGCTGTGCCGGAAAATTGGTTGGAGAGACAAGTGAATACACCAATAAAAGTACACTGTTAGCGGATTTTGGCTATTACACATAGAGAATGGTGACAGTTAACGAAGGAACAGTCCTCTAGATATAATGCCCTGTTCATACGCTAGCCTTTTGCACTGCATTAATGCTTCAAAACATTTCACTGTTGTTGAGTCCCGACAAAGACCGCGATAGAAAATATTCTTAATGATATGCAGTGTAAGGTAACGTATTAGTTCCGGTGAAAAGCAATAATATTTCAGATAAATCTCACCTGAATCTTCATCCGTGCATGTGGTGGCTGTGGCGACAGCCTCTACGATCTGCTCCTGTGGAATATTTGCCACCAAGTCCATTTCTCCCACAGTGGCAACTGTGGCAGTCATTACCTGCAACATAGTTGTCAGTACCTGCAATGCGGTAGTCATTACCTAGAACAAGATAGCCATTACCTGTAACATGGTAGTCATGTTCTGTAACACTGTAGAAATTATCTGCAACATGGCAGTCATTATGTGTAACATGGCAGTCATTGCATGTAACATTGTAATTATTACCTGTATCATGGTAGTCATTACCTGTGACATTGCTTTAATTTGCTTACAACCAGTTACAATTGTTCTCAACGGCAAAGATTTCGGTTACCTTTTACCAATATTGTATCTCAGCCGTTACAGGCGACAAAGATTTGTATCTTCTTAACCAATAACGGTTTCGATGTCCTAGTTGAAGTCAATTGACTTGGATGACACAAAAAATAAAGTTTTTCGAATTACCGTTTTTCAAAGAAACGGGCTTATCTTCTGTCAAGTCTAAGCCACTAGATTGTCTTGACCTAAACTTTCTCGTTTGTCTCAGTCGTCAAAAGTCAGGGTCACCGCCTTTCTTTCCAAGACAGGCGTGTTTGATCCTCCTAATTCAAATAACATCCATGGGGGCAGTAGATTACTTTACATTGAAGCAGCTACCTGGGTCAATGCAGAGCCAGTAGACGCTACTGCTGTGGCCGCAGTAGATGAAGTGGTAACCGTCGTCGCAGTGCCGGCAGAAGTAGACGCTTTTGCAGCGGCCGCGGCTTTGTCAGCTTCAGCGACATTGGACTGAGTTTCGCTTTTGTTCTTCTCGGCTCCGGCATCTAGACTTTTGAAAATATCTGCGACCTGAAAAAATTTAATAAGTTTTAACAGCGCAACGCCACCAATGAACATCGGATTTAGCATAACGATCACTAGTAGGAATAATACGTGCCACTGGGAACAGTGGGTGTACGATAATGCGTGCCAATGAACACATTGGGCGTTTAACATAATGACAATTCACAATATATATGCATAAGTAAGTATAAGTTAAGGGACAGTAAAACATTTGATTATTAATCCTATATTAGAAATAAAATACTACAGTAAGAGGCTTGAATATCAACATAATTCTTGATACGTAGTATGTATCGTGATAAAATTTCACAACATTGTTATACATGGCTAAGAAAATAGACAAATATAGAAAGAAAAAATCACACCCTCTATAACATGTATTGCTGTGTACGCATGTACAGGCGGTAATCGACGAACATTAAGTTGTATGCACCGTAAGGTACGAGGAATGGCTGAAAGGCTTTGGCGTCAAGAAGGCTGTGCATTGTAGCTGGACAGAGATAGCAATGGAAGAGTGTAAAATTTACGGGCCTATCGGGCAAACTATATACTTTATTAACTTTCTTCAGTAAATAATGATCGCAAGATTGCACTTAACCCCATTTATATATCTATTGTATTAGAATATATTATGCGGAGAACCACGCCACCGGAAATCAGTCATCCTTGAAAAAAATAGAAGACTGACTTGCCTGGAGAGAAACGGCTGTGGTCCCTTTTTCTATTAATCCTCCTTGCATGCCGCTTCTGAACCGCTCTTAATCCCACAACTAAACCTGTTAATGGGATTTTTCAGAAAACCCACGATCTTGGGAAAACCCCATTCTTGGGCAGCTTTGGGGTATGGAGGACGGATACTTACGCTGACACTCTAAAGTTTCTGTATCGTACCGGATAATTCCCGAGCTGTAACTAGGGGCAACGGGAATATCAACACAAGGCGTCACACTCACCCTGGAGTTGACCACAGGCAACTTGGGACAGAGATAAGTAACAATTTCAGTTCCAAGTTGGAAGAAAGTGTTGATGAGGAAGCAAATGGTGCACTCAGTCTGACAGTCGTGCTTGATGAGATAGGGTGTCCGCAACATCTTGTTAAGTAACTGCCACATCGCAGTACTGATGCCGGAGGTGATGGGTTGATGCTTGGTGACGTTCTGGACCTCCATCTGAAACAGCGCGAAAACTTTCCTCGACTTTTAATGATTCAAGGCGATTCAAGCACTTCAGTGGGTTGGTACATTAAGAGGTTGAAGCAACAGTACTTCACTCTTAGGTCTAACGCTGGAGGCCAAAAATCGGCAACGAAAAAATGGGATTCTCTCAATAGCTATTCTTTTCCCCCTATCTACTACTGAAGAAGAAATTCCAAGATACCCAACATTTTTCTTGCGGAGAAGGTATCTTGGATACGGCGGGAACGCACTTAGGCGCTTGCCTGCATGACCGTGTCTGGACATGTTCATAATAGCTCATGAGAAAATCCCATTTTTACCATTTTGACCGCCGGCGTCGGAGGCCACTTGGACCTAAGAGGCAAGTACTGTTGCGGTCTATGCTCTATACATAACTTTTTGGCTTTGAATGAGACTAAAGTGGGAAAATTTAGGCCACTTAATAGTTTGTAGCGTTTACCTCACATAACCTGTTCATGGGCACGCCTAAAGCCGGGATCACACTATGCATGTGCACGTGCAGCCTGATTCAAGTATATGAAGCTCTCACGTCGTTGTAAGGTGTATGTATTTGAACTCGGTAGCATAGATATGGTGGTACGAACGACGTGCAAGATGGATATTCTCGCACTAGTTGCACGGGCTGATGCATAGTATGGCTCCGACATAATCACATCTCCTGCCACGTGTAATTAACTCATACACAACATACAACATCACCCGCCACATCAGACCTGCTTGTAGGCAACATCCAGCATGAGCACGTAGCAGGTAAGTATCAGTTCTGGCTCCGACTGCCCAGCACAGCTGGAAGAACCTTTACCGTCCTTCTGCTTCTCGTCGTCCGAGAAGCCGGGACTGCTTTCGTTGCCGCTCCCAGACACTGGTTCTGCAGAGGCAGGAAACAGTTTCCTCTCATTACACACAAGTAACAAACTCACAAGTTACATGAAACTCAGTGCAGCAAGCTGGCATGTATAGTTGTGACATAAGTAATAGTTTTCCTACCAAATATTGTAAACACAGACCCCAGTCTTTTGTCAGATAGACTACACTATAATTCTGCACCTGACGCCTACAGCGACAGATATAACTGTTGTTTGATGAATGCCAGAAACACAATCATGGAATTTTCACGGCAGCGTATCGGGCTTCCCGATGTTGCCCTACCTGTCCGTAGAGGGAAAAGTGTGAAGTTCCAATAATAAAATTAGTGATAATAACACAGGAACCTAAAATAAAAGGTAAACTGTGCATGATGTTACAATAAATGCATTGATCAGAGAGAAACACAAAAATGTTTGCTTGTAATTCATGTAGCTATAAGTTATCGTTGGTACAATCAATGAATCTTTTAGAGCACCAACACGACCTAAAAATTTTCCTAATAATGTTGCCTGCCATGACGAGCCCATGCAGATGATGGTGTGTTTCTTGCTAGAAACTAGTGAAATGGCCGGACGTCTACAGCCTCTGGTGGTTTTACTACTTTGCTTGGGCTGCAAGGGCCCAGCTCTGCTGCACATTGTTGCGTACACACTCTAGCATACTAGGATGAGTAATGTGTATTCCAGCATGCTGAAGAGAGATGCGTCTGTTACAGTGACACATGCTCCAGTATGTACACTTATATACTATAAGCGTATCATGCGAACTTACATGCATTTACACTATGACGCCTTCAGCTAAAAGTTAATGGAAACAGTGGGAAACGCGCACTTCACAGCGTATCTTTTACAGTAAGCTCTACTCATTCAGCTTCGATCGATGCACCTTACAAGGCTTATCCACACATTCGGTGTCTCCTCTCACTCATCTCTAGCCTGTCTTCACTCGCTCATGTATGCAGCATATTCACTCACCCACTGAAATATATTCACTCATAAATTTGTTGAGTTTATCCACTCAAACACCTATGCAGTATATATTCACTTGCCGATCTATGCAGTATATTCACTCACCCATCTCGGGTGTTTCCTCGCCCTGACTCCCATCCTCCTTGTCTGAGTCAGAAGAAGTTTTACTCTCCACTTTTCCCTTATCCTTGTCCAAAAAGCTGCACACTCCCTTCTCGAACATGGACATGAGCATGTAGATGGGGACGCTGATGTTCACGGAGGAAAGCATCTGTCGGCACAGGGACCCGTAAATGCTTAGAAATACCTAATAATTTCTGGTTGTAGTTAATAATTTTGCAGGGAGTGCGAGAACACATGAAAAGTTTTCTAGGGGTGTGAAGCAAGAAAAGGTTAGGAACCACTGATCTACAGTTTACTTGTTTTCCCCATATTAAGAAAACATTCAGTCGCTGAAGCCATTGGAAATCGTGAAGTTGCACTGTTGCATAGATTGCCAATTACCTTTATTCTACCACTCTGTTACTAACGTTACCATGTTACTTGCGATACTCTAATGAGTGATGAAAATAATCACTATAAAACATGGCAATAAAGGTAGGGTAGAAAGCTTGGATGTTGTGAGCTGTTGTAGCTGTAAAGTAGATAGCGTCGTTTCTTCGAAGAAAATAACCCACTTAACCCACCTTCGGACGGCTTGATTCCCATTCCCTTATGACGTCACCTTCATACAAATGGGATCAGCGCCCCCATGATTGGATACATACACCGTGTTATATGATCATTTCAGGAATCCAACCTGCCCTTTTGGTTCAAATGACGTCGTTTTTCGTGACGTCACATTGGAAACACCGAGTTTAAATTGCTGACTTAACAATACCAGTTCAACACCAATGTATTACACTGCACTTCCTAATATGATAATCCGAGCACCCATCAGAGCCTCTTCTTGCTGATACCCGCTACCTCATCTTCACGCACTCTACCTCTTGTAGCTTTACCTTACCTAGAATTCCTGATACCTGCAGTGGAGTCAGGTTACCTGGGATTTTCGCTACCTCACCTGGAGCCACTCCAAGTTCTGTTCCTGAACATTCGCAGACGTGTTGTCAAATCTGACAGCCAGGAAGCGGAACATCTGCTCGCTGTCGAAGCCAAGAGGAGACATGTCGTTGTCGAGCAGCTTGCTGTGCCGGCAAAGTAATACGTTTTGTTATAGATCAATGTCGAGAAAGCCCAGTACATTCTTGGTACTTAAGGCTATCATTGTTGATGAAACACCAATACAATTTTAATACGTTATACTTAGTAATAACCTCTAGTCTTCTACTTAGATGCAAATCAATGACGTGTCCTTTTTAACACCGGCCGTTATTTTAGTATTCGACTTGGTACCTAAGAGGGATCTTTACTGATTCTTAGCACCTAATAGTGAAATTTGTCTGTAAAACTATCTTTATATCACTATCAGTAACTCTGTAGGTGAGTGTACCTAATATGGCCTGATGCGGTGCTCATTAGCGACGTTAGTCTTTTTTTATAATAATTCTCTTTGAATAAAACCAATTTTCGTACCTGAGTGGTATTTTTATGGCCTGCAGATGCTCATCATTGACGTCTCGGTGTATGGCCTCCAGCCAGTGTGGCATCACGGTTTCCCATACAGAGATGGTGATGACTTCGTAGGGGACGAGGCAAAAGAGACGTCGAAAGCCTTCAAGAACATGCTCGGATCGCGGTGACAGGGTTTCCCTGAAAGAAGTTCCAGTAACATTTATGGTATATGTACGATCTCCGAAATTCTTGAATATAATGGAAGTTAGGACAGACAAATGGATACATACAAGATAGTCTTAATTTTTGTGCCTTGGTTAGTAGAGCTCGATTTGTGGTCGCCAACTAGGGATGACTGGTTAGCCGGCAGACGTACGCATTCATTTCTGCTCCTAACCAGAGACCGAAAATGCCAGAAGGTACGGCAGCTGGAAGCAACACACACACAGATATCAGTTTCTGTTATTATTGTCATGAAAGGCTCACTCCGTGATCTTCAACCTGCACACAGCGTCTGCTACCTGCCTATTCTGAAGGACTTTCCGGTCATGTAAAGCTTTACTCTGCGATTGGCTTAGTGGATAATAACAGTAAGACCGAAGTCCTATTCCGGAAGTATAACCCCCCCACCAAATGTTTCCCTCAGTAACTGTTGCAGGGAAGCAACTTGAAATTCAGAACGAATTTCGCTACCTAGGCAGTGCGGTAACAGTTGACTGCTCATTCGACACTGCAGTAAAGAAGCGTATTTGTAAAGCCTCGATGTCCTTCGGTATCATCCTCAGCTTGACTTAGCGCGACAAGGTAACTCACACGGAATTGCTGAGACGAGTTAGGATGCCCAGCACTGAGGGTACGCTGCTGGAACTGCAACTTTGCTGGGTGGGCACGTCTTCCAGATGCTAGACTAAGCCGAAACTAAACCTCTACGGTCAGCTGAGAGATAGGCCGCACGATAGGCCGCTAGCACTTCAAGGATCACATGAAGAGTGCATGAAGGAACCTCGATATTGGTCCTACACTTCTTGGGGAGCTTGCTGTTGACCGGTCGGAGTGGCGTTCCACCATCTCGGCTCGGAGTGAGCTCACCCGACTTGCAGAAACGATGCTTTTCTCTATCCTTTCTACCACACATTGAAACTGTCGTGAACAGACCTATTCTACGCTTTCTTAATCGGCCATATACCTAATATACCTCACCTAACCCTGACATACCGCGCCTATAGTCTAACTTTTCCTGACATGCAGATCAGTCAGTTTCACAAAAAGTATTGCAAAAAGTATAATTATTGTTTTTATAATATGGTTAGTAAGTGCACGATGCACAGAGAAGCGTCGACGGCAGAGGCGTGAAAGTGCACAACTCCCCACTGCATTGTCCGCACCTAATCTCTGATGTCCTGAGTGTGGACGTCAGTACGGGTCTCGAATTGACCTCTTTAACAACCAGCGCATCCATCGGTCGTAACCACTCGACTATCCAAAAGGCGCCAACGTAAACGCTGGACAACCCTAAGCGAGAGATTAAGCTCTGTGGCTTACCAGTGGCCGCCAACTCTGCAGTACTCTGGAGGGTTGGGCAGCAGGCAGTCCACAAATACGTCGAAATGCGTCTTGCACACCTCCTGCAGCCAGCCCTGGAGGTGCTCCGACTTGAGTCTTTCGATGGTAACTCCGTGGTGATCTGAGGACAGAGGTGTACTGTGGTTAAAGCCCGTCTACCCTGCGCAACTTTGCTTTCTTGTGCGGCTGCCACTCTTGGGGATTTCCCCACGACATTTGGCATTGCTCTCTCAGCTTTGAAATTTTAGAGTTGTCTTTTGCTCTATTTAGCTAATTAATCTAATTCTGCACAGTCTTTATATCGTTCTGAGCATGTGAAGGTCATGGTCAATTAGAAACTGCATAGCATTACCAACTATGCCTCAGGGAAGACACTATATGTGGGAAAGTTAAGCGTCTACACTGAAAAAAAAATATATATATATATGTATATTTTGCCCAGCACCAGCTCTCTTTCGCTTCCTCTGAAAGAAAAGTATTCACTTTGGCGACACGAAAACTGCAATTTTCCTTCTGCATGAACACGTACGAAAGTATTTCCCTTCGATACAAGGGAAACGTGCTGGGTTAGGGACAAACTTTTCTTCAATATTATAGAGAAGGCAACGTGAAACAAAAGATTATTGAGCCACTAACAGCACTGAGCGCAATGCGACCTCTTGCGGAATTATTGTCCGAGGAAAGGTAACAGAGCAAAATTGACAAGCGTAGTAACAGTTACTTCAAAACCTTAGGTGCACCCTAAGGATCTGCACTACTCACCATACGAATTTCAGCTTTCTATTTAGTGTTCCTTGTTGAGAACACGTACCAAATATCATATGTTATGTCACAAGTTCACCTAGTTACACAATGCTACGGTAACCTGAGGGCTGCAACTTAGCACGGAGGTAGCCATGGATCAGTGACGTGTTAGTGACATCACATTGCTAGCAAATTCTATCATGACGGTTTTATTATAGATTTGACTGCTGGCAGTAGACAGGCAAATAACTCCGTTCCCAGCGAGGAGCCGAGACCTACGCCCCGGCCCTCTATGAGCTATTGCCATTACGTCAGAATCATCGATATATCTGAGGAAAAAGTGAAGAAGATGAGGAGATTAATCTCAGTCAAGCAGTTTATCGTGCAGGAATAATTATGTATGGCAGATAAGCGTCTCTCTAACCTCACGGGAACAGATGAATTTTGCCATTGTGAGTTTAAATTTACTGCCACAGCACTGATCAGCTGGGATGTAGTGCGTCTGTGTAAGTTTTATTAATGCCACGGCCACTCCAGTGCAGCTAGCCACGTGCGACTCAGCAAACTTGTTGCACGAAAACGTAACGTCGGCCACATTAATCCACTACCCCAACGACACAACCCAGATCGTGCGATACACTTTGCATTGCTGTCGGTTACAGGCAACCTGTCTCCCGCAAAAATAGCATTGTGTTGCCGGTCGCGCTGGTGTAGCCTTGGCCCAAGGATTATTAGACTAACAGGTTAACACAGTGGGAGGAGCCAAGCTGTAGTGCGTCATGGGAAATAGGCTCGTGACGTCATAAAAACTTAGTACATTCATCAGTAACAATTTTGCATCGTTTCTTAATCATTTAATTTGGGGCTCCTGAGTGTCCTACATGTCCTACAATCTATATAGTTGAACAATAACATGAATCGAGGTGTCTACAAACTGTTTTAGCTTGCTGAAGGATAAAATTTTATTATTATTAAGGTTATATTTTCCGTAACAGGCACACATCTAGTCAGAGAGCTTCGTTAAATGTTAGCCTAAGCTGTTCCGTCGCGTACGCGTCGTTAACATGTCTGCCGCTCCTAATCGTACAAACTACAGCATCATTGGAAAAATTATGTATTTAACATTCGCCAGTTTCAACAACATCATTCCGTAAGATAGTTTAGGTATGGGGAATACGGTTAGGTAATATTTTTGCAAGTTTGTTAACGCGAGTCGGACGCAACCCTATTGCTATGTTACTGTAAAGCGCAGCGTATAGCAGCTGATTTTTTTTTAATTTACCGAGCAAATTTATAGCTTCTGCTTATAATATTTAGATGTTTGCTTTAATATTACTTCGCCGGAAGGAAAGCAACTTGTTTCTTTGGTCATTTAATGTTTTTCTTAGAAATCTCGTTTAAAAGTTTTTCTATATCGGTGTTTGTTGAAGCGGTTTGAAATTATAGAGGATGGCAGATCATTGGTAGAAGACGAGAATAAATCGAAAACATTGCGGTATTCACTCATGTAAATCCATCTCTAGAATGCCATATTACTTTTGATAAAACTCACTTGATTTATTGCATTTGGAAGACGCTAAACTTGGCACTAAAAGTGCTTCTGAAACACGCGGGCATTTGCCTGTTGAATTCATCTGCTCTTTTACAAGCCTTTTAACCAACGTTCTTTCAAAATATTATCCTTCAGGGAGCTAAGAAGTTCGTAAATACCTTGATCCACATTTTTGTGCAACTATGAAGATTTTAAAACATGTAGAACACTTTGGAGGCCCTAATGAAATGATTAAGAAACAATGCAAAATGGCTACTGATAAACGTACTAAGTTTTTATGACGTCACGAGCCCATTTCCCATAATGCACAACAGCTTGGCTCCGCCCCCTGAGTTAACCTGCTAGTCTTATAATCCTTGGCCTTGGCCCAACACTCGCCATCGGGGAGGTACTGCAACGCTGCATCTGGCTTATACAGCTTCACACAACCCAACTCACCATCTGGTATGAAGCGCACCACCATAAGCCAATGCAACACTGGTGATCCCCCAGTTACCACCACACAGCTCACCACTATATATAAACTTCATTACAATGAAGCCGTCCAACATTTCGACTCTGGCACGTACTGCATAACGACACTCACCATCTGGCATGTACTGCGTCACAATGAACCAGTGGCAGAGAGCCCCTAAGATCCTCCCAAGCAGGGGTACAGGGGTCTCAGAACTGGGGGTACACAGCCCCACCACGAGCCACACCCCGTATCTGGACAGGACCCGGCCATCCTCCACGCTGCTCGTACTCGCCGGGTCGCTGTCCTCCAGGATCGGCGTGCGGTTGAGGCGGTCGCTTTCCTTGCTCTTCGCCTTGTCGGCGATAGGCTGCGCTTCGCTCAGCAGACTGCCGGGAGGTGTCGGCAAAAATCAATGTGAGTGAGACAAACGCAGTGGTATGAAATTAAACTCAGATTATTGAGTACAAACTAGCCCCTCTAAATTTATAAGGCCGCCACAAATTCATTTTCTTTTTTAACCTTTCTAATGTTCATTATATTTTTATTTTTTTTAATTATGTCTGTAATGCATAATATTACCGGGTTGGTCTCGATACGGTCGAAGGCTTAACTAAGAGTGTAGCTGGGTTCGGTTAGGCTAGAATAAACACACGTTTTACCTAAATTACTGATACGGCACACACTATACCGAGCAACGTTTAGAAATTGCACGATACTGTAATGATTAATTGGATATCAACATAACTGTTGGATGGGTACAGTTAACTACATGTAGCACTCGCAATGCGTTCCACCTCTACAAGTAAGTTAATACTTTACCGCGGCTCTATAGATGATTATTATTATAACACTTTGTTTAACCTCCGTAGGCTGTATAGATGAACATGGCAATATAGACAATAATAAAGTAGTACGCACTTCTTGATAGGTTTGATAGGTTTATTACACACAAACACATTTTATATTACAAGTATTTGGTAAAGTAGAAATACTCTATAGAATAATGCATCTACGTAGCCACTGAAAGTTTAACAAACTTATTGGGCAACATAAAACAAAATAACAAAAACTAATAAAATTGCATGACATATTCTTTAAAACGTTTTTTTAAGACATTATCAGAAATGGGATCTAATAAATACGCAGGAAGTTTATTGAGAAGAGTTGCAATTTGAAATACTGTAGCGCGTTTCTCAACGTCAACAC
>LQNS02278156.1:948681-970003 GCA_001587735.2 Parhyale hawaiensis
GCAGTTAATCTATTTTGAGTTAACCATTCAGACAAAACATTTAAAAAAGTTTGCATATCAGTTATAGCAGCTTGAAAATTACTACTATTGGTGTAGAAAACTGCGTCGTCCGCATACAATACAATAGGTAATGGTAATGATCTGAGAACACTGGTGAAACAGCCATTTGCACTTGTGATTGAGTGCCGAAATTAAGACTTCAATCGAGGCTTAACTTGTTCGACACTTCAAGCAAGTGCGCAGGCTTTGAGTGGCTCAGTTGATTTTGATGCATTGGCTCTTCAACTGTTATATTTGAGATTGCCAGAAACTCAACCTTGCTCGGTAAAATGGAATTTTTAGCCTTCTTAACGTAATCGGGTTGCTCCTATCTTTTGGAGCACAGATTAAGAGTCACGAAGCCAAAGCTTCTGCCTAAAGTTTCGTAGAAGTCAAGGTTCGAAGGCTTAATTTCGGCTCTCAATCGAACGTGTCATTGGTTCTTTAGACAGTCCTTAACGTACAGCACACACCTCACAATACGTACCCTGAAAAGAAGACAGCTTATGATCAAGGGAAACAGTTCAGAGGAACATAAGTAATAATAGACTCAATAATTATAACAGAAGCCCTCACCTCACGATACACTCAATAAGAAAGCTGGTGATTTGAGGAGGTTGGTCCCAGACCGAACTGATGGCCGTATGGACCTTATGGTCGTCGGTACCCCGACGCGTGCTGTGGCGGATTGTGTTACACTGGGAGCAATAACGCACAGGTTTGTTGTTGTTGTACATGCAACACTCCAGGCTGAAGCAGGTAGCGATGGCGTTCTTCTCGGTGGAACGACAGTTCTGGTATGAAATTGACATTTTTAGCTAACTTTAGAAACCAAAGTTAGGATTACTATGAATGAAAATCATATTCTTACTATATGGTAAATGGGAAGTAACACTGCTTGGACATTATAGCTAACTCCGTATGTATTGCAACAAAAAACTAGGGGTGTTTTTTTCCTCCGTACTGCTCCTCCTTAATTTTTCTAGTACTTGTACCCACAGTTCTTGCAAGAAGCAGCAACATCAAACTATAGAATAAAATCATCGGAGAATTTAATGCACATTACAATTTCCAATTGAACAAAACATTATTTAAAATATCTGATGTCATAAACAAATTAGAAACTATGGATGCGATATGAGTTCGATTGTTCTAGTTCTCGCTCACCTTGTTCTTGTATGAAGTAGCAGTTCTGATGAAGCCACTGGGAACGTTATTAAATTCACCTATAATTTCGGACTCAGCTCGTTTGCTCATGAAATTAAAATATTGGTCATGGGTTATTGAACATCATGTTTTTCTGCAAGATTATATTTCATTTGTAGTTACAGACCTTGTTCTTTGTTCTCCCTCGATGTAGTAAAATAGGTATAAATTTATCATGATAGTCCATACTTCAAAGGTTGGCACATCTGCATGTAGACGGCGAAAACACAACACACAACGATTATTAAATTTTGACGGGAGCATCCAGTTGTTTAAAAGCGGATCAGAATCTGAAATGGAAGCTCTCCGATATGCAGCATACCAATTAAACATTTGCAGTTCCTCCGCCAGCTGCATCGTATAAATTACTTGCCACGGCTTCGAATAATAATTGATGTCTTGAGATGGCATTATATNAGGTGGGAGGTTCGAAGATGGTCGTCGAAATTGAAAGCGTTAAATTTTGTTGAAATTTCGGCAGGTTAACACAGTGAGATGTAGCTATGATACCGCGTATTCCAAAGCTTAAATAGAATTTTCTAACAAGCAAATGTTTCTTGAATTTTGGAACATTGTCCGCTGCGTTGACTCCAACTCCAATATTCCATACTGTTATCATTACATTTACAATTACCTACCTTGTTGTCACATGAGGCAGCGATAGCAACAATGGATTTATTACTACATTCTACACAATTATTATTTCATTCACAATAACCTACCTTGTTCTCGCATGAAGTAGCAATATTGGTCATGGGTTTGAGCACATCATGGAACTCTACATTGCTCTGATTCTTTTCTAGCTGTTCTTTGCATTTGGAGCACATGAAGAGGGGAGGAGCCGTCTCCGGGCAGGCTGCTAGGGCTGTCACGTGGTCCATGCACGTGACCACCATAGAGTTCTTGTGGTCGCTCTCGCATTCGCTCTTCTGACATGGCAAAGCCTTCCAGCCTATAGTGCAAGTAGTCAGTCAAGCCAATATAGTCCTCTAATAGACTATTCTCCTGGGAACTCTACCGTATACAGTATGTCCTCAAATGGAGTGAGTGGGACTGTGTTAAGAAAAGATGCAAAATACTGCTAAAGGCCGCACTAATCTTTGCAGGTTGTAAATTAATCTGGTATAATCCTATTGAACTGTCACTTACTAGTGCTAACGCCGTCAGCTCTGTCTACTGTAAGTTATGGGACAATGTTGACAAGTGCCGATTCTCTATTTTGGCTGTTCACGGCGATGTTCTCAATGATATTTCCAATTAACATGGATAATAAGCGAATTTAAAGCTGCGAAAAATCCTTTGTCGCTATAATAAACCCGTAGAAACTAGAAAATATTGGAATTAATTGTTCGTACTACGCTATTGAAGTAGATCCACTATGTTTCTAGCTGCTCTGTTTACAAACACGAAAACTAGTTTTTAGTTACTAAAATGAAGCCTCTTAAATAGTTTCCGTCTACAACGTGGCTCTTGCTCATTTAGGTAAGCAAGCAAGGACTGGTTGAGCTAATTTTCTACGGTAAGTATGTAAAAAAAAAACGGTGTACAACGATATCGAGTTACGCTACCATGTTGTAAACAAAGCTGCCGCTATCGTAGCGTTATCGGAGCTATCAATTTTAAGGTTTTCCTGTTTTCACAGCTTTATTGCAGGTATTTCAGTGTCGATAAGATCACAAATGGTTTTGCGCAGCCTTAAATATGCTTATATCATTATTAAGTGGAAATATCATTGAAAACATTGCCTCAAATAGCCAAAATGGAGAACCGGCACATGTCAACATTAAAAAAAATAGAGCACTCTGAGAGCGAATACCTCCGCCAAGTGAAGCAACGGTAGCAAAAAATTCAAATTGGCTCTGAAACCATAATTTCCTTCGTAAAAACTCCAGAATCTAATCATTTGCGCCTTTTTATATTATTAACAGCTTGTTCAATTTTCTTGAAGATCCGTTCATAACTTTTTGAGTTATACTGTTAACAAACGTTATGACAAACATGAGTCAAACATACAAACGAACAAACCGATCTGCACCAAAATTTGATCATTTATGTCTTTTAGCATTACTAACAACTCCTATAAATTTCATAAAGATCCATTCATTATTTTTTGAGTTTTTGTGCTAACAAGCACAAAATTAAAAACAGTGACAAACGAAAGAACGAACAAGCGAATCATTACCAAAATTTGGTCATTTACTCTTTGTTAAAAACCTAACAACTCATGTTAATTTCATTAAATTCCATTTATAACTTTTTGAGTTATAGCGTCGAGAAAAATGAGGCAGACAAACAAACAAACAAACGGATGAACATATCTTCACCAAAAGTTAATCAACTGTTCCTCCTAACATACCTTAGAATCCCTGCAAATTTCATCCAAATCGGTTGATAACTTTTTGAGTTATCTTGGTGACAGACAAATAGACAAACAAACAGACAGACAGACAGACAAACACGACGAAAACATAACCTCCTTGGAGGAGGTAATTAATATGTTCAAATCATATGTAAGTGCCAATAGCATGCACTAACATCGTCAAGACTAAGTTATAAATGTTTATGTTGAGATCATGTACAAATGTCAGTTGCATGCTCTTTAGTCGTCAAGTAATAAATTAATCTAAGAAATGTCATAATTTAAAAATTTCAGTAATTTAATTTACATCCCAATGCTCATCCAAATTACAAATTCATTCATTGTAGTCAGGTACGACTCTCTTTTAAAGTCTAATATCATCAAGTAGTGACCCTTATGCAGCAATATGCTCTAATCATCTGCAACTGCTACTTTGAGTCTGTAACGTTTTCAGGACAGTCTAATATAACGAATAAATTCCTTGCTTTCAGATACAACTGTCGTTTATGGTTGCCGATATCATAAATACTGCCCAGATTGTGAATTTCCAGGACTGCCTTTGTCTATAGTACTTATACTTGGTAATCGTAAGTGTCTGTCATGCACAGTATCTTCTATAATACCTTTAGCATTGTCAAAGTCATTAAGTACAGTGACTGTTGAGTCCTGTTATTTTAACACGGAAAATAAAACCAAAATTATTTCATTCTCATAAAAAACTATAGGCGTATTTGCGATTAATCTAAGGGGTCTCAAAGTCATAGAACTCAACACCATGTCTGCATAGGAATGCAATATTTCTCAATTACTTAAAAATAATGATGAAAATTCTGGCAGCATGAAAAGGCTTTAGATTAACATCAACGAGCGTTTTATTGGTGAATAAATATAAAAAATATCAACTTATTTGCTTAGCAGTTGAAATGGATGGCCTTTCCTTTTCATATCATGGAAAGAGACTACGATATATGAACTGATAATTCAGGCAATTAACTCAAATGTAGATCTCCAACTATTTCATAAACTTAGTAGCTTCAAATTCAGAAAAAAAACATGCTATGTTCAGATTTAGCAAAAGCACCATCGGATCAGAATCTGAAATGGAATTAGTTTATTCAGTAAGTTTTAGTAAGCAGAGCTAACGTAACCCCATTGCGCTACTGACAGTATATCTATTTCCGGTTTTATGTTGATAAGAACAGACATTTTTATTCTTTGTACACTATGATAGCATTTCTCCATAACCAGTTTAAGACAGTTGGCATATTCATTGCATTTTGACTACGGTGAAAAAGTGAGTAACCGAATGACTAGTAAGATTTATTATCAATTATAAAGATGTTCACTAGCCACAGACAGGGTGTAGTGAGACATTCAAGATAGAGATGTCAGTAATGGAATCAAAATAAAGGAAAAATAAAATCAAAAGAGAACAAAAATCCAAACGGACTTTTCTCATTCTGTTGGTCTAATAGCTAGCTACGGAATAAGCTCATTCCCATATATTTTGGGTGCTTCTTATTAATATTAATCTTATATTTATCCCCCCAACTTAACCCTAGTTTTCAAAATCTCAGCACACCAAGTCCGATGCTATCACGGTCATAAGAGTTCGGACCCAGTAGGCAAAGGGTTAAGATGCGAGAAGCATTAATATTTGAGATAAAATCGTGCAGCAAAATAATATTTCATTCACAGTTGATCGATACATCCAAACAAACACTCAACAGTTCAACTAGACCAGAACTAGTAAGCGGGTTCAAGTCAGGCGTCCTATATAAGCCCCATGGCTAGGTGGAACTTATGCCGTAACTTCACTAATATAACTACCAGTAATGACGTCATAACTGGTGGTGACAGGCTTTGATACCCGTCAGAGAGCCAGAGCTTATGGTCGTTCTGTGTTTCACTTAAGAAGGCATTCGGCTGACGGATATTGTGACGTCATCAATGATAGGCTGGTAGTGACGTAACGAAATAAAGACCACCAATGCGACAAGGGGCTTTTGTACAAAGCATTAACAAGCTCGACCACCATGCTCAACGATTGCATGCAGTAAAAAGTGTTATATAATGGATTATAAACTTTTTCTTCCCAAAGCTATGGCGATGAAAATTGCTTTATTGGGTTTGTATCAGCGTAATAAGAAAACACGTGACTCGTGATTGAAATGCAACATTACAATATGATTAAATCAATTTTTGATGCTTAATTTTGAACACAGTAACAGTAAAAACATTTTCTAAAATACTACTCATCACAAAGTCACTGAACTCGTCATTGTCTGCAATCGGTATTGTAGAAAGAACAAACTACTGAGTTAAGAAGTCGTTCGTAACAGAGCTATTCGGGTAAATACAATGTTTCTGGCCCTTTGTTGCACTACAATAAGGAACCCAAACTTCGGAACATAGGATCCAGAAAAATATTTGATAGACCAAATAAATAACCCAAACTATCCAGATTTCTCGAAGATAAATAAATCGAAAAACATTTTTATAGATTTGCAATAGTTTTGCAGTTACTTTTTAGAAAACGTTTGTAGACATCAGAATTACATTGATAAAACTTTTTTCGGTATCCGTAACTTTTTACGTACCTTTTACAGTAACCAAAAAACGTGGGACGGCCAGTAGAAGATGAGAAATCGTATGCAACTTTCACTTTGCTATTCAAAAGCACAAAATAATATCATTAATTAACATAAACTTTACTTTTAGTTTTTATATGATACTGTGAAAACTATCGTGTTATGGGCGTGATGTATATGAAACTTATTATTTATCCCCTACACCAGTGAATCTGAAGCAGTTTTTAATATTTTCTTACAGAAATACTAGAAATTATCATAAGACTACCATAAACATTTCTTTAATTAACTAGTTTTCAATGATACCCAATTCCTGTAAGCTGGATATGGTCAAGATGCTTTCTCTAGAATAAAATTCACGTCATTTTGGAAGCGTAAAATCAACATACTGGTTTTCTCCTTTCTGATTTTACACTCTCACAATCCTAGTAATAGTAAAATTGCCATTTTTCAAAAGAAAACATGCCCTTGTTTTTTGAGCGTGAACTCTAGCCCCAAACATGTAAAGCAAATTTCTATTTAATTCATTAACAATGTATTTTCTTCATAATAATAGCAGGTCTTCAGGAATTCTTCATCGCACTTGACTTCATCTTTTCTCTTGGTTCTTTCATTTATTCTGAATTTTAGATTTTCTAGAAATCTCTCTATTGGGAAATAATATTTAATCGCTATGGAGAACCAACTGTACGAGTGTTTCGTAATTTGGAAAAGAAATAGAGGAGAAAAGATAAAGTAATGTATTTTCGTTAGGGAAATCTGAAGGTATAAAGGAATATTCATTTAAGAATCAGCACAATAAAAATATAGCATCATGCATATTAAATGAAACAATGCACTGTTTGATTCATTCAAAGTTGAGCAAATTCAATCAATGCGTTATGCACGATGCAGTAAGCGGTGCAAAGCGTTGCGATGGCTACACACAGAGACTGCTATTTTTAATTGACTGAAATATGCAAACGTTAAAAATATGGTAATGGTTGACGAACATTAATTCACCTGAACAATGTGAAATACTGTAAGTACAATCATCTTATTTTAGTTGTCCTGATACAAGAGACAGTGTTACATTCATCCAAGAATTTGAAATTTATGGGCCAAAATGGCTAGGATATTGTACAATCAAAAGCAGGCGCACTCTGTGTCTGTTTTTTTTTTTTTTTTTGGAAGGGAAGGGGGGCAGAAAAACCAATTTCTGCGCTGTTTGAATTCAGACAAACATCTACGATTTTGAGTGCTAAATTCTCTTGGTTAAACAATGTATCAAGTTCTTAATTGTTCTGCGAAACTGGAAAGCAACATTTGTAAATTACTTTCCTTTCAAAAGCTTTTTCTGTGTGCAGCTACATTGCTTATTCGTCATGCGACATGCTAAGGAAACATAACCTACACAAGCAAGTTTCGCACTATGCCTGGCCTATATAGGAGATTTACTCATAATTTACAACTGATATTTGAAAATTCAACACCGGTTTTGTACTAAATATGCGCTTCTAGGCTTTCAGTTGAACGTTAGTTAATCATTAGTCAGGCAGAGTGTATTTATTTAGGCATAAAAAAATTTACTTCACTTTCTTCAGTTGAAAGAAAGATGGAAAATAGTCTCAGTGATTTGAGTTTCTTCGAGCTAAGTGTCATAGGGTACAAATTCGAGTTATAAAGCGTGTGCTTTAATAGAAAACACTATTAAATTAGGGGAAACTAATAAATTTTTATATTTGATCAAGAGCGTCACGCACGCATGACCCTTGGGAGATGAAAGTCCGATAGCGCATCGAAAGAAAGTGGGACTCACTAAGATGAGCATAAGAGTAGCAACTGTCTGCAATACCTACTCTTGAATGAAGCGGCTATGTTCTTAAATATTTTTCACTAACGGCAATCTCATTCACGACGAGTACAACAGTGCCACCATATTTAAAAAGATTTCAATGGTAAAATAAAAAAATCCTCTGTCTAACTGAACCAAATTGTTTCAATTTCAAGTGCAGGGCTTCCTAAAGATGGAAGAGCATGCTGTACGCACTGTATTTATCAAAATTGTAAATTAATCTGCCAACTAAGAAGTTTTCCATAGGTAAACACGTTTATTTTGATGACTAAAATTTTTGGGTATGCGCACTAAAATAATGCCTAAGGGAAAGTTTATGTACTTGATTTGTTTATTTCTTTTGTCACATTGTTGAAGAGGTAGGGTTGACGGAGCAACGAAAATAATAGTTGAGACTTTGGCGTGTTATTGATTACGTATTTTATTTTTCTCCGAAGAGGCTATACACAAATTTTATTATAGGGGTTCTTTTCTCTATGTGACTAGGTCTCATAGCTAGTGTAATAATGTTTACTATGTACTTGCAGGCGTATTTTAGACCCTATTGTGTTCGTAATAAAACTTGTTATTATTATCTTGATCATATTCTTCCTTCTATTTATTAATATGTATTGTTTTTGGCGTTACTTAAATAACGTTCTACATTTTTTTTTTTTTGCAGATTTTCTTTTGGCAGCACTTCAGTGATTATTATCATTGAAGTATTTTTGTTTTATATACTAGTGGGTTACTCGAATTACCAAATATTTTGCCTATGATTAATATTGTTCACTTTAGAGTGATTGCATCTCTTTGGGCCATAGATACGATTTTGCGTTTCAAAATGAGTTGCAGTCTTTAATAGACCAGTTAGAATTTCATCAGACTACTAGCTAATGTAACCTTATTTTGCTAAATTACCGAGACTGTACATAGAAATTGAAACCTTTCTTCTGTTCCAGGCGATTGCAAGCGATTCAAGCTAGAGTTCTGCACCGTGAAAAGTTTTTTCTTCTACAGGTTAGGTAGCAAAAATAAACAATAGTATGTTGCATTTATACTGCTGATACGCTGACAATGTCAAAGTTGATTGTTCGACCGTGACCCCATCAATTAATTATATAAATAATTCAATTCGCTGTCGCTACAACTGGTACTATTGAAACGATGTCTACATTTATTTTGGTAAGTAATATTGTCAAAAACTATGTTAAGTATTCAAATATCTGAAAACTACGAGTAGCTCGAAATTGATTTTTACCAGTTTTGATTTCAGTGGTTCAGCTAGCTCAGAGTGACGCATTACTGAAGGCAAGCTAATATTTGAATTGTTATATTCGGACAACTCGTAAGTTAATGAAACAAAGTACTCAGAGAGTTACAAGTTAATGGAACAAGTAATGCCTCATACGTACCAGCTTAGGTTTTGAGAACATTAAAATCTGTTGCATCTTCTGCATAGGAAATTGACATAAATTTAATGTCGTTCTTAGTTTGGAACTCAGATTATTTTTTGATGTAAATTTGGAGCAGCAAGCGAATAGTTCTTATAGTTACTCATACTTGCCACGAAAACAGCATTCTTGGTTCTCAACAACATCCTTGGAGACTGGAATGTACAGAACCAAAAAGACTGTTTACGTATAAAATAGCTTGCTACGAATGAAGTATCTTTCTTTACAAACATCAAATGTTTGAGAATCGCAATATCGAAGACCAAAAAAGCTAGGTACAAGCACTATATACAGTACAAAAATAGCTTCCTTGGTTCTCGAAACATAATATTTCAGAGCTGAATTATGAAAACAATTTGGGCAGGTCTCAAGAATATTGCAATTTGTACGTGCGAAAAAGCTCGCCTTCTGAGTTCTAAAACCTAAAAATTCTTCGTTGAAGCACCCCAATTCCATCAACTTGGCTTTACTTGGGAGTACTTTGGGCGTACTATCGCCTATTGTACTACGGAAGGGTATCTTTTCCTTTTAGATAGTAAATAGTAGGCACAGCAAACACTAGCACTGTCTACAATAGTGAAAACTACAGTGACAACTGCAGCAAGTACTGATTAACAAATGCACTATGTACCTTAAGAACAATAGTAATAATAATAAGAATAGTAATCAATATAATGAGATACAAATTACAGTAGCATTACTTTCTAATACAATATAAAGATTACGTCAGCCACGGAAATATCTAAGGAATTCCGATGCTCAAATAGATAATAATGATATAAGGGAAAAGTGTTGAATACCTTTAGGGGACTTTGACTCAGCAGTATCAGTACTGGGGGCGGTATGGGACACTGAGTCTGCTTTTGCTTGTGCCGGTTTATTGAACATTGCCATCAACACA
This sequence comes from Parhyale hawaiensis, assembly GCA_001587735.2. Classification (NCBI taxonomy): domain Eukaryota; kingdom Metazoa; phylum Arthropoda; class Malacostraca; order Amphipoda; family Hyalidae; genus Parhyale; species Parhyale hawaiensis. The sequence goes on from LQNS02278156.1 coordinate 959,045, forward strand.
CACGATATGTCTAGAAAGAAAAAAAACAAACAGCTCTGCCAATACCAGATTAATTAATCAAGGTGGAAGTAGTTGTTGTTGCAGGAGTAAAGAGATGTTGACAGTTCGACAACATTGCCATCAACACACACGGTATGTTTAAAACAATAGAAACAATGAAGTAAACAGCTCCGGCAGTACCAGATTAACCAAGGTGGAAGTTACTGTACGATAATGAAGAAGTGACTCTTCGGCAACAATGCATCATTAAACAAGGTGGAGAATGTTGCAACATTGCCATAAACACTGAAAGCTCTGCCGACCCCACAATAATCAAGGTAGGAGTTTTTGTCGGAATCAAACGATGCTGACAATTAGACAAAGAATTGACACAGAATTTGACAGAGAGAAAGATGAAGATTCTTGTATAAGAGAAAATGTGAGGATACTTTGGAAGCGCAGTCAACCTTGAGTAAAATAGAAACTAATGAATACGTAACAGTTTATAAAAACTTGGACAAAATAGTTATCAACACAAGCGGCGTGTTTCAAAGAAAGTTCTGAAAGATGTGTAATACTTAGGAGAGTTATTAATCGTCACCACAATGTAACATGATTGAAAAAATGTTGATATTTGTGAACAGTGTAAATGTTATTTTATATGTAAAGATTCACTTAGTTTCATCATGAACGACTACGAAAATGCCAGCCTAGCAATGTGATTTAAATTTGTTCACAAAAAGTAGTTTAGCAAAACAGTAGTTACATCGAGTGAAACGATTAAGACATAATCGAAGCAATAGTTGAAAAAAAATTATTTTAATGCAATTCCTTCCAACAACAAAGTAACAAGTGGAGGAAAACGACCTATACATAATCGAAACAAGATTCACATAAGAAAATGGAAAAAGACAAATTCAGAAAAATGGCCATAGTGAAGATTGAGCTACTTGTGATCGAAAAATAAATTCATTGCATGTCTGGGAAATTAAAACATGGTCTCTCAATGATGGAGCGACGCAGTGAAAGCTGATTTAAATAACAGGGCTCACAACTAAAAATAGGAAATTCCTTTCAACCCAACCGCAACATAGTGGAATAGAGCCAACGCATACCTTATCGAGATAGGACGACCCATACCTGAAAATACATACTTGTCTATCAATGCAACATCAACATAGCAGAAAATAAACAACGCATAATAGCAATAAGGCACAAATCACAAAAAAATTAAACTTATGCCTCAGAGCAGGGGAAAACTTGAAAAATGATTAATCTCACAATGATCCCATCAAGACAAATACAAAAATAGTGATTCAAAATGGATTACATTCAACACGTTCTCCTTGAAGCTCGCGCTTACTTGCTCCGTGAAAACTTTTATTTTGGCTTATGTACGATCACAGCAAGTTTTCGTTTTAGACGATGTCGTTTGGATGTCGTTTGCACGGGCACTATTTAGTTCCACATCTCCGTTGCACACAATGCTAAATTTCTTTTACCTGGAAGAGATAATAAAACTTATCCTGGGCATTCAATACGTATGAAAATTTTTGGCGAAATGCCTCTTTAAGCCCGCTGCAGATGATAGTCTTTTGTTGCTTGTTTTCTCTTCCTAGCGTTCGAATGCGTTGCTGTGACTACTTTAAAGAGTACAAAAGGACACCTCTTTCTGAGTTGATAGTAACTTTACTGGATCAGGTGGCACTGGCGAAGCAAACTGATACGATACCTAATATTTTATCAGTTTTTACTATGTTGTTTGTAGATAAGCAGTGGTATCTGCATGGAAGTAACGGAATATTCGAAGGCGATGTAGTGAGCATATAGCACAAACTAGCACGTCTCGTGGCTTAAGACCATCACCCGCGGTAAAGAAGGAGGGGGGGGGGAGGGACGGGCTGAAGGTGCTGAGTCAGGAGTTACAAGTTCAACGCCGTCATTTTTGATAGCCAGCTAACTCTACATTTTTTGCATCTTCCCATCTCAGTCAACCCACCTGACTGCCTGAAAAAGATGGTGATGATGGATGAACTGCTGCCTCTTTTTGGGTGGACAGACAAACAAACATATAAACAAAAACAGTAAACTACTCTACTCTTCACTCACGGGAGATAAACGCGATCGTCTTCAGCGCCCTTAAGTTGTTCAACAATCAGAGAAGTAAGACTAGCGAATAAACTGTTGTTTATCTGCAGAAGACGGGCATTTAACACACGTCATTAACCAGCTCAGCGGCTTCGTTTTGCTGTATTTTATTAATTTACACGATCATATCTGAAAGCGGTTGACTGTAGTTCTTGTTTTTTTCTGCACTATTATAAAATGATATTTGTCAGTAATATCCCCATTAAATATTCCACTCAAATTCACAAATGCCGTGACCGTTTATCCCGCATTTAAGTTTTTCAAAGCTCCTTTATATACTTCCGAGAACGTGTTAAATGCTTCATACAACCGACAATAACAACAAACCTCGCCGTACTTCTCCCACGAAATAAATACACTGCAGATGTATTGAAGATAAACACGTAGACACTCATACTCACACACAGAATTAAAGGGCTACTAGTCGCTAATAAGTTAGTGTAGTTGGCTAGTACGGAGTGGTCGCACTCGTCATCGTGTGAGTTTTGCTTGCGAAAACTATGTAAGATGATATATATATATATATTTAGATATATATAATTTTTTATGTAAACAAAAACAAGGAGTCTTGTTCGGACTTTAACCGAAGACTGCACAGCCAGCCAGAACTGTACTATAGGGAATTAGAGATGATCGATGCCCTTACAAAGTAATTCATAATTTGAGTTTACGAAGCATATTTATAATGAAACCAAGCCCTCTACTTGCGGTACCGTTTTACTTGGCAAAAAAAAAAAAAACTGTAGAGCATCTTTTTTGTATGGTGCTGATTTCATTTACTTTAGGGGGTATAACTATTGAAAATTTTAAATTTTAAAGCAGTAAATCATTAAGTTTATTAATTAATTTGAACTTATCTACACTCAGGTGCACATAATTCTTTCGATGCTCTGTTTAAATATGTTTTAACACATTTACCACAGAGACGCGTCGGTATATGAAACTGTGACTTCTTAGTAAATGTAAACACTTCGGTTTGAATTTGCTGGGCCACCTACTAGTGTTGACTGAAGGTCGCCAGTTCGGTTCCCAGCTCGACTCCTTGTATTTATTTCAATTAAATATCATAGAAGACGGGTGAGCCCCTCCTGGATGTTCCCAGGTGTTGATGGGACTAACAACTGTCATATTATACATAAATATGTTATATATACTGTTGCCTGACGTAATGGTGGCTTCATACTCTAGTCTTTCGTGGCACGTTCGCAGTGCAAAGTGTTCCAACATTTTGATTCGTCCTAGCAAACATAACTTAGTCATCAAAAAAAGAAGCTAAAGCGTTTTCCGTCAAGCCAGTTTGCTTAGTAAGCCTCACTGCAAAAATTTAGGATATCTTTACAATCGCAGCAAATAAAGCCTCCGAAAGTTTTACACTTTTAGAATGTTTAGAAGGAAGCGAAAAAAAATTAGAACGCTTTGTACTGCTTGCAGGTAATTAAAGACTGCAGTATGAACCCAGGCTTAAGACATCGAGAACATCGCACAAACTCACAGCAACATTCATTGCATATAAGGAAATCACAGGAAAGGTGTAATCATGAAACCAACACGTCCAGCAGCTTCGATTTGAAATTTTCCCTTGTAATCTGGCTCAGGATTATTCCAGATTGAGTTTACAGGATCAAAATAGGTTTGAGCAGTGATGTATCAATCCAAAATTTAGAAATTTTTAGAGTATTTAATCAGGTTTAGCAAAAGATTAGGGGCATTAATTTGTTTTGTTTAGGGTAAGTATGGTGTGTTTCCCATTAGCCACGGACCCTATTAAGTCCAAAACCAGATTAGGAGCATATGTGACGTTTCAAAGGCACAAACAAATTGAGAACTCTGTTGGGTATTTTGATCTAGAATTACGATGGAATGTGGCAATTCGACGACCCATTCGACCCGCCACCGCAGCATATATGTAACTATGCGTAGTAAACACTATTGTAAAATGCAACTAAATACTCTAAGTACAAACATTTTCACCTGAGAATCAAACTGCTCGTTTTTCTGTACTAAACACAGCACCGATGACCAGTTCTTTGGTGCTCATAAGTGAAGACATTTTTCCAGTCAATAAAGATCCCGTCAGCTGCAGGCGAAAGAAGTCACGAAACGTAATGGTATCAAGACCACACCTTTCACTGTACCAAAGTAGGGAACGCATCAAGACTGCGGAAATTTGGCAATGCCTTTAATTTATTCTCATCTGAAACCGATAGATGACTTGAAACCATTCACAATGTATGGCAATGGAATTAGATGAGACTATAAGTTGTTTTGAATTTTCCTTTGTTCGCAGAAGTCACAGTAATATTATTATGAAACTAATTCGGTCCAGATGAGGATGCTAGTCGATAAAATTGGATTCGATTTTTTACTATTTTTTATTACTTTAGTCCTACCTTCCACCAACTCTGACAGAAAAATTCAGGTCATATAAGTGCGCCCGTAGGTAAAATTCAATCATAATAGATGATACCCTATTTATATGCCAATCTACTGTAGCTACCCTGCAGTGTTTCAAGAAAGGAATAGAAAAGGAACTGTAATGTGCCAATATTAAATTTGAAATTAAATACGGGGTATTACTGTTCTTGGGAGAAGCAAGTCAAAAATGCCCAACGGGTTCGCAATAGCTGACACTTTCTATACATAGCTAGACCTTTACACAACGCACGAAATTTGCCTGAAGATGTGACTTCTAACGTTTTATAGGATGAAAAAATTACACCAACAGAAAGCATAGATATGACGCTTTCATTTCGTATAGTTTACTTTTAGGGTATCACCGTACAATTTCGGAAAATCAGCAGTGACTGTCTTGTAAGTCAGTGAAAAGACAGACTGAAATTTCTAGCCTTAACAGTGATACTGTAAAGTAACCAGATAATGCAGCGGCCACATAAGATACTCTATGACTATAGATTATGTACTTTATAGCATATTTAACAGGAGTACAGATAGTGAGGAATGATATAAATATCCTCAAAAACTCGGTTCCAAGGCTTTTCTAACCTCCAATAGCTCTTGCCAGTGTGTTAAAATGTCCGTTAATAGTTGCCTTCAGTTCCTAATGCTAGTGATTCTTCGCCGAAATTTATCAGAATATAATTGAAAAAAGAGCCAGCTATCTCATCTTTCCCAGTTTTCTAGTGACTTGATGAAAACCAGTTTTCTTAGCCAAGCATATTAGTTATTCTAAAATTTTGAAATGTGTTGCCTTGGAGACTACGTAATACACATAACGTTTATTCAGCTAAAAAAAAAAATATAGTAGTTACCGATAGCTAAATGGAAATGATGCTTATTTGTCATATATGTCGTAACTCTACGGAACGAAAAACTTGCATTTAACTTACTATGTTATTATATTTGATCACTACTATAGTAAATTTAATCCATTCTCAACATTTCATGCGGAAAAAGCCCTTGACTTTCAACAGTTATTTTTCTATTTGCTGTTACTGTATAACGTTTTACGCTTATAATATATTTTACCTGCAGTGCTACTTTTTTTTTAAATTCCTGTATATATTAGTATATTAATGTATTTACCTATTTTATACAAGTTACAGATTCGTTTTCTGAAAGCATTTTGTGAAAATACTGTTTTTATGAAGTAGTTCGAACCGCCAAATCGGAAAAAAAAACGTATTAGACAAAACACAAAGTGTACTCGCTTTTGCGGTGAAAGGGAAACCGCAATTTGAAGTAAAATGAAAAACAAGGGCACACACTACGCACTTATTTTTGTGATACAACGAGGTGTGGCGTACATGATAGTCCAGGTAAATTCATTTAGCCGGTGACCCTGGACAACGCCAAAACTCCAAAAAATAAAATGATTCGAATAACCGGTGTTTGTCATAACAGGGAGAGCTCAGCTACAGGCGCATACAAAATGCAATGCCGAATAAAGCTTTTTTTGAGTGAATTAAAAGGTCATAACAGCTGACTGCAAATACAATAATAATGCCACAGATATATCGAAGGTAAACTAAATAGGAATAAAAATTTATTAACACAACAATTTACTTTGGTAGCGTTGCCAGTCTGAGACCCTAATGAAAAATTTTAACTCATTCATAGAAAATTATAAAATAATACTAATGATTATTGTTATATATTCACTAACTGCTAATTTCTTATTATGTTAATATTAGTTACAATAATACTTGACCAGCACCCTCATATGGTCCAGATCATTAGAATGTTTGGAAAATATACTTCGGTACTGGATATAAATAACATATGAAAAATACATACAAGCTTGGTTCCCTACTCTGTCCCTCGGTTGTATTGAAGACTAAGGGTTCCACAGCAACAAGGAACTGAAGAACAGGAATCTAGAAGAATTACTCCAGAAAACACTCATAATATCAACATGTATCTGTTTATGATCTGAAAGAAAATTTGAGACTTAACAGAAGTGAGTTAATTTACGTAAATAGTAGAGTCATCAATAAGGTATCATATATTAAAATTAAATCAATGCAACTAACGTAAAGTGCCGTATCGATTCTTACCGATAATTAACTTGTTCAATTTCACTTTGTACTTCTTCATGTATACTTCCTTATTTTAAAAATTACAAGAGGTGACAACCTGCGGATGGCCCAGAACCGACACCGTTTGGTGCATTTGTTAATTTAATAAATCACAGGTACCTTGTTGATGGGCTACTCTATATATCACTGTTGTTGGGTTAGATAATTATTCAGAACTACTAAATGCACGTCATCTGTACGAGTTTTTATCCTCCTAGGTACGCTACTTCAAAATCTAAAGCAAAAGGCACTGGCAGTTAGCATTATTCCATATTCCAGGCAGTTGGATCACTTTACCACTTTGCATTACATTATCTGTCAAAAGTATCATCTGCTGCAGTGCAACTGTAAGAATTAGCTACTAGTGATAAACAGTGGTGAATAATTGGAGTGATAATTGTACAAAAATGCACCGAAAATGCATCATGAGGTACCGAAGGTGTCGCATCAGTCTTCCAAATCTCGAGAGAGAATTCTAAGAGACTTCGCAATAAGCTAATGAAGAAATATTCCTGTTCCCAATCCAACACGCATTAATGATTCTGAGAGTCATAAAAATGCAAGACGATCTTAATGCTTAATTTGCATTTCTTAATCCGACTTGCATATTGTGTTAGGGAAGCTGTGAAGCTGTTTAGATATAGAAATGCAATACGTTTGCAAGTGTTTAACTTTTCGGCATTAAGCCAGCAAGTATTAATTACCCTAATTAGAGGTCATGAGAGTGCTCGAATATATAGAAACTTTCAGCTTACATATGTTTAAAATTTTGGTTCTAATGCAAAACGCACTTAATATTAAGGCTATGCGTTAAAAGTGTCAGAATTTATATTCTCAGTGTAAGATCTTTATCATTAATATCAAAAGAAAAATGTGTAGGCGACTGCAAAACGTCTGAGTTTCAAAACTACAATGCTCATCATTCAAAATGCAAAGATTGTCTCCATTCTCCATATTATGCAGATCAGCGTGTAATTTATCCATTTTTAAATTTAATTGAAGTATGTTTAGTTTCTGTTCCTTACTTCAACCTGAAACGTATTAAAAACACGTGGTGTCTCGAAAGAGTTCAGGTACGAAAATGGCTGAAAGTTCAGATGACGAAATGCGTCACAGAAAATACCTCAACGCTTTCACATACGAAAATAAGGCACGCTTCACAAAACTAAACTGACTCAAATGCCAAACTGGAATGCGTATGATTTCTGGAAGAAATTTATACGTAACCATGGCAACAAGTTTAAAATCTGGTATACAGTTCTGTATTTCAGCTCATATTTTAGTTTACGGGTCTGAGAAAATCTTCAACTCAGTTATTCTAAGTTCGTGTAAGACACCAAATCCTTCTATTTTTGTGCATTTTTATTATTCCAAGGAAGTTAAAGTGGATCACTCAGACAAGTCAAAGTGCATCAGTATCGACAAATGTGATACTTTTAAGTGCTTGCTCTCTGCTAGAGACGTTCAAGTGCATTAGTAAAATCCATTACGGATCGCTAGCAACAACTATTTTGGTATGCTAGTTTATGTTGCATTTTATGATTCTAGGTATATTCAATAATGATACGCAAGCATCCATGTTCATGAATGAAATCTGACACTTTACTCCTGCTTGACAGCGATATCCCAGTCATGTTGCAGAGTAGACGAGGAACAACAGCTTTCAGCAATTATTGACTATTGATCAATCATGAGGAAATTGTTTTTGCATTATAATAAGTACATCCAAAATTGCATACACAATGTATACATGATTGATACCCAAATTGCAATCGTAAATCGACCTCAGTGCTACAGAACAGAGAAACAGCTCTAAAGCGTATAAAGTTGTAACCACTTACAGCATTGAATGCAGATATGTGGCGATCCAAAACGCTTGTGATTGAGAACTCTCACAGCTGATTATAAATATATTACAATGCACAACATTAATTGCTGAAAACTGTTGTGAAACATGTTCTGCATTTACAGTCTGATTCTCTTTTTCACACCTCGTCTACGCACAAATACGTGCTGGAATGGGAACATATTATAGGCAGTTACCTTGTTGGTGTATTAATTTTGTGAACCTATTGTGTTCTTAATAGAAGTTTTTGATTGATATTGCCTGAGTTGTACAGAAGTTGAAAACATCGCGACTTTCCCTCTGTTCTGTATGAGCCTCCATTTGTTACCGCTCCATTGAAAGCCTTCACAACATTGCGTGAAATTGTGCCACATTCAGACATGAAAATTTGCAACATTCAGACATGAGAAATCTCAACATTCAGACAGCAAAAATTACGGTGTTCGGATGACGAAAATAGTGACGTTCTGATATTGAAAATCGTGACATTCGGGCTCTCAAAATCGTGATATTCAAATTTTTTAAATTCGCAACATTAAGATTCGGAAAACAACAAACTTCACGCACTGAAAAATGCAGCTGAAACTGTCTCCCTAAAGTATCAGAATAATACGAAATACTGATACCAATCATCTCGAATTTCAAATACCAGAAACTGCAATTTTCAATGGTAAAAAATCGTAACGATCAGACATGAAAATTTACGACAGTCAGAAATCAAATATCACAAATTCCAATTACCTTAAATCGTGATATTGAGTAATGGAAATCTCTAACTCCAGGTAGGGAATTACACAAATTTTAAGGAACGGAAATTGCAACATTTGGACATAGAAAATAGCGACATTTGCACATTGAAAATGGCAACATTCAAACATCGAAAACACGCATTGAGACGTCTGAACACAGGAAGATATCTGTTTCGAAACCAGCAAATTTGTACAAAACAACAAGGAGTAATGAAAGTTACATAATTTATTGGCGAATCTTAGGAAAGGCGAAAAGTAACTAAAATAAAGTATGCTTATCTTAGAATACTATTGAATCAAAAACGACAAGCAAAATTTTTATGTATATCAAAAGTGTTGAAATGCGTTACTCATCATTTTTTTCATTAAAATTTCAGTGACTAACTGGCAATTAATGAAGCAAAGTATAATGAAAAAAATTTAGCGGTGGATAAAATAAAATAAACAATACTCGTTTTCCGAGTATATTGAACACATTGTACCGGAAATCTAAAATTATTATACACTCACTGTAGGACAAGTTCAAAAATATACTGAGCGTTATGAAATTTAACTGCAACTAGAAAGTTATTAATGTCAACGTATTCAAAGTGATGACTAATTAACAATCTACTGTATATTTGAAACAAGATATAGAACTTTGATATAGAAAACAGCCACGCTAGAGTATGGTGAATCATAATTCACATTAGATATGTATTGTAATGACACATAGTGGGTTAACACTACATATTGGTATTATGTAAAACTTATGTACTGCGCAAATACGAAAACTTACTATTGAAGAGAAACCTTTTTACAAAAAAATATAAAGCAAAGATAGAATGAACCTTAATTCTTTTCCACTGAGTAAAAAACGTAATTAAATCAATATTTGAAGAAAAATTACAAATTTCAGTGTAAACCGTCATATTAGCTAGAGATATTGAAGAGAAATCTAAAATTTTTCATTAAATAAGTCCACATTAGACAGGTACCGAAGAGAAGCCTAAAATTTTCATACGCATAGTTGATAAACACGGAACAGACAAGTAATAACTTTTCTTCAACTCACTTACCACTCAATTTGATGGGCATTCCCTTGCGATCAAAGAGCTTTGGGTTGAGATTTGGCCAATAGTAGAAGAGCAAATTGGCTGCAGGAATACGGGACCCTGGGGTGCCGTGTGCGATGACACAAAACAGATCTTGTATGACGTGGCATTTCGCCGCCATCAGGCATTCTATGAGCTGACAGTGGTACGCTGTGAACAGAACATCTTAGCCGTCATCAGACATTCTATGAGCTGACAGTGGTACGCTGTGAACAGAATATTTTAGCCGTCATCAGACATTCTATGAGCTGACAGTGGTACACTGTGAACAGAACATTTTAGCCTTCATCAGACATTCTATGAGCTGACAGTGGTACGCTGTGAACAGAACATTTTAGCCGTCATCAGACATTCTATGAGCTGACAGTGGTACGCTGTGAACAGAACATTTTAGCCGTCATCAGACATTCTATGAGCTGACAGTGGTACGCTGTGAACAGAATATTTTAGCCGTCATCAGACATTCTATGAACTGACAGTGGTACGCTGTAAACAGAACATTTTAGCCGTCATCAGACATTCTTTGAGCTGACAGTGGTACGCTGTGAACAGAATATTTTAGCCGTCATCAGACATTCTATGAGCTGACAGTGGTACGCTGTGAACAG
>LQNS02278156.1:996833-1009616 GCA_001587735.2 Parhyale hawaiensis
CAGCCACGAGGGTATATCACCGTGGCACTCTCACGTGCCGGGTATCCATGACACTCTGGCACCTGCTTCCCATTAACAGCGATTATGGCACGCGGAGATGGCGCGCTGCTGGCACGATGACACCTGACACGGCCGGGGTCTCCGTTCTGGCGCCCGCGGTCCCTGGCGCACACAGCACTGGAGGTTGATATGTGATACATGTTGTGTGGTTCGACACACGCTGTGTAGCTGTGTTGTGTTCTGTGTACTACCGTTGTGAAGTGTAGATGTAGTGGGTTGTGTATGGGGTGAGATGTATTCATTCATTCAAGCTTCATTTTCATCGTAAAAGTTTCAGGAAACGTATTATAAATAAATATATGTATATATCACCAATCTCATCCCTGCTTCTTTTCACTCTTCAAGTTTGCACCACTGTGGTTCAAATTTTATGAGAGGCTTTCAATTCCAGTAGGAATTATCTACTTCTGATCAACTCATAACATCTCACACATGTATTATATTCATTAGCCAGCACAAATTATAATGTGGTTGCTGGAGATGCGCAACTATTTTCAGAGAGAGACTACTGACCCTTTTTATCAGTTCGGGAGATTCGCAGACTTAATGCTCTTGTTTACGGTGGAGTTGAAATTGAGCAAAACAGTCAAGTTTGGTAACTCTCTGTCCATTTTTTCAAGGCAGTATGGGATTGGCAAATTCCTCTACAGCAGTGCCAATTCTACGGGCATATCTGAGACTTCTCTATATGCAGGTAGTGGCCGGGGCTAAGATACGGCCAAGCAAAATCTCAGAAATGCCCATAGAACAGGCAACGCTGTAGAGGAATTTGACTACGTCCAAACTGCCTTGATAAAATGGACAGAGTGTAAGGCCTTTGCCCATCACACTCAGGAATGCGTCGGCACTGCATGTAGCTCACATTGCCCCGTGCCCACTGTTGCTACGCTCGTAATGTCAAAGCTGCGCAACGTACACCCCCGCACTGGATGACATTCACAGGCGCTGTCGTTAATTATTGGCGTTCGTTTCGAAGTACACGCATAACGAATGAGTCCCCTTTCATGACATTTGGACTCATAGAGATTCAACTTCAAACAGTTCATGGATCATTCTTAAAGTATATGAGTGTATACCGTATATTATGCACATAGCCGTTTAGTACGCATAACAGATAAAGTTAGATATAGTTGCCTACAGAAGAGTTTAAGTAGGTCGGTGATCGTTCACTCAAAGTTTGAGATCTACTACAATGACAAACTACATGTCCAACTACAAGTGTATTCGATTCAACAAATATTTGAAAGCAATGCAGTTATTGCATTTTGGAATCACTGTAAATGTGAATGAATGGAGTGCCATTAAACAGCCAGAATAAACTTAATGACCTTGCAAACATATGGGATACTCGTCCAAGCAGAGATGGTGAACCTGCAGCGGCGACAACATTCTCCTTACCTATCTTACCGTTAAAACATTTGGGACGAAGTGATGCTGGTATTACGTTCTGAACGCATGGCTTGTACAGATAATGCTGATGCTGTATTCTGAGACCATGCAGCATATCAGTCAGAAGTAAATTATCTCTACATTATATTTCAACAGCTTTACCACGCAGAGAGTAAGGTTGTTCAACAAATTATCCCGGTTTACTCGAAATGCCGTTGACATTAAAGTCATGATGTACAAAAACTTACAGAACTGTCGCTTAAAGTGAGAGATCGACCTAACTCCATGCGGTTACGTGCACTGCGGAGACAGATCGCTGTGTTCATTCTCAAACTAAAATCAAGTGACAATATTGAGGACACCAGGAACTCATTCTGCCGGCTCTCGTTGAGTGGTGTGCGAAACGCCACCACAACCTCGTCTGTACGTAGACCTTCATGGCATCAAAGTTAGAAGCACGTAGAACAGTCCATCATCCATGCACTCGACAATGATGCAGAAGAGATCGTAGAAACAAAATCTCGAGTTTGGAGACGAAGAACATCAGTAAACGTCACAAGTGACCTCCCTTTATTACATCATTACACTCATTTTTGCATGACATGAGCAACTGGTAGCTAATTGATGGATATTGAATTCCTGAAACTAAACACTGAATTAGCCAATGATGAACTGAGCGGAAACAGTGCTTCAGGAGAAGATATTGTTCCTGCAAAAATATTCAAAATGTGCAAGCTAGGGGGGATATACTAACTTATTACCAAGCAGTATAAACACGCCTTCATCACGCCTTACCCCAAAACTGGAAATAGTAAGGATCCAGCTAACTATAGATCTGTCTCATTAACGAGCCACGTAAATAGTGGAAACGTTCGAAAGGATGTTTTGTGAATAACTAGTGCACCATCTAGAGAGTAATGACCTACTTACAACAAAACAATATGGTTTTCGACATAAACATTCCACTACTTCACAACTGCTGCGACATTATGATTCCATCGTAGAGTCATTGTGACAAGGGAAGAATGTGGAAGTAATATACCGTTGTTTTGCCAGGGCTTTTTTTGACAAAGTTAACAACAGAATCCTAATGTTAAAACTTTCCCGTGTGGGTATCCGTGGGAAATGTCTTCGGTGACTTGAAGCGTTCCTATCGTATAAACACAAAGAATAATCGTCAACAACAGGGTGACTGCATGACAGCCGGTACTCAGTGGAATCCCACAAAGCACCGTGCTTGGGCCTGTACTTTTTCTTATCATGATCAATGACATGGGGTACGGATGCAACTATGCAATCCCTTCGTCATTTGCTGACGATACATGAATGCTATCCGCTGTACAATAAGTGGAAGACGTGCTGTCTCTGCAGCGAGGCTTGGAAAGTATCTGTCAATGGTCGCTAATAAAATATGACATTTAATGAAACATCATTTGAGCTGCTAAGATGTGGAAAAAATTCAACACTCTTGAATCCACACTACATGCTACCAGCGATGGGTATGAAATTGTAAGAATGACAGTTTTAATAAGAGACCTTAGAATGAGAATGCAAGACAATGCTACCTTCAAAGAACATATAGATGAAGTTATCGCTCTGGGTTAAAGGTGGAGTGAATGGGTTTTATGATCTTTCTCGTCACGCAAAGTAGAAGTGATGCTTTACTGTGAAAACTAGACTAGGATGCCGAGTGCGAGAAGAAAAGCTAGAACAACTTGAAGCTGTTCAAAGATCGTTCACGACCAAATTTCAAAGTATGCAAGAGTACGATTACCACAAAATACTGAGCTGTCTGCGATTGTATTCAATATAACGAAGATTTGAGGGCTTTACAACCATATATTATGCGTGGAAAAATCTGGAACGTATGACTGTGAATGAACGGATTGTCGCCAGACCCTCAGAAAAAAGTGGAAGGACTTGTGATATTCGCATTCCAAGTAGAGATGGTGGTAAGGCCGTGGCAGCAAAATACATAGTCTAACAGCTTCATTGTACGAAGAAGTAAGGTTTTTTTCAACATATTCAAAACGCCACTGTGATGAAAGCTATAGTGTTGAAAAAATTGTTGGATTCTCATGCAAGAAAAATACCTGATAGGCTCTTTACCAGCAGTTACGTACACTGTGGAGATACTGTAATTCCCTGCTAGCTCTCTCTTTGGTCGCTCACAGAAGATACACAGCATCGTGACCCCACACACATAATTGAAGCGCAAAACGTCACTTGGACTTCGTCCGAAGACCTACAATTAAGGTACACAAGGTATAGGTATACCTCAACCACACGTACGAGCCAATGGTAACCGGGCTGTGTCGTAATGGCCAAGGAGGCCTAGTAGTGACGCAATCATCACTTGGGAACAGTCGTGTCTCAATGACCTCGAATCGTGTAAATTCTACGGCACTTCTGTTACATACGCAGTGAGGAAGTCTCTTGGTCACTCTTCGTACCTAACTGCTGATACGTTTTACTTTGAGGCTAATGACAAGAGTATCTGCAATGACATACTTACCTCAGCCAAGGAGGTTATGTTTTTGTCGTGTTTGTCTGTCCGTTTCTTTGTCTGTCTGTCTCTTTGTCTGTCAAGCTGTCTGTCTGTCACCAAGATAACTCAAAACGATTTGAATCGATTTGGACGAAATTTACAGGGATTGTTTGGTATGTTAGCTGGAACAGATGATTAACTTTTGGTGAAGATATGCCCATCCGTTTGTTTGTTTGTTTGTCTGCCTCATTTTTCTCAATGCTATAACTCAAAAAGTTACGAATCTATTTTTATGAAATTATCATGAGTTGTTAGGTACATAACAAAGAGTAAATGACCCAGTTTTGGTAATGATCCGTTAGTTTGGTCGTTCGTTTGTCACTGTTTTTAATTTTATGCTTGTTAGCACAAGAGCTCAAAAAATAATGCATGGATCTTTATGAATTTCATAGAGGTTATTAGTAACGTAAAAAGACCAAAATAATTATATTTTGGTGCAGATCGGTTTGTTCGTTTGCATACCGTTAATCATGTTTGTCATAACGTTTGTTTGTAGTATAACTCAGAATTATGAACGGATCTTCAAGAAAATTGCACAAGCTGTTATTACTATCAAAAAGCACAAATGATTAAATTTCGGAATCTATAAAAAGAAAATTATGGTTTCATAGCCAATATGATTTTTTTGCTACCGTTACTTCGCTTGGCGGAGGTATGCGGTCTCAGAGTGCTATGGTTGCTCTCTGTCATATTCCAAACGTTAAAATCTTCCGCTAACGCCGTTAAGGCTTCCACCCCGTCAGCAACAGCTCTAGGTGCAATGATGTCCACCATCACCTCACCGTTACTTCCACAACATAGATGATCTACACTACTGTGATAACTGCGCAACTTCCACTACGCCATCAACATCAGATTCTTATCATCACTCCCACTCATGCTTCATCTGCATTATACAGTACAATATGACCGTTGCTCAAACACTTTTTGATTATTCCGAAATAAAGGTTTTTGTCAGGTTGAATGTTCCATACAATGAAGCTGTTCGTTGCTGCGTCCGATGTTCAAATAACTCGCTACTGCTCCCCATTAGTCACGGAATGTATCATCGCTTCTACACGAGACGGGCGGGGTGCATAACCCAACCTGGACCACGTCGGAAAAACTTCTAAACCTCAGTTAAATCTAAGGTATTAGGTACCACGAACACCCCAACACGCCATCCATCTTATCGGTAGGTACTTATTCTACACATAACCGGTATAAGCTGCAGTGTACGAACTACCAAACCCATTTTCAATCAGCGATTCCGATAAGGCTATTTACCTCGGCACCACCACCATCACCACCACATACTCACCATCACTTCCACACATACCCAATCAGTACCGGCAGCGGCGTGTGGTCACTTCACTAATGCAGACATTTACTGTGTTTTACACTGTCGCATTGACACGTTCAGTGATGGTGGCTCCCTCCCAGTCGGGCGTCTGCACCCGGCCACCGCACATCTCTGCGGGCACTCAGAGATGTGCGTCCTTTGCTTCTCGTGTACGTGTCCTTAGACCGCTTAAATGTGCTCCTCTTCATTGGTGTTGACTTCGTCGGAACGGAAGGTATTGTTAAGGAAGACACACCCATGTCTTGGTTTATTGCTTAGCTTTGTCATGCGCTGATATTGGAGAATACTTACATACTTAAACGACGGTTTTTGCAGGGAATGGTGTTTTACATGGGAGACGCACCATTTTCCCGTCATTGGTTTATCGTTTATCTGTGTCTTGCACTGGTTTTCGGCACTTTTTGCGTACCTTTAATGACAACTTCTGCAGCTAATGTTTTTTTTTTTCAATGAAGGCTCGACCTTGTTGTTTTAGCTTAGCTGGGTCTTTAATTGTGCCAATTTCGGAGATTTTTTCCATTACTCAGCTAAAAGTAATTTTTTACTAAAGAACACGCATCCTTATCTTGGCATTTGCTTATTGTTTAACTGTGTCTTGCACCAATTTTGAATATTTTTTCAAACATTTTTTACAAACTTTTTGCAGCGATTAGTATTAGTCTGATAAGACGCTTGTCTTGAGTTTGATATGCTGCTTAAGTAAATTTTTTCAGTTTTGGATTTTTTAAATTACTTAAGCACATTACCTACAGTGATTTGAGAGTAGCAGAGAAGACATCTGTATGTTGTTTAGCCGTACTGTGCCCAAATTTCTGAGAACTTTTACGCTTCGCTGTCTCTGCCGCTGCGAAAAGCATTAGTCGGAGAGGACATGCTCATGCTTGACGTTCATTTATAGTTTTACTGTGTTTAACCCAAATCTTTTGAGCAACTTTTCATATTTTGGTGATAACAAGACATGGCCGTAAGGAAAAAAATTGGCGGTAGGAGATGTTCACCCTGGTCTTGAGATTGGTATATTCTCAGCATTGGTTTACCTCGATTTTTATGTGCTTTGCTGTTCAGTGGCAAGAGGAGATGTACATCCTGGTCTTGAGATTGGTATATTCTCAGCATTGGTTTGCCTCGATTTTTATGTGCTTTGATGTTCAGATTTAACTAATTTTGCATATGTTTCAGAGAGGACACATTGTTTTTAAAATTGGGTTATTGTTTAACTCTCCAACAACCAGGGAAATTACTAAATAAATTTCATTAGAAGATTATTGAAAGCCCTACGGCATTATTTTAATCTTTATATTTATGAATCAGTTGGATAATATGAATACGTGAATAAATCTATTCATCTCTGTATGGTTAACTTAGTTTTCTTCGAATCTTGTGAAAACTTCACACGTTCTGGTGATTTTAACTCGGCGAGTTGCATTTCTTCAGTAAAATGTTATTCAGTATCGATTCTGGCTTTGTTGAACCCAACGTTACCGAAATGGTACCAAATTTGTTCACTTCTCATTGAATTTGGGACTGTTTTCCCCTCTTTCATTGATATTCACGATAGCCTTAAGAGAAATATTGCCGTGCCTATGTCTTGGTATTGGTCTTGTTTATTAGCATAGTACACCAATTTTCAAGCATATACTTATGCATTGGGGTATTGTACTTTCTTAAAAACGGATTTATTGAAAAATTGGCGCAATGAGAGGTAATAATTTTCTAAGATCAAATCTAGACATCGACCTAGTAAACTTGCGTTGGCAACGATTATTCCTCTTAAATAACTATCTTGGTGCGCATCTCCTTTACAACAGCGTAAAAAAAGGCCATGCATAGAGAGAAATCTAAAAGATACGCTCACGAAAAGTCCTGAGAAACTCGTAATTCAGTAAATAACTTTCTCCCTAATTGAAATACCGCACGACTACAAAACGTTTTCTTGGAAACCCTTAATTCGCAGCATAGCACAAAGCCAGACGACAACACTTTACCATACATTGAACCCCGAACAGACACTTCCTTCCAAGCGCAGACTGCAGGTACACTATAAAGCATTGCTTTATATTCCTATATATTCCTTATTCCGCATGGTATTAAAAAATTCCCGTTCTCGAACCTAATACAACAGCTCTGTTTATGGAGACGCAACAATATTGAAAGCGATGATGCTTGACACTTTCAACAACAATTCTTGGCAGCTTTTCTATCAAGCAAGTCTCAAAAATTTTCTCTCAGTTACTACAAAGTTTTTAATGAAGGAAGGACTCACTTCCCTACAGCTCTTGAGTTTCAAAGTTTATTGCTGCTCTCGGTGTACCTTGCCTGCCATACCTGACTTGTTTCTGCATAGAGTACACACTGAGACTCCGGGAGATGTCCAAAACTCAAAAGAAGTTAATTTTTAATAATTACCGGTAAAATATATCAAACAATACACATTCGGCTATCAAAATACCAAAAAATTCTGCTGTATACGACAGCACGCATAAACAATGTTTATGGGTGCTGTCATATGTTTAAACATATCTAAAAAATGTCTCTGAGAGTATGTTATTGCAAGTCCTGTCTGTTGAAAAACGTATTAGAAGAGCTTACATGAACAGCCCTTCATTCCCATGGATGCAATTTAGCCACATACATATGTATAAATGTATGTGAAGAAATAATATTTTCCGTTAATTATATATATACATATATATAGGCTTTAGTGCTCATGCCTGCTTAAACTTTGAATTCCAGTTCCACCTTACGAAAGTTATCTATAAAGTTTCTTTAGCGGACAGAACGTGCTTCAACGATAAATATCGAACTTACCAACAATTGTTGTAGTCAATCAATGCCCCGTATCTCTTTCATATCCAAGATACAGCTGAACTGGTTATGCTGTAGATACGATCTATATCAATGTTAGATCCAAGAGTAACAGAAAAATCAAAGATATGAACAAACCGGTAACCACCACAAAAAGAAAGACACAGACGCGTTAATTCCTCTTTAGACCTCAGATCAACCGGTCGGGACCCTCGTGACGTCATCATTAACTCTTGGTACGGCCGGGGATATCAAATTAACACTGCTACCGACCGTGTGACGTGAAACAAGCTATCAATAATTGAGATATCATCTCTATCGCTAATTTCCTCACAATAGTACTGAAATGATGGCTGTCTGTGTTAATGGGTTTGTAGTTAACAAAGTGATGAAAAGTCAATAACGGGAAGACATCACGATGAAGAGAGAAATTTGAGGCAACGAAAGAAGAAGCCTGAAATTCAGCCATCCATAACATTCAAAATATCCGGGGGAAATGAGAAATTTTTAACAACAGTAGAGCCGTATTATCGGCAACGACGGTAAGCAAACTGAACGATTCCAGGATAGAAATGATACCTTTTGAGAAGAGAGATGCGAAAGATACAACTAACTAAATTGATTAGATCAAGCGTACTGCTATGTTAACGTATATATAAATAAGTGGAAATAAAGATATAATTAAATTAATTTATGTACGGTACACACAAACACACATTAGTGTTTTACAATGTTATTATTTAAAAGACCAAATCTGAAGTAATTTTGAGCGTAGTAATTATTGTACGCAGTAGGCTAATGGTAGTGACATTATTAATCGCAAGATAATGTAATGCGTACCATCGTTTGTGCATACATAGATAGGTAATAACTAGGCGAAGTTAGAGATTTTTGGGAGTCTACCGAGTGCTGATCGTAACCGTGAGCGAAAGTCAGATCAGATTGCAGAAGATGGCCAAAACAACAAATCCTTAAAATTGAATGTAGTTTTAGCTGCACAAACGTTGAAATCCAAGCGACGAAGATATCTACAGCTTCTATAGGCACTTTTATAGATTCTGATTTTTATGTTCTTCCTACATCAAAACTTTATTTTTCTTAGTTCATGGTGGGCGGAATGGGTTGATGGTCAATCAATAAAGAAATGGAAAATATCTTCCAGGGTGAAGTTGACGCAACAATTATTTATTCATTACCTCCGCCAAGGAGGTTATAGTTTCGTCGTGTTTGTCTGTCTGTCTGTCACCAAGATAACTCAAAGAGTTCTAATCCGATTTGGGTGAAATTTGCAGGGATTGTTTGGTATGTTAGCTGGAAAAGATGATTAACTTTTGGTGAAGATATGTTCATCCGTTTGTTTGTTTCTCTGCCTCATTTTTCTCAATGCCATAACTCAAAAAGTTATGGATGGATTTTTATGAAATTAACATGAGTTGTTAGGTATATAACAAAGAGTAAATGACCAAATTCTGGTAATGATCCGTTTGTTCGTTCGTTTGTCACTGTTTTTAATTTCATGCTTGTTAGCACAGTAATTCTAAAAATAATGAATAGATCTTTATGGAATTTGTAGGGGTTGTTATTAATGTTGAAAGACATAGATAAACGGAGTTCTTTTTGAATGCTTGTTAATAAAGCTCATCTTTTGCATGCCACTAACGGAAGAAAAACTTGTGCTGCTCAGATGAACTGAAAAGGAGAGCCCTCCAGTCTTAGAAAAATTTGTGTTGGCCGTTATAGCGCATACTTCGCAAACATATTAGAAACAAAAGTACGAAGAATGAAGAACGGTCATTATATTTTTTGGCGACACATGTTTCCAATTTATAATGTAATTGAAAAGTTTTTTCACTACAAATAAAACTCATATGTTCTATGTTACTACGACAGTTAATTACCACAGTACTATAATATTATTATAACTCTACTACTGTTAAAAGTAACCATAATAACTAATTTACCATATAAACCGCGCATATATGGTACATGCTATTAAACAATTCCTACTAATTTCTTCAGTACTGCTGCATAGGGTGCTGCCATTTTTTAAAGAAATTAGAGCCGGAAATCTTTTTGCCGCTTCTCGCTCGTTTCAATTTCAAAGGAAAAATTTGGTTAGGAAGCAGTGAGTCTGTATGAGTGTTAAAACGTGACTACTTCCACCTAACAGAGACCTAGATGACTCTAACTATAACTGTCCCGCAGTACCCAGACAGAGATAGTAGCAGACACCGCAGCTATCTCTCTCTCCTTCGCACCGGAACAAGATAGTTTACTACTAGCCTGTGCTCTCTGCACTCGCTCACACCGAGGCTAAAACGCTCTTTGAATGTTCAGCAGCACCTCTTCCTGGAACATTAGTAATATAAGGACCGGCGTACGTCATGAATAACGGTTCGAACAGTAGTAGGTATACCTAATGATTTAAATAAGGAATATTTTTTATTCTCACGACATGTTATTCCTAAGAAAAATTGCCCTTTTGATTCGCGTTGATTGGGCTAGAAGACTGTCTTAAAGCAAGCTGTAGGTACCCTATTCCCATGCTCGTAGGAATGCCTGCTAAGTTTTGAGAATTAACCCTTCACCTCTTTAAATTTCACATCAGCTTTCGTAACAATAAATAGTACTGATTTCGTCGTGACTAAACGAGCAGGAACGAGCTGACTATTTTGCTGCTGCTGATTGCATCTCAAAATACCCAGCACCCAACTCTTTTTTTCAGTACCAAGTCCTGGTTTCTCATCCTGAAACGCTAAATTGTTTATCAGCAGCTACTCTACAGCTTTTGGTGAGGGTATGCACTCGCAGAATCTTCTAGTTATAAAAGTATTTGTGCTTATCTGAATGTAACTTTTGATGTAACTTCTGAATAGAAATAAAAGCATTGTCATATTCATTATTACCTTTTATTTATTTTATTTCACTATTTTTTGTCAATCGAATAGAGCCGGTGATAATGTGTAGTCACTTTTTTGCACAAATCGAGCGCATTTGATAATAATCTGAAACTGCATAAGGTTTTAGCGTAGTAAATAAATAGAATACGCCTGAAATAAAGCATTGCACCTATCATGTTCAGTTCTTGGAGGTCTCAAACATAATTGGTTTGGGATAAACGTGCAGAGCTTAAACAAAATTGTCAAAACCAACGCTCAGGGTTTAGATTCGGAGTGAGTTGAGCGGATGGCTAAGATTACTTCACTCTAAGTTGACACTTTGGTCATCTTTATCTTAGTTCGGCACTTGAGCCCAATTGCAGCCCTTTCTACTTGTGGCTGAGCTGCAGGTTGTCACGAGAGGCCGCAACTGCATACCCCCCCCCCCGCACATCCACTGTACATAAATGTGCTACTTTGGCAGTTTTCGAAATAGACAAATTCTATTGTTTAATTTTTTTTTCACCGTTTTCCGTGCTGCTTAAGTTCTTGTGTCGAAAATGATTGAAACACTTCTCAAGCACCATGATTATCTGCGCACCCACTTCTACGCAGTAGTCCCCAGTGCGGCGCATGCGCGTCATCCCGTAAGATAGGGTATATAGGGTGCACGCCAGGGAGCTGGAGCATACACCGGAAGTTCGCATGGCTTACTTGTAAAGAATTCAACTCGCATGACGCAATTTTCCTACGCCATTATGTAGACGATCCAAGACTGTTGACGCATTAGAGAGTTAAGAAAGTTAGCCTCAAGTGCTGTAGCATTTTTACAATTTCAATTATGAACTGAAATTGACGGATTGTTTCTAGTACCATTTCATAATTTTCGATGCTATATTCGCCTATTCAAACTGACTAAATTTCACCTTGAATTACTGAATTAGCTCTGAACAACCAGGACAGCTGTATATTCATCGATGATCATTATCAACATCTGGAAAGGGACTAATATTTTTGCAGTGCGAGGTATTTTAACTTATTGGCTAAACTTCACGTCACACAAACTTCACAATGCTTCTGAGGTGCTCTTCGGATTTTAATACTATTATTTAATCTACAGACTATTAGTATTAGTATGTACTATTACATAACCTACAGAATATTGATATGAGTATACCTAATGCATAATTTGGTGAAAGTTTCCTTACAATTCTTTCTTTATTTTCTAAGTAATAAACTGATCTATACAGTATATATATATATATTTGTATAATTGGGAAGCAACCCTTCTTTTATACATGTTCGATTAAGAACCACGCCATATTTCTTTGTTAAAATATCTTTATTATGTTTCTCGAAACAACGAATATTTAATAGTGTGGTCCGTTCTGTACGATGAAGAAGCTGGCCAAAGTTGAGAGAGTTGATTTCGTCGCAACGCGTTTCAACCACTGCACATGGTCATCTACTACAAGAGCCCAACAGTTAGCTCACTGATCATGAAAAACACCACCATCGACAAGGCACCATTGAAAGAAACCAATGTCATGTATGAGTACACTTGTCAAATTGGAGACTGTGAACTCCAAAAGCACTCATACATTGGCATGATAACCACAACACTTTCTCGTAGACTGACAATGCATCTCGCCAACGGAGGACCGAAAGCACACACCCTGCAGCAACATAATACCATTTTGACAAGAGCCATGCTAGTATCTGGAACCACAATACTGCACCGCAACTCCGACCATCAACGC
>LQNS02278156.1:1011099-1024667 GCA_001587735.2 Parhyale hawaiensis
GAATTTTCGACCAGCCTCTCTAATTATGAATAGTGTTAATATTCCAAGCGTATCTTTGATAGTAACTAGTTCCATATCATAAGTAGCGGACCTAGCAGTTTTGAAGTTCCCACCTTGACAACGGCATTCGCTGAGAATGTCGAAAGCTTGGTAAAAATAAAAGTCGTAATCCAGAAGAAGTATTATTTTATGTTAATTAATAACATTAACTACTAGTTAATCAAGTTTTGAAAGTAAATTAAATTAAATTCTGCGTGACTGTGCTCTTAAGCTTTCTATATGTATTCAAAACATTCCATGGTCATGCTGTCTCTCAAATGTTCAGACTACCAGCGCTATATGATAATTTACAATGTATGTATTGATTGATCAATATACTTATATTTGTTTCCGCCACGCTCTAAGGAAATAAGATAGGAAGAAATTCGAGCAACGGTATCCAAGAAACGGGGTAGTGTTTAGACAAACCAAGGGTCGACTACCAATTACGTATTATGGAGCTGAGTTCGCCCGCGTGAGCTGGTCCGTACGTGTCCAGTGACCCCAGAAATGCCTCTCTAGTGAGCCATCCGTTTACTTATAAAAGTTTCTATTTCAGTAATCATCCCCTCGCGGAAAAATAAAGTGAGAATATTAAGGAACACCAAAAAAGTCTCTGATATAAAATGTTGAAAAGATTGCCTAATTCCATAAAAAGGTTATTAATTGAAAGAAAATTAATTTAGTGCTAAAATCCAAAGTTTTGTTAAGCGTTAAAATATGTGTATTTCCCGCTGTAGGTTGCATCAGAGAATGCAGTATTTTTTTAGGAATAATGTTTAATTTCATTCAATCCTAAAATATATAGCTAACTTTTTAGGAATATTGTTGAATTTTCATTTGAGGTGCTCTCTGGAGAGCAAAAACAAAACAAAACAAAACAAAACAAAAAAAAAAGAACACGGAAGACATCGGGGGTTATATTGAAGTAGTAATTTTCTACCGTCATTTATTGACGGATCACTCCACAAGGGAAGCAAATTATCTATGCCATGCAGTGGCACGCCTTGTAGTGGAGATTTAATAAAGTTTGCTGCTCCACGGTTACATATTATAATCTGATTTCGCTACAGCTGTTTTCTAACAATAAAATGTAGATATGAAATGGACACCCAATTTCCAGGGACTTTTGTAATTACAAGAGGTGAACATCTTTCGTATAATTATGTTTGTAGTCAGGGCAACTATGAAAAGGTCAAAAACTTGCGCGAAGTGTGGGGCGAGGTGTGAGTGGAGTGGTGAGGGCGGGTGAGCCAGGGCTTCAACGAAGTCTGTCGCCGAACTTGAGATGTGATAAGGTACCACCAACATCAGTAATTTTCCGGCAGATCGAGCCTGTCTTTCGCTGTAAATTGGACTCCTTCATACGCCCCCTTTCAAAATTGACCACAGCCGTTCAATTTGATCAAGGTTAGGAGAGCAGGGTGGCAAGACGCTCTTTCTAAGGAATGATGTGGTAACCTTCGCTGCAAGGGCTGGAGCATTGCCGTGCACGAAATCATTAAATTTTGACAGCGACATGACAATGGCAGGTCATCGAGCTAATAGGACAAATGCTCAGTTAGAAATGCCATGCAAGCTTGTCTCATTGGTAGAGCCCGGATTTCTAGCATTTATTCAATTATTGCTATAACGACTATAAAAAAATTGCATTTATTGCAAAACAGCATTTTGCTATGAGCGCTATTTTCACTGAAAAAACCTAGTCGTTATTGCATAAATGGACGTAAAATCTACGCTACGTACTAACTCTATTGTAATAATGTATGAAAATATGAATAAATAATTTGTTTTGCTCTGACAAAATAATTAATGTACCTAAGTTTGCCGTTCTTCAACATTTCTTTGAATTTGACTTTGTAGCAAACTAGTCCTTTTGGTGAAATTTAGCAATGAAACCGAGAATGCACCTGCTCTTCCTTCAAATTATAGGTAACAAAGGATACAACATAAAAAATGTTGGTTATGCAGAACCTTGATCTCCATATATTTTACAATAAGGCAATATAGACATGTGCGGACATATGTTTGTATTCCTAACGCTTTTTGCAAGTCATTGTTAGACATGGGCTTGCTCCCTAAGCATCTACGTAGTTATCAGTAGAGCCCGGATCTCTAGCATTTATTCGATTATTGCTATTACGGCTTTAAATAGAAATAAAAATTTGTGTCTATTGCAGCATATGCTACTCTACTATATCGGTATTTTGACCAGACGCAAAGCCAAAAAGTAGTCATTATGCAATAAATGACTATAAAACATGCACAAAGTAGTACGTATTTGTACCATAAAACATAAAATTATTTAATTATTTCCTATGAAAGAAAACATAAGGATTGTGCTAGTCACTGGCATACTGGTCACAACATTACCAGTTGTCAGTTACACATTACCAATAGTAGGTACACTGAATTAAACAAATAGTGTAACACGTTTCTGTTAAAGTCCACTAAATATTAGAACGCACTGCTAGTAAAACAATAACGCAGCTCATAGATTCATCTTTATCGCTTCTCTGGCCAGAATCCATTCAGCATAACAACATATTGTTGCTGGTGACAGACGCTGCAGCACAAATTCAGAAAATCGCTGCTTCTTTACAAATTCTGTACCCCAATATGCTGCTCCTTACTTGCCTCTCACACAGCTTGCACAGAGTTGCAGGAAAGGTACGGTTGTACTTTCAGGACGCTGGCAAACTAATATCAAACGATAAAATAAAATATATCTGTAGGCTCCAAGTAGACGCAAACTCTTCAGAGAGAAGGCTCCTGACGTGCCCTTTCCCTTACAACCTATTGTAACGGGATGGGGTACAGGGATAAAAGCAGCATTATATTATGCTAGACATTGTACTGTCCTGAAGGTAGGACCAATATGCATCATGCAATCAGTTCATGTTATCGGTATAAGCACTGTATTTATGAGATATAATGGCAGTATGAATTACTTTCTACTTCATTTAAAATANAGCAGCATTATATTATGCTAGACATTGTACTGTCCTGAAGGTAGGACCAATATGCATCATGCAATCAGTTCATGTTATCGGTATAAGCACTGTATTTATGAGATATAATGGCAGTATGAATTACTTTCTACTTCATTTAAAATACTAAAAAAATTGTTTGGTAAGCTCCTAGAACAGTCCAGCACTGGAGTTATCTAGGAACCGAGCATATAGTCAGGTTCCTATTATAATACAGCATTCTATATTCTGGAGTCTCCTATAGGATTCTTGTCTTCAGTCTTGTCAGTATTTTTATTTGAGTGGTATTCAGGCCATGAGCTCCACCGAGCTTGTGCAGGGGCTAGATAATGCTATTAGTGAATAACCTGACATAACCCTCACCTGACCCTGACGTGAGGTAACCTAAAGTGACGTTAGTTGTTAAATGTAAATATTATTATTATTATTATTATTATTATATTGTGGGTTTTCCCGCCGTATTAGATACTAAGATTATATAACAGCGATCCAATTTTGTATGATATAGTTTAGAAGTTTAGCCGAACTCAAATGAGTTCTATTAGAACAATCTTGGTCAGGGCACCAATGTGTAAATAAACTTTTTTTTATTCATATATATGCGGTATATATACTATAAAACTGATCACTCATAAGAAAAGTCACAGCTAGATAACTTCCTGTTCATGTAATATGGGCATCGGTTGAGTGAAATGAAACATGATTTCCGATTAAAATAATAACTTCATTTCAGTTCTTTTTATAGTTACAAATGAAAGAAAACCGCTGAGTTTTAGCCAAAACTTGCAACGTTTTAAGTGCTATTTTGCTGCTAATAAGAACTATTTTGCTAGAAATAAAAACTATTTTGCTATGATATCTGCAATAAAGACTTTTTTTAAGTGCTATTTTGACTAGATTTTTAGCGCTATTTTGACCACATTTTTAGGACTGGAAATCCGGGCTCTACTCATTGGTATGACATCCTCTGACACTCGTAAAGGTCGATAAGCTCGTCACCTACGATACCGGTCCAAACGTAGCACCTCCACCACTTTGGTGACGTCGCAATCGATACGGAGTAGAGACACCTACAGGATTCACCACTCTGGCCCATCCGTCTGGACCATCAAGAGTTGCGCTCGTGTCTAGCGTCATCCGTAATTAGAGAACATTTTGGAAGTTTATTTTTATGTATTTTGGGGCCCAAGCAGTGCGTTTTTCCATGGGGGTTTTGTGCTACGGAGGAATCGTGACAGTCATAACGTTCCTCGCCAATTCTTTCAAGACATTGCATCGTGTTTGCCTGAAGAAAGGAGCGATGCCATTTTTGTTAAATACGGCGGCGCTGTTGCTATTTGTATGATCGCTGGCGTATTTATTGAATCTCTCGGGGTGAAAGGGTTCTTTTCGTGTTCTACTCTTTCTTTAATTTGGTGTTGGGGTTCTTCCCGTTTAACGACAAAGTTCTTCGAAATCTCCCCTTCTCTTTGCCTAAATCTATGAGAGATAAACCTTCTGCAGGGCTTGCGGCAATCCGCTCACTTTTTGTAGTCGTCAAACATCTTTTCTGGACATTTTCAGAGACCGACAATTGAGCGATTAAACTGCACTTGATTCACAATATAGAAACTTTCAGAACTTTCCGAATAGTCCAGGAATTCACATACCTAATCGCGGATTTTATGGCATAACTTTCAGTCATGTAAGATTTACATTACTTTCGAAATTCATAACTTCTTCACCTGGAATTTATGTCAGGCATCACCATAAACTTATATTATAAACCAACACTACAATTTCATATATGGTGGTAATAACATATACTGATATAAGGCAACACCAAATATGTATGTAATGCTCTTGCAGGTCGCCCTTGTGACCCGCCATACGAAGTTGTACCTGCTGTTGGCTGCATTGCCGTAAATCAGACCAAAGTCACCTTCGCTGAGGCCAAAAATTCCTGCGGTGCACACGCTGCGCTCTACACGTTTGGCAACGACATGGCAGCTTTTATTGCTCTGAAGGACTACCTCAGAACGAAATACCGTCTGTATATGATCGTTCTTATTATCTGTGCACGTGAATATATTATTTTCACCGACTACACACACATTATTATTCGCAGATGCAGACACTTTATCCATTTTATCAGAGGCCATCAAAAAGTTTGATGCGTAAATATAAGTTTTTGCGTATTTTTTCGACACAAAGGATGCAAATAAATTCACAAACGCTGGAGTAAGGACAATTACACGTTTGCATACTTTATGTATATGGCGATATTGTATCATTCGTGCTGCACGTAGTCACTTCCATTGAGAAAAATTATTCAATTTTATTTATCCAGGACAGGGAGGTACCAGAAAACCCCAAAAAATGCTTGAAATATTTGAATTTCGATTACCCTTGCCCATATTTGTAAGAAAAAACAGAGAAAGTACTACACTTCTAGCAAAAATATTCATTTTTTCCCCCAAGTGGAGAATGCACTGACCGTCTGAGACTTAAACTGTCAAATTTTTACACGGGAATGACCGAGGGGCATTACCGTATTGCAGAACAAATTCTATTTCCGCACAAATAGTTATTATTTGATTGGATTAATACTTTCTCCTATCAAATATAACTGTTTGTACGGATATAGAGTTAGTTCGGCAATTGGGTTATTCCCATATGTACAATCATGCATGAACAACATTTAGTGTAATTTAACAATAATTTATCTCTATATATTTAGGTATAACTGACCTTATGAGGGATGTAGGTGTACTTTTATCGTCAATGAAGGGCTTAGGTATAATAGGCTTGTATGCAGGTTTAGGTGTTTTGAATTTAAATAAGGATTTAGGTGTATTTTTGTTGAGGCGCGATTTGTCTTAAGAGGGGTTAAGGGGTATTTCTTATAACTAATGAAGAGTTCAAGTGTAGTCGGCTTATTGTAAGTTAACCTAACGTAACCTAAATATCAGACCTAACCTAGCCTAGAAAAAATTAAAAATTAAACTACTGGTTCCGCTAACATTCTAAAAAAATCTTTCAACAAAATTTCACTAGAACGTTAGCAAAACCTAACCTTGCATCTCTTAACTTTACACTGGCCAGAATTTATATTTTTGCTAACGGTTAACGACGTAGAAAAATTTGTAGATTTAGTTGTGCCATTAAGTGTAAATTTCTCCCAATAGAGCTATTGGCTGATAAATAAGCTGATTGTCGGACTTATATAAAAACTATTACACTTAAGCCCTCCTATAGTTAGGCTATCAAAATAAATTTCAAGTTTAGGCGTTCAAATCCTTCTTTTTAGTTCTGAAGATGAGAACTTATTCCCGAAATGTAAAGGTTTTTTTTTTTTTTCAATGCCGACGTTTCTTAATTTGATTATTTACCCTTAGTTTTATATATATATATATTGGTATATATATAGGTATCAACTAGTATGTAGTACCTAGGTCTTTACAAATGGGAACAGCTTGGTACAGTGCTGTGTGCATAAATTTAAGAGTGTACAGACACATTGGTTGTGCTTTTGATTTGACGATCCTTTTCCAGAGCTGTCGACTGCCTCAGAGAGCACCAACTTCTGGCTGGGGATCGAGATCCTGGACGGGGTTTGGACATGGCTGGATGGCGTCACGAGCTCCCCAATTCCAGGGACCGGCGTCTGGGGACCCAACGATCCCAACAATATCCTGCCTTTGTTCGCCCGGTTGACTTACTATGATGACACTTACTATGGAGTCATGGACACTGGCGCTAGTGATCTCTTCTACTACATCTGTGAGATAGAACATTACGTTTAAGCGCGGGTGACATCGAACTTCAACTGACGTACCGCGACTGAGTTTTATTTTAACATAAAATTAAGGAGACTGGTAGTGACAGTCCTCACCATAGTGAGTCTGAAATATAAAGTACCTACTGTGCCGGAAACAAGAACAAAAGTAGTTAAGCACAAGCTCCGACACTAGAACTAAGCCCTGAAAAGATGCTGTCCTCTGCACGGTAGCTGACAAGCGCAGCACTGTATACTATAGATGACAGATTTCGTTTTGCTAGAGCCGGTTACTTTCTAACAGTGGAACCGCTGCTTAGCTCAGAATGATGAGGGCTGCCACTGAGTGTTCTTGTTGTATAGATGATACGAAACATCACACGTAAATGGAGATCAAACAGTGTCAGGAGTGATAATGATTTTGATAGAGTGTCAGAAATGGTGACGATAGGTTTTTGCTTCTTCATTTGAGATTTCGAACGTTAAATGAGACTATAAAATATGTCAATGTGTCAGACATAGACGTTCCTCCGCTGGCGACTTTTCAACATAGATACAGGGTGTGATAAGCTTACGCACTGTCCTTTCACTAATATATGCGGAAACAGAACATAATACACTTCATCCATCAATAGGTCTTTAATGGTAAGATAAGCTAAGCTAATTAATTTAACTTATCCGGAGTTCAATCAAGAGTTTTGTTTTCCCACTTTTGTCATAATCACAAGAATTCCGGTGGGGATTCTAGAAATTCCGACTCAACTTAATATTCTCCATTTAATCCAGTAGCTAATCCGCAAGAAAGAACACCTTCGTATCCGTATATTTTATAGTTATTTCTGAATACCCGTCACGATACTCAGTAATATATTTCACTCCGAAACTCACGAAAAATGGCAGATTTCCATATTTTTACCCCCAAAAAAGTGTCCCAAACATCAAGCCTTTCTAAGAAGAGAGAGTTTTATTTTAAAATATTTAGCAGAAGGAAAGTTGATCAAACAGACGGCCTGTGTTAGGGTGGTGTCGAGTGAACCACCCCCAAGACCTGGTATGTAGGGACTGGCACCGATAAAACTGAACAAGAAAAATCACCGCAGCATGTAATTTTTAGTCGAGAAAGGAAGGCTATTTTACGTTAAAATACAAGACGTTCGATATTGTATCAATAGGCGGTACCAAAAATTAGAGAGAGGGTTAACCAATGAGGGTCTTGTACGCTCTCGTGGAAAGTTCCCTAGGAGAGAGAGCACATGTGTTGGCGCAGTGCGCATTTCATGTGTGTCGCGCCGCCTGTCTATAAGTATGGCCGACAACTATGCCGGTCAGCTGAGTGACCGCTGGAGTTAAACGTGAGACGTACCTTACCCTCACGCCAAGCGGAATCATACCTGTGTCTCAACCCCTAGAATCCACGAGTACACAGTCTGCTACTTGCCTGAGTCTTATTTCACCTGTTGAGGAGCGGTATACTTCCGGAGACGCCAGAACCCCAACCGCGTTATCAGCACATGTAGCAACACGTCGAGGTGTGCACACAGAGAGGTGTCACATACTCAATGAAGTAATCGTAGCAGCGCGCCAGCGCCGAATACGCGTATGCAAAAGGAGCCGTTATTACAATAGAAAATTGGTATTGGACGAGCTGAGCAGAGGGGTTGAACCCGACTTGTCGGGGGCTTCCCACGTCCGTGTTTAGGGAACCAGCTGGAGGTTGGAGTTGGCCACGTCAGTCGGCCTCTAACATGTTTCTCTAGCCTTTTTGTACACCTTCTAGAGTGCGCTTGCGACGTCATGGCCTTATTTATTTTGCCATGACCATCTACCACCTTGCTTACGAACCCTTTATAAAAGTGTAGCAATTATGAATTCTTCAATTATCACTGTGAATCAAAAAATACGGGAAATGAAAAATTAATCTGAGCCGTCGATCAAGCCTTTTTACGTACTAATGACAGATAGGTTACCATATGAACCTAAATAGGTTTATTATTCGAATGTTGGGGTATAAATAGTTGCATTTTAAAGTTTATAAAATTTTGCTTCATAGCCTTCTCTGAGAATAGTGAAATTTTTGATTTGCATCCAATACTTACACGCATTAAATAACCGTCCTATAAAATGGCATTTTATGTCACAACCATTATTTTTATGCAATTTTGGATAAAAGGTATACGATGGAAACTATGCAACTGTCATTCCATGTATGGATATTTGGGATGCATCCAAAAAGAATACGGAATAATTTTATACAAGGGAGAATAAACAATTTTCTGTGAAAGTAGAGCACTGATGGATCGTATACTATTGTCATAAAATTATTGGGTTTGGTAAAAGAGCATAAATTCCATACAATATTTGGGCTTTATTAAAAATGTTCAGTTGTTGAAATAATAATAATTGGATAATTCTATGCAAGTATTTTATTGCCGTTAATATTATTACTTGCATGAAGTCTTTGCTATAAAAAACTAGAAATTCACTGCAGCTTACAGCCCAAGCTGATCAGTTACGTCTAGCATATTAGCTCCTTGATAACTTCAAATCAATTCATTGTACACTTCTACCGCTCTCAATAATGTCACTCCATACTACTGGAGTTTGCTATAATCCCAATTCCCTTTGCTGTTAGTTCGGTGCCCACAACGCTAGTTTGGTGCCCCACAACGCTAGTTTGGTACGCCACAACAGATCGACAAGTTCTAGGTTCCAAAATAGCAGAACAATTGCAGAAGTCGCGTTATTTCCATGCTATAAGTTTTGTACAATGCATTGTGTCAAAGAGAGAAATATATGTAAAATCAGCAATCACCCTGTCAAAAACGCTAGATGATGTCAGATGCTGCCGTGGTGAATATTATAACATTGTTGCCTCCCCAAAATAATGGATGGTGACGACTGTTGGCATCTGAATATTGTGAATAATTGACGAAAAAAACTTTTTCTATATTATTTGACGGCAATATATATGGACTAGCAAGAAGGTATAACATGAAGCCTTAAGACCAAATAATATTCTTACGCTATGCTAAGGCATTAGGTGAGGCATTAGATAAACTGCACTCTCTGGCTCGGCAGAGCTTCTGCAGTGTGCAAATAACGTTAATTCTTCAATTTCTTTCTTTTGTAAGAATATTATTGAAATAATTTTAGAATAATCAGTCATGCACTGACAGCAGCGGTGACATTTGCTCTTTCACGTTGGATTCAGCTCGACCTTATAGAGAAAGATTACTTCAACTCCCAAATCTGATCCAGTCCTAGATGGTTAAATAAATATACAATGTTTGCAACTCCCACAAATTGGACCAAGTCTGAAATAAATATGTACGGCAAGATGTTTGCTACCTACTACATACCTATCGGACCAAGTCCGAATTAAATATAATTGGCTCGCTACCTCTCGCATTTCGGACTTACTCTAACACAATAGAAAGTTTGCTACCACTCTCACGTAGTACTTAGGCCGACTTAGCGTTCACTGCCACAGCTATACTGAATTCTTTGCGGCAAGTATATCATGATTTTTCCATTGCCAAGTCAACCCCAATCCGACAGAGTTCTCTTCACTTTTTTAGCCGACAGGAGGTGCAGTATTCTAGTCTTAATATAAACAGGATAAAAGTTTTTTGTTGCATCAATTGGTAACTACTACGTACAGTTCACGCCAACTCGATATCCATCAAATCACGACGAAAATTCTCACAGTAAATGTTTCCGTGCATAAAACCTTTCTTTTTCATTTAGCAGAGCGAATATTACAAATGCATAAATAATGCTTCTAGTTTATGATTCTCTCTCACCAGCTCCGATTTTTTCTACAATAGAAATCTGCAATACCGCGAGCATTTTGTAAATGAACAGCAAATCGATATTTCCAGTATTCATGATTGCTCTTCATAGGCAGAATGTACATTATAGGAATTGCAGCTGCAAAAATTATTTATTTCTTTATAAAGATATTGCAAATTACAAAGATAAATATAATTGATTTGCTGCAAATGTACGTACATAAGCATGTCACCACGAGAACAGAAGAGTGCATTAATATAATAATACGTTGCTATTTTGCTGTGAGCGAAATATTTCTGCATATGCACAAGTTTATTCCGCCGATGATTAGTTGAACCATGTCGCCTCACACAAAAGTAGTAAGCAGTTTGAAACTACAATATTATTGGAGAAAATATGTTTGCACGCAAAATACAGCAGAATTTTTCGTCAGTAATCGAAGTGGCGGCAGCGACTGCAGGCGAGTGTGCGCGGAGCTAGAACCTTTGCTCCTGAATTTGACCTTAATGTTTTGATTTTTTACCGGTTAACTGTTTTTGTAACTCTTACTGTGGTAACTTAACGTTGAGGATTTGCTCCTGGCTAGCTCTTTTTTAATTTTTTCGCTTGTTAGCATTGATATTTTGATTCCGATCAGCCTTTTATTATCACCCACGAGCGAAGTGAGAGAGGTGATAATGTTTTCGTTGAAGATTTAGTATATGCATTTGTATATTTGTCTGTCTACCCAAAAAGTAGTAGAAGGAGTTGAGCAATGCTCACAAATTTTTGCAGAGTCTGGTGGGTTCATCTAGATGTGACCCATGCCAAAAAACTAGAATTAGCTGGCCATCAAAAATGACGGCGATCAATTTTTGTTTTCTGTCTACCCAAAATGAGGCAGTCAGGTGGTTCGTCTGAGATGTGAAAAAGGGCAAAAATATTGTGTAAGCTGACCATCAAAATGACCGCGTTGAATTTGTAACTCCACCTAGAAGGATTCAGAAGGAGTTGAGCAATGTTCATAATTTTTTCTAGGGAGTCGGGTGCGTTGACGTAGCTGTGAACAATTCCAAAAACCTAAAAATAGCCTGCCATCACAAATGAAATTTAAATTTTGTTGATGAATTTTGCCATAAAGTCTGTTTTCAGTCGACCAAACAGGCAGAAGGATTTGAGTCATAATAATAATTTCTTTAGGTAGCAGAAAGGTTGACTAAGATATGAAAAATGCCAAAATTTTTTACTATACTGGACATAAAAAAATGACGGTTTTAATTAGATATACCCCTACAGCTGGTGATTGTCTTACGCCACTAGGCGTTCTAGTTTCATGAATTCATTGGCCTTTCTCGCAGGATTAACGCTATATGAAGTTTAACATGTGCATATAACATATATGCAACAGTATGAAATAAAGAGGTAAGTGATTGTTTTTTTTTATTCGCTTTGATATTCGACAGAATTTTGTATCTATATACGTAGTGGGCTTATTAAAATATTCTAGCTGGCGCGCAACGTCAAATTTTTTTATCTGGGTTTACTGGCTTCTCTTCTTTTTAGTTCTTTTTGGTGGTTAACTTTCAAATTTTGCTTCTGGGTAACTTATTTTCATTCTTGTTGGTATTTAACGCCGAATTTTGTGTTTGGTTTCTGTCAAAATAATTTTTTTTCTTGTAAGTGCTTAACGATATTTTGTGAACCGTTAACAAGCATTAAATTTTTCTAGTAATTCTTGTGGTTGCTTAAGGTTAACTTTTTGTTTTTGATTAGCTATCTCCGGTTTTTTATTCTATTTGGAAATTAGTATTTAGATTGGTTCTCATAGAGCTGGCGCTTGTTTTTTTTTTTTTTTACTTGTTATTGGTGGAGGACTTTTAAAGTTTGTCAAGGATGGAGCCCCCTTTTCTCTAACTATTCGTTTGATGGGGTTTCAAAAGGAACCGACGTTGTTCTTTACTTCATTTTGGGGCTCAAAGTTCGGTTGTGTCTCAGGTTGGAGGTTTCTTCGGTGGCTTGATCCTCTGTAAAATTGGGATAGTGTTACGTTTTTATGTAAATTCGCAACATTTAGATTTGCTTTCTGGTTTACTAGCCTTTTAAATATTAAATTATTTTTTCTTCGGTAGTTCTAAACTAGCTCTGATAATTGGACAACACTTGTATTCGTAGTTTCGATTTTTTTTCTTTTCTTGCCTCTTGTGAGTGTTTTCGATGTACATTTTGTTTCGGTTGGTACTGATACTCTTAATTCATTTATTTACTAATGGTTGGCTTTCAGACATAACCTCTATTTTTTTGGTGTTTACTGCAAGTGTTTAAGAACTGAACTTTATTTCAGGTTAAGTAACATACATAAACAAGAGCACTCTGAGAACGCATAGCTCTGCCAAGCGAGGCAACGGTGGCAAAGTTGCTCTGAAACCATAATTTTCTTTGTATAAACTCCAAAATCTAATCATTTGTGTTTTTTCATAGTAAACAGCTTTTCCAATTTTCTTGAAGATCCGTTCATAACTTTTTGAGTTATACTGCTAACAAACGTAATGACATAGATGAGTTAAACACACAAACGAACAATCCAGTCTGCACTAAAATGTTTCACTTATGTCTTTTAACGTTACAAAGAACCCCTATAAATTTCATGAAGATCCATTTCTTATTTTTTGAGTTATTGCGCTAACAAGAGTAAAATTAAAAACAGTGGCAAACGAACGAACAAACGGATCATTACCAAAATTTGGTCATGTACTCTTTGTTATATACTCAACAAATCATGTTAATTTCATCAAATCCATTCATAACTTTTTGAGTTATTGCATTGAGAAAATTGAGGCAGACAAACAAACAAAC
Source organism: Parhyale hawaiensis (assembly GCA_001587735.2). Taxonomy (NCBI): domain Eukaryota; kingdom Metazoa; phylum Arthropoda; class Malacostraca; order Amphipoda; family Hyalidae; genus Parhyale; species Parhyale hawaiensis. The sequence continues at coordinate 1,024,510 of LQNS02278156.1, forward strand.
AGAAAGACAGAAAGACTTACCAGTTACCCTCCGTGGCGGTCGGTTGTGATGTGTACGGTGCTCCGTTGGAGTAGATAAAATCAGAAAGCTATAGATTTTCTCTAAAGCAATAAACCAATTAAGTGTTAAGCAGTGTGCCAGCCTGGCTATATACTCGT
>LQNS02278156.1:1051082-1082661 GCA_001587735.2 Parhyale hawaiensis
GGGGGTTTCCCGCCACAAATCCCGAATTTTCAGACGGCTGTCAGACGAGAACAATTCAGTTTGTAAAGATCCAGTAAGATTTATATATATAAGTTTACTTGTTACATCACTATATAGAGCGTGCTACGATTTTCATTTAATTTACTATGAATTTACAATCAGTTCACAAACGCCGGTAAAATAATACCAACTAAATCTACTCTCGCAAGCGCTCTTAAGAAATATGAGCCATGGGATTAGTTTTTTTTCTCAAACCCTTTCATTTCTGAACGCAGCTGAGAGTATCGTCTCCACATGTGCATTTATATCTCGCAAAAAATCTTTTTTCCTTTGACAATAAAATTCTAGAAGAAAAGTTGAAAAACGCATTTCGCTGGACGTAGAACTGACCAAACTGCAGCAAAAGTAATTTTCAACTTTAATCAGAAAAATCTCCGTGATATCAAGTTTTTATTACAGTAACAGCAGTAGCAGCAGACTAAAGCTTCTGACATTGAATATCAGGGCCGCTGGTTCAAACCTCGCTGCCAGCTAGGCAAGTTTTTCGCGGCGCTTGACGTGATCAGTCAGCATCTGGTCTGCGTACTACTGTGGGCTTACTGACCTTTACTAGCATTGGCGAGGGTCCTGGCGCAGATTGTCGCATTGATCCTTCCGACACTGTCGCCATAGCTCTAGACGATCTTTGATCGACTGCAGGCGTATATTCCTCTAGGGCCTGTAGGCCTATTTCTGCAGCCCAAACCAGTGCGTGTGCTTTCACATTTAGGGATATGGTCAAGTTGACTTTACCTTTAACTATTGAAAAGGTCAGTACAATCAAACTAATGTTTACATTAAGTGAGTTAAAGTCTAATTTAAACTTACCGCTCTATGAATGCCTCTGAGCGCTGGCTGATATACCGGCGGGAGCTCCTGCTGTGATTTCCTGATAGCGAATGTCAGCATAAGCTGAGGTTACACTATATATATATAGTCTTTAGACACCGTCAGAACCCGTCACACTCTCAATGTTTTGTTGATTCCTGGGAAACAACAGAAAATTGCACAACGTTTCGATTTCGAATTCGCTTAAAAGGTAAGGATGAATCCAAAACTTGACTAGTAGAGGCTTTTTCACACGTGCAACTTTCGTTGCCGTCACAGCCCGTCGGTCTACAAAGGACCCCACTACTCTGACGGCTGACAGAGGTAGAGGAAGCTACGGCATAATGCTTCGGCTGAGCTCCGTTTAATTAAGAAACACAGGAATCAAATTGCTTTGAACATATAACTTGAACATAAAGCAGTGTTGATTACTTAATAATATTATTATATAAACACTCCTTTGTCTCGAATAACGAAAGAGCTGCAAAAACGTAGTAAATATCTTACAATATCACAGTAAACCACGCACCACATCACAGCCATAACGTTGCAGCTTTTAAACTTAGGTAAATATTTTACAAACAGTGGCCAAGTATAAACCTGTTACTACAATGTAATAAAAAATGGAATAGTGAGACAGGTTGGCCAAAATACATTGTTACAGGTAAGAGAAGAGCCTAAATATGCAAATTCTGATAGTTTCCTATTCAAATCTTATTTCAAAAGCACTTAGTTCAGGCGCTTTAGTAAGCGAACCTAACCAAGAAGTTTTTTTGTTTGTAAGCGAAAGTCGCAACATATATAAAGATAATTAACTGGGAATGGAAGATTTATTATTTAAAGTTAATTATTTTGTTCCTGCCAATGCATTTAAGTGCATGCAGAGCATAAATGGACTGGACATTTCGCATTGCCTTTTGACATCATCACCCACTAGCTGCTGTTACGCCCCCTATCAACTATAGGTTACATCTGAACTGCTCTGCGTTGGACTCTTTCCATGTTATCGATATCTTTGCAGAGATGTGGCGATCAAAATTGAACAGCAAATTCTAAGTGTGGCCTCACTAATGCTTTGTACAGTGGGACGATGATGTCCTTGAACTTGTATTCGAAGTTTCTGGTGATGAATACCAGTACTCTGCTTGCCATTTTCACACTCTTGTCAACTTGCTGACTGTGTTGTAGCTTGTTTGTAATAGTGATTCCCAAGTTACGTTGTTGGGTGACAAGACCCAATTTCGTACTATTCATTTTCAATGGAGTTGAAGGGTTCACGAGCCCTATGTGCATTACTTAGCATTTGGCGACATTAAAGCTCATCTGCCACGTTGTGCTCCATCCCATGAGGTGGTCAAGGTCTTGTTGGAGCTCGGCTCTTTTTGCTTTTTGTGGTAGGATGACATAGTTTTGTATCATCCGCAAATTTAACTGCTGCCTATCCTAGACACCTCTCATTACAAGAAGTAGATCATTGCCATAAAAAAAAATAGATCCTTCGCCCCATTCTTAATAACTGAAATACTGCAGTCAGACTAAAAATTTAACTTACATAACGTGCTGTTGCAAATTTCAATGTAGGCGTAGGCCTCCTGCAAAGTTGTTTCAGGATACACCGCAGTTAGACCCGAGCTGGCTGTTAAGCTTATAGGCTCAAGGCTTGCAAGATACTAAGCCGAGGCCATCTTGAGATCGATGTGCTCTGAGGGGTCCATTTATCCTCCATCTTACTCAAACTTTGAAACACTTTTCAGATTGAAAGCTAGAATTTGTACGTAATTGGATCCGTAACCGCTGCCGAAAATTTCATTGGAGAATGGCAAACAAAAATGGTTAAATTTGATTAGCTATCAATTTAGATGACAAATTATTTTCTTACGTGAAATTAGGAATATTTCACTGTCTGTCTGCCTGCTCTACTGTTCTCATTTGACTGCGCAGGTGTTATGTACAGCACTTAAAAAATGACGTACACAGTGCTGTGTTATTAGTTATTGTAAAGTTTAGTAGATAAGATATTTCTTTTTTTCTAATATCCGTTTTATTGTAGATCATGATATTGGTCAGAAACGAAAATGTTACTGGACGTCAAGGTTAAATTCTCAACCTCACTATCTCGAAAACTAAAGTTTTCACATTTTTTGTATTCATGAAAAAAAAATGTTTATTTTGCATGTCCCTGCCGACTTTAAAAGTTTATGTGACAACAACGTTTACATATATATATATATATATATATATATATATATATATATATATATATATATGAAGCAATACAACATAACTGTATACCAACAGTATAACGACTTTTATTTATACATAAGGCAACAACATTATAGTATATTAGATAGCATCAAATATTTTTATACATGGTAACAATATGTATTCATATAAGCAGCATAAAATATTAACCTCCGCCAAGGAGGTTGGCTTTCGTCGAGTCGAGATAACTCAAAAAGGTATGACACATCTTCACGAAATTTACAGGGAAAGTAAAGTATGTTAGGAGGAATAGATAATTAACTTGTTTCTACTGATCCGTTCAGCCGTTTCTTTATTTGTCTCTGTTTTCTCGGTAGCATAACTCAAAAAATTGTTCACCGATTCCTATGAAAGTCACAGGAATTGTTAGGGTTAATACTAGGAGAAAATGACAAAATTTTGTGTTGATCTGTTGGTCTGTTTGACAAAGGTTTGTCAGAAAATAACTCAAAAATTTACTGACGGATCTTCAAGAAAATAGCAGAAACTGTTTTTGTGCTTAGAGGCACCAATCACTAAATTTTGACGATAATAAAGAAGAAAATCATAATTTCAGAACAAGTGAGAATTTTTCTTTAACATTGCCTTGCTTGGTGGATGGATACGCTCTCATAATACTCTAGTTAGATATGGCTATAACATGGCTACATGGCTACAACTGACATACAGTATAGGCAACACCAAGTATGTACGTACGATATGTATGTATGTACGGTATGTATGTATGTGCGGTATGTATATGTATGTACGTATGCATGTAATGCTCTCCGCAGATCGCCCTTGTGACCCGCCATACGAAGTCGTGGCGGCGGTTGGTTGCATTGCAGTGTTTCAGATTAAAATCACTTTGGTTGAAGCCAAAAACTCGTGCGGTGTACATGCTGCGCTCTACACGTTTGGCAACGACATGGCAGCTTTCAGCGCTCTGAAGGACTACCTCAGGATGAAATACCGTCAGTATTTATCCTTTTGTATGATCCTATACATGCACACATGAGTAATATTTTCATCTACTACACCCCTATTTTTGTACGTAGATGCAGGCGCTTTGTGTCTTTTTATGATAGCATCATACGAGTATATAGATAGTCAACTACAGAGGCCTATGGTAAAAATTGGAATCTTTTGGTGTAGGTGACAGAATGTCATCCATCATTCTGGATTTTAATAATCACCTGACGGTGGTTAGGTGAAAACATCTCTCACGATTGTTTCAGGTGTTCCTCAGGGTAGGGTTTTGGGTCCCTTGTTGTTTGCAATGCGCACTAGTGATATGTTTTCCTCTTCGGCGAAGACTATGGAGAGTTTTGTCGACGACTCCACCTCGGTAGCGGTAGTTACAGCCCTTGGCTTGCGTATATAAGAATGGAGACTTGTCACGGGTTGACGCGTGGTGTTGCTCATGGAGTATGAAATAGAATGCTGCTAAAACAATGTCAATGATTGCCAGCCAGTCTCGTACGCGGTTACCTCCCCATTTCCTATTCGAGATAGCATGTATTACTCTGCAGGGGCCAAGCTCTCATGAGATACTCGGTGTGCTTTTTAATGAGAAGCTGATACTTGGGGCTTAAATTGAGTGTCTGATTTCAAGTGCTTCAAGTAAGGTTGGGATCCTGCGTAAGATTCATGCTGTTTTGACGACGTTGGAGAAGTCCGGAGATGTTTCGATGCTTTTTTGCTCCCGTTGTTAAGGTGTTGCTCCCCTGTCTTGGGTCTGGCTGCCGCCACTCATCTTCGCCTGCTTGACCGACTTGCTGACTCTGTCAGTCAGTTGTGTGCCCAGAATAACTTGATAGGCTTATCCCATATAGCGGAGCTTTGCTTGTCTCCTCATGTTCTGTATGGTATTCAATAATGAGAGCATTCGCAACAATTCCCTACTAAAATTTTTCGGTGGAACAAGGGTGGAATATGGTAGCCCCGCACACATTCACGAAATGAGCTGCGCATCCGAGAGGCTACCTCGCTGCTCGGCCGCCAAGGGCGCTTTTAGGCTGGCAACATCGACCTCGTTCCGAAAAAAATTCACCCCAGCAATAAGCGTCCACGAGTATTCCGACCCCTCGCGAGAGCAGCAGAATATTGCCGCTTCAGCCAAACGCGCCGAAGCGCTCACAGCTCGGGTGAATTTTTTTCGGAACGAGGTCGATGCTGCCTGCCTAAAAACGCCCTTGGCACTCAGAGCAGCGCGGTAACCTCTCGCCTGCGCCACTCTTTTCTTGACTGTGTGCGGGGCTACCAAATGCCACCTCTGTTCTACCGAAAAATTTTAATTCTGTTCTCTGTTCTTGTTCTTAGGATCTTTGGACAAAAGACGTGAGCTGAGTCCGTAGCCCATTCTTTAACATTGGGAACGGTTAGGGGCCTAATTTGTTGTCAGTTATTTTGGTGTTTCATACCCTTAACGGTACTGGTATGGAATTTGTTTTCAGGATCCATGTTCTGTCGTGTAGATCTGCAAGCGTTCAAATCGGCTGTGAACAATTTATTTGTGGATTGTTCTTCTTAGCAGCGCCTGAGCGTCTGGGAGATGTTTTGTACTTAATTTGGGTTATTCTTATCCTTAATGCCCTGGCGCAAAGCTTTAATAATAAAATCCGATACAGAACAACTATTTTTGTTTATTTTTCTGGACACTGATGCAAATAAATCCACAGCCGCTAGAATGAAGACCATTGTAAGTTTTTATGCTGTTTACTATGATATTGTATCATTCGTGCTGCACGTAGTCACTTATGTAGTGAAAAAAAAAATGAAAACTTTCAAAATATGTGTATAGTTTTTAACTCATAATACCTATTCAGTCCGTAATCCACGAAGAGGAGAATGTATTGGGCATCTGTTAGTTTTAATCTACTTTTTTTTTTTGCGGGAATGACGTAATGTTCACACACGCGAAACTTGTGGACAAATTAATAGTAATTCATAATTATCTATTATATCAATAGTAGGGGTACCCAGTTGCTTGCAAAAGACAACAGATTGGTACACTGTTGTGTACAGAGACATAAGAGGGTACAAACACATACATTCGTTTGTGCTTTTGATTTCACGACTCGTTTCCAGACCTGTCGACTGCCTCAGAGAGCACCAACTTCTGGCTGGGTTTCGAGATTCTGGACGGCGTCTGGACATGGCTGGATGGCGTCACGAGCTCTTCAACTACAGGGACCGGAGTCTGGGGACCCGAAGATCCCAATAACAACAACCCGCCTTTATTCGCACGGTTGACTTACTATGATGAGAGGAACTTTGGAATCATGGACACTAGCGGTATTGGTCTCTTCTACTACATCTGTGAGATAGAACATTACGTTTGAACGCAGATGATGGCGAACATTGACTGACATACCACAGACTGAGTCCTATTTTGGCAAAAAATACGGAGACTGGCAGTGAAAACCCTTACGATAATGATTCTGGAAAATCAACTACTGTGTGCAAAGCCATAAAACACTTAGTTTTTTTCTCGAAAGTGCAACAAATGCGGTTCAGTTTACCGCTGATATTATAAAGGACTCTTCTTGAGTAATAACAAAAGAATGCTAAATAAAATACGACGGTTCGTCTCTCAAAAGTGAACTTCATTAGGTAATACTAGAAAGAAGAAAACTAATACCTGTAACAAGCAAAAGACAATTTAGTAGTAGGAAATGCGGAAATTAGGCGTTGTACCGCATAAATTACGACAGTAGCTACACTAAATATGGTCTTGTTTTTGCACAGTTGCTACCGAAATGGATTTATGCCTGGCCAAGGTGACTGGTTGTTCGCTTCGGAATCACGTCACAGATCGGAAAGGGCGTGGCTAGTTTAGTTGAAAAGGTGGAGAAAGTTTGAGAAATAATTATACTTTTCTTTGATGGGTGGGATGTCTCTGCTAACGGCTATGGTTTCGGCTGTTTTCATTGGTGTGACATCCGGATACGAATAGAAGACAGAAAATGCAGAAGAAAGTATGACTATGGAGGATGGTTCGGATTTGTGCTCGTCCCATAGTGCTTGAATATACTGCTTGATGAGTAGCGGTGTTGCTTGGACCGTTTCTCCAGGGCGTAGGTGTGCCCAACGTATTGCGCGGCGTTACAGCCATGCACCGGGCAGGTAAATCAATATACGACGCCGACGCGCTGAAGTTCCGGTGCTTGGTTGCCGGTGCTGAAGAGTGAAGAGTTTTTGGGGCTTCTAGTACGGATGCAGTAGTATTTTCCCAAATGAATTTACTGGCTTGATATTTTCGGAGATATTACTTTATAGCAAATTAGAGTCGTTTTTGTAAGTGTTGAGATTGTGCAGTTGTATATCGAGGTCTTTAGTGTCTGGCCTTTGTATTCTTTGTGGTACTTATTGCTGATTATTGCTATCATTTTGTCCAGTATAACAAGGGGGGAGCCATTGTTATTTAAGACTTATTTCACTCTGGAAATTTCAGATATGCAGTCGTCCCATGATGAGCAGTATTTCAATGCATGATCAATGAGTGTTTTGGCCATTGATTTCTTGTAAGAGATCGGGACGGTTGAAGTGAAACAAGTATACATCCCTGTAGCTGTCGGTTTAAAGAAGATTACAGTTGAAAAATGTTTATTTTTTAGCTTCAGTCTGCCGTAAAGAAAATGGAAGGTATTGCTGGTCATCTTTTCATGGGTGAGTCAGAACAGTTCAAGGCAGAGGCTTGAACTGTTCAATATAGTAATAATAATAACAATAATAATAGTTATCGGGGTAGATATTATTTCGTTTGTGTATCTTTTTGTCCCCAGGAGGGTGGGTCCCTTTCTTCATCATCTCTCCCCTTTCATCAAGATAATCACGGAGAGCCCCTATATAGTGGAAGTCGACCGCTGCTTATTGTCTGGCGTTACGGTCGTTTTCACATGTGTAACGCCACTAGAGATCCTATAGCTTTTGTGCAGTGGATAGTGACGACAGCCGCAAACAAGCTGCTGCACCCCATGTTGGCCGTAGTTTTTTCCAGCCTGCAGATGTGTTTCCGTGTTGGCGGACTCGAATGGAACCACACGTCGACAACTGTGTGATTTTGTAATGAGTTCTCTAATTGTTGTGCTCTGTTGTCGATATTGATATAATTTTTTAACTTTTGAGGCTTGCGTGTTACTTACCCGTACAGGGTTTTGCTGCACTGTTTTATGTAAAGAAAGTATTACAGTCCTTAGGTTTACCGTCTTCGAGACCCATTGTGTAATCTGTCAGTGACGCAGCAACTGTGACTCGTACGTAGGCAACTTTTTGAGTTTTATCCACTGGGCATTGATGTATAATTTGTCCCTCTTTAGCGAGGGGACGACGGTAATTCATGAGTGAATACACTATTTACAGAGTGCTATATGTCACTTGCAATGTCTATTTCTGTCCCTACCACATGCCCCGGACCGTTGCTCGGGGAATGAAATTTGAGCTATCTAGGTTTGAATGAATAGATTATAACTAGCGGGACCCGTGGGAACTCCACGGCTATTTAGCGTTTTCTCCTTTTTAACAGCTATGAACCTAGGCAACGCTGTTACACACAATCTTAGTTTATGCCTAACGCACATTAATTGAGGTACGACTCTTGAGGAACCATTTTCACCTTCAAATCGAGTGGCTACGTACGACTTTCGTCGGCTGTTTCAGCATGGACCTAACTCGATTAATTTGGTTACTGCGCAGCAGCCAAGGCTGTATTTCGCACATTCTTAAACTCTCCCAAAAAATTGAAGACAGTTTCAAAAAGCTCGATTCCTACACTATAGAAACCGCCAGCAATAAACCTCCGGGGCTGTTTCACTAAGTACTGAGCGAGTTAGAATTCACAAGGATTCTACAGTTTAGGGTTTCTGCCCTCTTTTCAAATACGTCAATGCATAGTCCTGGTCGTGGCTGATAACTCCGAAGACTGTGGTGCGTGAGCATCGGGCTTAATACAACTTATCTACTCTTAGAACTTCTGCTTTACAGTAGTTCGTCCACTATTACGCATCTCGTCTACTCTGGTACATTCTACCTATCTTAACACACTTCGCTTACGAAAACTCACCCATCTCGTGTGTAAATCTTACACCCGAACTCACCTCGTCTAGAGTAACGCATCCCGTCTATTAGACAAACTTTGTCTACTTCAACTCACTTTGTCTACTTCAACTCACTTTGTCTACTTCAACTCACTTTGTCTACCCTAACACACGCACCTAACACACCTCATTGAATGCATTGCGTCTGACGTAATCCAAAGTACATCATGTTACCTATCACGCATCATCTTACCTTTCACACTTGGTATTACCTGAAGCAAGTACTATATGAGCATCCAAGAGAAATAGCAGGTGATATATTATCGTCTCACCTAATGCTCCTCACATTATCTAAAGCACTCGATACAGACTATCATGTGCAATTTCTCTATCCCTATAACATTGTCTGTCCTAATGAACTTTAACTAATCCGCCACACTTCTTGTGGTCTGCTGCACCTCATCCCATTGAACGTATCACAAATCAACTTTACATAGAGATTCAAGTGGTTAACAGGACAGAATACTTTTAAACTTGAAAATTAATATTATTGGCAAACTATCGTACTGTATATCTTTCACTGCAATACCTTCAGCACACAGAGATTTCTAATTGTGGCCGCCTTTCGTACGATTTGGAGTGCAGACCTCCAAGTGGGAATTTTAGGTTACCTTAGTCTTAGCTAAAGTCTGACCAATTTATCAAGGCAGTTCGGCCATGGTCAAATTCCTTTATAGATTTATCAATTCTATGGGTATTTCTGAGATTTTGTTGGCCCATATCGTAGGCCCGCCCACCACCCGTATATAGAAATATCTTAGAAATACTCACACAAGTGGCACCGCTATAGAGAAATTTGACCGCGACCGAACTGCCTTGAGAAAAAAATGGTCCGACTATAGTGAATCTATGGGTATCTACGCACGGGTTTGGCAGTCACTCAGCCAGTGCCTCTACGCTTGTACATAAAAATATTCTGATTTTGAATTCTTAATTACTGCAGTAAATCACACTTCTTAAATTCTAACTCGCACATGGCATGGAAAGAAAACAAAGCGACAGACACGTACTGTTTCGCTTGCATCATCGTGAACTCAGCTTCATCCCAGTGAAATTTCTATTCCTTTCCATTAAAAGGAAAAAACATTGTTTTTCTATAATATGTCAGAGCTGCATCACCGATACGAGGCGCCAAAATATGTTTCATGCCAAACGGTAAATCTTTTAAGACCGGCAAGCAGCAGCACCTCGGAGGTATAAGAAAAGTTGGCTCTTCTCTACTGAGATGGTATGCAACGCATCGTAATTTTCTCCTATTCTAATTGTGAAAGCGTAGCGGTCGTACTAACGCAGGAACTAAGGAAGGAAGGAACGTATATGAAGGAGCAAGCAGAATTATAATATGATGTTGGTGGCTTCTCCCACAACAAGGAGCCGCCGCCCCAGGAAGTTCAGTGGATGTTTCTCAGAGAAGTAAAACAAAACCCATTTGGGACTCGTACCGCGATAAAAAAAAAAAAAAACTAGAGTACTCTGAGAGCGCATACCTCCGCCAAGCCAGGCAACGGTAACGAAAAATTTAATTTGGCTTTAAAACCATAATTTTCTTTGTATCAACTGCAAAATCTAATCATTTGTGCTATCTGATGGTATTAACAGTTTATGCAATTTTCGTGAAGATCCGTTCATAATTTTTTGAGTTATGCTGCTAACAAACATTATGACAAACATGGGTCAAACATACAAACGAACAAACCGATCTGCACAAAAATTTAATTATTCATGTCTTAACGTTAATAACTACTCCTATAAATTCCATGAAAATCCATTCCTAATTTATTGAGTTATTGTGCTAACAAGCACAAAATTAGAAACAGTGACTATCGAACGAACAAACGAACAGATCATCACAAAAATTTGGTTATTTACTCTTTGTAATATACCTAACAACTTGTGTGAATTTCATAAAAATCCCTCCCTAACTTTTTGAGTTATGCCATTAAGTAAAAAGAGGCAGACAAGCAAACAAACGGATGGACGGATCTTCACAAAAAGTAACTGTTAATCATCTGTTCCTCCTAACATACATAATAATCCCTGTAAATGTCGTTAAAATCCGTCCATAACTTTTTGAGTTATCTTGGTGACAGGCAGACAAGCCCGACGAAAACATAACCTCCTTGGCAGAGGTAAAAATGCTCAAGACTGCAGCGGCTGTCTGCAGAGACACCATCAGTCGAATTCTTCACCCGAGGGGCATCAACTCGAGGTCACAAAAATAAAAAAACAACTTCGTTACTTGAAGAATAAACTTGTTTCTGAAAGTTTGAAATTCGCAAACGAGTACAGTGACATGCAAAAGTTAAGGAACAATGAAACGAGATTTCAAGAAAACCGTTTAATATGATAAAAGTAGAACACGTACACAGTTGGTCATATCAACATATCTCATGCAATTATTCTGCATTTTCAGGTTAAAACTTTAAAGCATTCAACATTGAAGCAAATAAGGGAATTTTTCCCTCTGATAACAAATATCATCACAGGGGAAACTGCTATTTTACATTATAATACTGTATATGAAACTGTAGATAGAAGCATATGCTCAGCTGCACATCTATTGCATGAATGATGTCAAGCTCAGACAGTTCGCTAAAGCCAGTTCTATACAAAAAATATCCAGACCGTTCTTGATAATTGACGAAATGACATCACATACCACCACGAACAGCAATTTGTGATGGCTTTCCTTTTCACTATCTATGGAATTTTCTAATACAGCAAGTGTCTTAAGGAATTTTTTAATTAAAAATGTATCTAAAACTTCATTATTAAATTGACGTTACCGCTAAATGGTATGAGTTTTCTATCTATCTTTATTAAAGAGAGCTTTGGAGGGGGCGGCAGGAAGGGGAAACAGCCGCATTTCCATATCCTTATGAAGGAAACCAAACGCTTTTTATCGGAGAGAGAACCTTTTTTATAAGAAGCAATGTAGCTGCTTATGAGTTAAACTGTACTAAGTGTACTTGTGTATCGTATGGAGAGGGAAATAGGCCAGTGTTGTAGTGTACGGACAAGGTAATAGTACCTGCAACCCACCAGCAATAAATTTCACGCATCTTGTTTGTGATGCAAACAGCCTGTCAAGCTGGAATTTGCAGATGATCCCCAAACCTCTAATGCATGCACTAAATATGGATAGATCAAAGAAAAATTAACTGACTAGTAGCTCACGATATACTGACTCCAAGACGAAAGTAGCTAACTTTCTCACGACACCACACGTACGGGATTCATTGTGACATATATACTGCAGTTGATGTGATCAGAGAATGTGAGCCGAGCTTTTATCCATTACTCCAAGAAACTTCTGAGTTATTGGTACCCGTAATAGGATTCTTTCGGCTGAGCAACTGGTGAAGGATCTATTCACTTCTGTTAGATATCAACGTGCATGAAGTCTTGGATATATTCAGTGAAGGTTTGTTAGCGTACAGCCACCGCTCCATTCTATTCAGCTCACCATTTACAGACCGAGAGAGCTCAGGAAGATTATAAGCCACAATAGTGGTGTCATCAGCAAAGTGGATAGGTTGAAAATTCCACGACCTCTTCTGCCTGCCATTATTATGTAATGGGAAAAACAAAGGAAAAATATGGACTCCTGTGGGACACCGTGAGTTATCGGTCGAAGAGAGGAGTTAATGTTACTAATGCAAACATATTGACTTGGAATGGATAGGCAGGACTGAAACCTGTTATGACTGCTGCCACTTATTCCAAGGCGATATAAGTTAACAAGCAAGATGGAAAAGGCCTTTGAAAAGTCCAAACGGAAGGATGGCATCAACAGTTCATTAACTTTTCTGGAAACCAAGATGCTCCACCGAAATAATATCATGACGTCGACAGTAATCAATTAATCGGTAGTGCACTATTTGTTATAAAATTTTACTTATAAGGTGCAAAGTAGATATTGACCTATTGTTAAAGTAATATTTCGCTTACCGCCCTTGTACGGAAATGACAAGGAATTTTGAACCCAGTAGGGAACCCGCCTAGCTGGAGCAAACGATTCATTAATAAGATTGGAGCTGATGGACGAGACAAGGTGAGATATTGACTCTTAAACATAAAATTTCATAGGAGAAAGATGAGTTTATTATTTGTAAACAACAGTAGTAGAAATTTGACTTTATCTGAGTCAGTAAGACTCAGTGATACCCAGCTCGTCGTAAGCCATGGACTATTGCCAAAAAAAAAAAGTGTCGTAGACCATTTTATTTTTCACCAAGTTAAGAAAACGCGTACTGCAGTCTCTTTGGTGCTAAGATTACTGGTATATTTTCTTAAGAGGAATAATGCTGTAAAACGAATAGCCCTTTTTCTGATTGGAAACCCACCTTGTTCAGCTTGTTGACCAACATAGTGGAAATCCTGTGGACCATAAAAAAAAATGAACCAAAAGTGGGCCATGAACCACAGATAAGGAACCACGACAACAGTTTCTAATCAGTTTCATTATTCTTGGTGACAGCGAAGCACTGCTTAGAACAACGAATAAAGAGAAAAAACATTATTATGGTCACGATGCAGTTCTGACATGAGGAATTATGCTTTACAAACAATTCATTTTACGCTGATGAGTGTATTAGAGCAACTCCAGCGGTCGAAAATTTTCAGGAAGAGCATATTTCTTTCCGTTAGCCTTGCTGTCTATTATGCTGCTCTGAAACTGCAGCAAAATGAAAGGGTATGAGTAACAAACGTAAAAGTTGGTTGAAAACGTTTAAAGTCTGGCTTTGTACCACCTGTATTTACGTGGAAATGAGGTGAAAACGAGCGATATTATCATTCTAATTAGCGTTCACTTCCAGGAATGAGTATGCAAAAAAAAACTAGTCCTTACAACTACTGTCATCTATGTTCCTGTTTTTGTAAAATTTTTGTTCTAGTTTAGCACTCGCAGTAAAATTTGAAATTTCATAACTCTCAAAGAAATAACACATCTATGACACTTCTATCACTTGCGTTTGCTCGCTCTAGTAATCGTAGCCGCCATCTTCCTCCTCATCCGATGGAACACTGGCCTGCACTTCGTCATAGTCCAGCTCCAGGGCTGCGAGATCTTCACGCGCCTCGGCAAACTCTCCTGCAACCAAATTTTATTCATTTTATTAAAGAAATAGCGCAAATAGCATCGTATAACCCAAGGAGCTTCTAATGGGAAGAGTTAGCGCAAGCCTTCTCTGGGCGAGTAAACACGTGGCTTTGTCACGTGACTTGGAGCTGGCGTTTGGAGTTCTTCAACTGGCTGACAAGGCTGAGAGCCTCTCACTCTCAGTTGACCAAGGAGGTTCGATTAGAGAGAAGCGCACCCTCTCTATTTACCCTATGGGAGCGCTGCGAGTAAACATTTCTCTCCTAGTGGCTGAGTGGTGTATCCAATCAGAGAGCGGCTACTGCAGTACTGCTGTATTGCTCGCTGCCGCTGGCCGCTGCATTTCGTGCGTGGCTGTCAGACGTGGTGGTTATGCATAATCGTTCCTGCTGTAACATCAAAGTATTACCACAGTTTGCTGTGGTATTACTGGCTTGTATGTTAAGGCTACCCACGACATGTGTGATTTGTATTTCTGGTGTGCTTTTAATGAAGATTCATAGAACAACAAACTTTGTTACGAATTTCGTTACCAACCGTGGAAAGAAAAATTTAAAGGGCAAAACAGCTCCATCTGTATCTATTCAAAGGACAGCTCCATTGTTTAGAGGTTGCCCGATCGTGATACGTTTTGTCTGGTCCAGTTTGTGCATTTATTTGGAATGAAACAACACGTTTTATAAACACTATTTATTTTTCAATGCTCTCGCAATCCCTTTCAATGTGATCTAGGCTAGTCCTTGAAAGTTACGGTGTTATGGGTCAGAGCTTGACGGCTTAACCTTGGCACCCATATGAACGCTCTCTTCAAGTAGTTGCTAATTCTGAAACCCATTTCACAACAGTCCTTCGCACCTGCCTTATAATAAAAAAGTGAACGCTCCAGTTCATTTCATGCTCTCAACACGGGTGTGTTATCTGCTTTGGCATCAACTAGGCTACTTTCGAGCATGCCCTGGCTGTTTAAGTGTCCATATATAATTTTATCTAGAGTTAATTACGAATCAGAAAGCTCTACAATTCATGTATAAAAATGGCTCAAGGATTCAATAAGACGATCTAAATTAGGTAGTGTGTCGTGCGAGGACTATAGTGTGAATCGAACTTGAAGATATAAAGTACAAGTAGAATTATATTCTTATTGTATATAGAACGCAAGCTGACAGTACAGTGCACTGCCTGCTTTTTAATTACTTAACCAAATACTCAGGCACGCTTTTAAAGCATTTACCTACTTCTTATCAGTAAATGCATATTTTGCGGGATGCAATTCCGAAGCAAGCGGAAGCGACCATCTGATTTTCGCACGAACGTATGTGGATGCCTCTACATATGAATGTACAGTAAGATCAGCTAATTCAAAAGTGTATGAGATAAAATAATGTTTTGATGTATTTAAATGTGGGGCACTTTTGGGTTAACTTGAGGCCTGTAGTAATCAGATTGCCTTAGTTATTCGGTGGTACGCGGTGAATGAGAGGTGAATGAGACAGGATTTCTCAAAGCGTAACCCCGTAACAACCAAAACAAAAAGGAACCCAATGTAAACACAGACGTTTTTCATAATAATTGCTAATAATGATGAAATAGCCTTAAAAAATTTCATAATAGGTCCCTGCAGATCTTTTTTATAAGAAATTGATGTATTACACCAACTGAAGGCGTTTCTCCATAAAATCAATAAACCGACTTCGTGAGAGCTCAAAACGTAAACAAACCCACAAGCGCAATAGAAATCTCTCTATGCTCAGCTAAATAAATCAGTACTTGGTTTTATTTGTTACAAATATAACCTAGCAACAAAATAATAATACATTTAGCAAATATACAGGTCACAAAACTGGTCACAAAACTTGATTATACGCATATATATTCGATGCATATGTGGCGAGACTTGGCATCAACACGGTGTTACTTCGCTTGCAACCCACCTATTTCGCAGGGTAACGAGTTTGCGTAACACCGGGTAACCCGGGCGTGACTCATTGACGGAAAATGGCTCAATGCGACACGAGTTTTGGAGACAGACTTACCCTCGAGGTAGCACTGGGTAACCCGGGGTTACCCAGCACGCATAATGCAACAGAGGCTTGGAGAAACAGTGCCGTCCATTTAAACAGGAAAAAAGAAGCAATCCCGTCAGAGCGCTTGAGTCATACAACCTCCCCGTACCACGGCCGTCAGGCCCTCTCAGCCTGGTCAGTCACTTGAAGGACTCCAAACGCCAACTCAAAGTCACGTGACAAAGCCTTGTGTTTACTCGCCCCAAGGAGCCTCTAATGGGAGGAGGTAGCGCAAGCCTTCTCTGGGCGAGTAAACACATGGCTTTGTCACATGACTTGGAGCTGGCGTTTGGAGTTCTTCAACTGGCTGACAAGGCTGAAAGTCTCTCAGTGGTATGAGGAGGTTGTATCGCTCACGTGCTGCAGTGTGGTTGGTATCTTTCTTATAGCTTTACACAGACTGTTCGTTGTTTATCCAAGTTAAACCAAAACTGCCCGCATTTTGAATATATTGAACTGTAAGTTTGACTCATAGACTTTTGAATAATCAATTTACCGTCGGTAGCACTTTCAGACTAGGCAGTAATACCACAGTGAACTGTGGTAATACGTTGATGTCTCAGCTGGAGCGATTTTGCACAACCACCACGTCTAACAGACACGCAGACAATGTTGCAGTTGCTGCATAGCCGCTCTCTGATTAGACACGCTACTCAGCCAGTTGTAGGGAAATGTTTACTCGCAACGCTCCCGAAGGGTAAATATAGAGGGTACGCTCCTCTCTATTAGAACCTCCTTGGTGTAACCACTTCTTTTTATCACCCACGAGTGAAGTGTAAAGCTTTGATAATGTTTTCATTAAAGATTTAACTTTTAGGTATATTTGTTTGTTGAATATTTGCTTGTCTGTCCACCGAAAAAGAGGGAGAAGGAGTTAAGCAATGTTTATAATATATTGCAAGAAGTCAGGTGGGGAGACCTAAATATGAAAAATGCCAAAAATGACGGCGTTGGGATTTGCTCCTATCAAGAGGTAGGAGCACGAGGCGTTCTAGTGTATGCCATCGCTTCACGTATGTACAAATTTTGAGAGAGACGAGCTAACTAATCAGAGGTGTCAACAATTTGCACAGTACAATTGAAATCAGCTAATCTCATTAGCTTTGACTTATTTGGAATTCGGATCAAAGGCTTGATATTAATCATTCTGTATTTCGCTGCAGATGTTAGACAGAACCCGATTACGTATGATGCAGCTGTAGCTCAATCCTTGAGCAGGATTGAGTTATGAACAGTCTCCATAACAATTTGTTTCGGATTATGAATGGCGTGATACTTGATCCAGAGTGATGAAACCAATACTCATGAGTGCATGACTAACGTTCTCAACACATTAAACCCAAAAAGATTTGGTCATCTCGATCTAACTGTGAAAACGGGAATATGTTAGACTTATTATTTTTTGTCTCAGCCCTGAACGTTCGAATTACCTCACTGGATTTGATTTCTGGAGTTAATCCCAAGGTAATTGCACGTTCGGCCGGCTCAAGCGTAATCAGTGTTCGATGAACTACTGAAGTGCGAGCTAAAAGGGATAATCAAAAGTTTGAGATTGATACGTCGGAAAGTTAAACTTAATTGGATTCGCTCATCTGGCTCAAGGTGGGCGACTAAAACACGCTTGTTTTACCACATTTCCAGAAGCAATGCGCGTACCTAATATTAAATTGTCATACGAGACAGCTTCTTTAGTACATGTATAGATAATCTATATCTTACTAAAAGTTTGTCAACTTTGTGTGTTTTTATATTTTTTATTTACTTGTGCGTATCTTGCTTCTTTGCACAGGGTTTCTCCGCTTTAACATGGGAAAAATTCGAGCCTTAACGGTGGAGTTACGCCTCTGGGGCAAGTTTAAGTTCGCAATGCAATCGATGTTACCCTTCAGGCGTCAGGCTGGGACGGACACTTAAGGAGCGTTGTAATCCGGATACCACTTGATATATAAGTCGAGTGAATTAGAGAATTTAAATTTAACAATTTTTCTTCCTTGGCCAGTATGAGCAGCTAAAACGATTGAAGAATAACATCAATCGAATATTTTTAAAGCTAAAAGGAATATAAAAATTCGATATAAGATAAGAAGAATTCCGAGTGTTAAAAATTTAAGGACCGTACGTAAACGTGGGGATAAATGGTGGGAACCCGACTGAGCTGGGTCGCAAAAAAAGCGTAAGTTAAATGTAAAAATGATACGGAAGATTCTGATTCTAACGGGCAGAGTGTTGAATATTTCTTTGAAAGAAGAGAAGCTGGTAATAGTGACCCGTACGGGAAATTACCTCAAGAGTGCACCGTCAAACAGCGCGAAGACTATGACCAGCTGAATAACCCCTGTTTTTTTTTACCGAAACGAAGAATATGGTGATCTTGACCCAACGGGGCAAGGGCCGTCTAGTCAGATTTCGAAGCTCATTCACATGAAATTAACAAGACGTTGAAACTATTACCTAGACAGCATTTAGATAATTCTTTTGAACGTAAAGAAGTCCATCATTTTCTAATTTAAAAAAAGTACTGCAGCCAATAATTTAACTATTTCGTCACCTACACCAAATTTGTCTGCCAGTATGTTTGTCTCCTGTCTGTCACAAAGACATCTCAAAAAAATATAGATGGAACTAAAAAATTTACAGAAACTGTCAGGCATGTTGAGAGTATCATTATCAACTTTTGGTGAAGATCTATTCAACCGTTTGTTTGTTAATTTGTCTGCATTTTGTTTTTTAGTACCATAATTCAAAAGGCTATGGGCGGATTTTTATGATAGTTTTATGAATTGTTAGGTATATTACAAGTAAATGACCGAATATTTGTGATGATTTGTTCGTTCGTTTATCTTTGTGTTTGATTTTATACTTGTAAGCAAAATAACTCAAAAAGGTAAGGACGGAGCTGTATGACTTACAGGCATTGTTAGTAATGATAAAAGATAAAATGATCAAATTTTGGTGATGATCGGTTGGTCTGTTTTTGTGCTTGACTAATGTTTTTTTGAGAATGTTTCCAGTAACATATCCAGAAAAGCCATTAATGAATCTCAAAAATAATTACAGAAGCTGGTTTTACTATTAAAAGGCAGTAAATCATCAGGTTTTGGTGTTTATAATAAGGAAACCATAGTTTCAGAGCTAATTTGAATGTTTCGTTAACGTAATCCTGCAACATCAGTACCAGAACAGCGTTTTAAAGTCTGTACATTAATGTAAGAAAATTACTTGTGCAGTTCCCTTACAACATTAACTGCGAATCCGAGATATGACATGAGCAATCATTTATTAGTGCATTAGGGTCCTTTGGAACCACCAATATCATATATCTACTTGATATTTGTTCCTTGAACATTCAAAAGTAAAGCAAATGATATTAAAACAAGTCGCTATCATCATCGTTCTCTGCATTCCATAAGTGTGTCGAAGGACATATTTCTTTGTCAGAGTAAATACAGCTTTGCAATCATAATTATATATATAATTCATTTCATGAGCGTGCGCCGTATAATGCGCACAACACGGTCAACGTGTTAAGTGTCCTTCTGGAGAAACACCTTTTCTAGCTTAAATACTGGTGCAACCTTGCTTTTCCTGTGAACACATTGCCATTCAACTGCATTACTTGCGCATTTGTCGTGTTCGCGCGTTGCCATTGGATAGCAGGCGTCAACTACTGTAAAACACGGTCTCAATGTTGGTGAACCTATTGTGTTCTTAACAAAAGTTATCATTATTTACCCACACAAAGTATTCTCTATGTCTCCTATTTGGGCAATTCAACATAAAAACTGGAAATAATCAGACACGAACATGATGACACAGGAGACAGAGGTATCAAGAATCCTTACAAGAATATATTATGTACCTACATTTTCTACAAGTGGGTGCGAAGAACATTTTATTTTTAAGGAGAATGGGACATTTTATGTGTAGGCCTAAACACAGCATAATGCGGTGAGTGATACGAAATAATTGTTGCTAGTTTACCTTTTAAACTTGCAATATATTTAAAAGAAAATGCAGTTTTGCTTGAAGGAGCGTGTGCATACTTGCAACAAAACTACTGGTGAAAGTTTCATAAGTTACCAAAAATATGGCAAAACTGCACTATTATTCAAGAACAATGAGACTTGGTTCCAAGAACTACCTTACTGGCAGAATATAAGATAGAGTTTCATAATTTTTTACTGAAGTTTCGCATTTTATGTGTAAGCAGGCATACGATGAGAAGTTACGGAACAGTATATATCAAATTAAATGTATTTTTAATAAAATTAGAATGCTATCTCTAATCTAACGAGGCATATTCCAGGAGTGTGGACTTCTTTCACACAAAACTACTGTGAATGCACTTAATAAGTATGTCGAGTATATACATAATTATAGAAGTGAAATATTTGATCAACAGTGCATATATAAATTCGTCGAATACGAAAAATATTTAAATTCTTCAAATTTGCTATCGACTGTAGGTATATGATGCAGCAAATAAGTACCAAAGAGAAATAATAGTTCAATAAACTTTCTAGGTGCGGTACTATCAACAGCGTGATTGGTCAAGCTAAGCTTCTTATACAGTTTCTTCACTTTTGCTGATTGTACGCTGTGAATTACAAGCAAGTTTCAGGTGAAACACAGAGAAGATCACTACGATTTTTACTCTTCAGTTCTGTTATTCATATTCTTTCTCATCCGTGTTGGGATTCTCTACTTCCAAATACTCCATTTCTAGTGAGCTCCCAGGCGCCTTAGTACCAGTAGCAACATTTAATTATTCCAGCAAAAGTCTACCATGCCAGAATTTCATATGTCTGCAGTGTCTTCACGGGCCTCTGCAAATTCTCCTCAGATACATATGTAATGGATGTGACGACAGGTAAATATTTGTATTACTTTTAAAGTACGTACACCAAGGCCTGTGCAAACCCCCCTGGGGCAACATAATAGATGTGAAAACAGAGAGATATTTTTATTATTTGTCAAGAAAGTACAATTATTGTGATTCAGATAAGCTTCAGGGGGCACACAAGGAAGGGAACACAAAAGAAAATATTGTTTATTGTTTCCGAAACAAGTGCAGTCGGTCCTCAGTAAAATCCTACGAGACGCATAGTGGAAGGGGAGACTGAGAAATATCTATAATATAGTTCTACTTGAGGCTCCGTCCGTCCACCCGCCCATGCATCGGTCGTCCTTGTATCTCCACGTAACGCTTTCCAATATTAGATACCTTCCGGAAAAATTCATCTTACAAGATCCTCTGATTTTCGCAGGAAAGAAGTTCAACCCTTGGAGTAAATATTCTACTGGAGGGCGCCCCCAGCCACCGTCGTTGGTAGTGCCTGCCTTATGAAGTGGCTTGACGTCTCCCACTCTTAATGCCCCTAACTTTGACTGTCAACCTGACCGTGTGATTCGGTGATTTAGGGTGCAGTTAAAGAACTTGCATTATATCAACATAAGATCGCTCACGGAATCAGCAAGTACAATCTCGGAGCAAATTTTTACATCGTGAAAAGAAAAATAATGTTTGTCCAAGACGGCACAGAAACTTAAGAAAGTTCCTATAAAAGATAAAGTGTTTTATTAATCAATTTTCCTGAAGAATTGAATATCTAAACATTTAGTAGACGTGCACAGTATGTGCATCAAGGGGGTTTGATAGAAGTAGGGAGCTCAGCGATATTTCGCTGTACTGTCCAAGAAAGTTCTTTCTTCTTTGGAAGCTGTTCCCTTCCCACCATTCACAAGCTCTCAGTCATCCCTTCTCATCAGCATGAGGCTTCCAGCCGTTTCTGCAGCCAATCATGACACCAGCCAGACTTCAGCCATGCCGTAAAAATCAGCTTCAAATTTCCGCAGCCGTTGCTACCTCCTTCTTGCAGCTACCACAGTGGAAGAAAAACGTTAGCCTGCGGCCTCGCATCTCTTCTGCCTCCCGTTACAAGCCAGAATATCAGGCAGAAGGCACACAGGTTTCGGTTGGAATTAGCTAACATGCAAACTCCAGTAGTATATTTACTCCAAGGTTCAACCACAGCTGTCTTCTTCTTCACCTCTTGAAAAAAATTGTTACCAGCTTCGAAGCAAAGACACGAAGATCATTTCACCCGTATCATATGTAACGCTGTTTTCACAACATATTATGCTCGCTTTGCTAGTATCTGGTGGTATCCTTAACACGATACGCTATTTAAGGAGAGAACGAGTATTGTTGGGCATCTCGGCTCTTGACTATTATTGAAGGAGATGTGCTGTAACGGTATTGAATTTTATGGCGTGGGAGAGCATCTACCACAGCAGTGCGATGTCTGAGGAAATACAATGACATCTTGAGAGCAGAAGGTTAAGCTGCTGCGACTAAGGTAAGGGGCCGAGTCTGTTGTACTTTATGGTATTGCTATTACATTGAACGGAGCAGAAAACTGATAGGCTGCTGATCAATACCATCGGGTCCCATAAGAGGGCTAAAAAATTCGATGCGCCGATAAAAAAAATTGAAATGTGTAAGATTACGAAGGGCTAAATAACCTGTAAGCGTTGGGTAAGAGCTGAGAAAAGGCGTGCAAATACATTGGAGAACGTAGCAAGAAGTACGATCATGCATCTATGCCTTTATCAATACACAAGTGAAATTGTTTACTGATAGAAAAATGCGAGATTCACAGGTGAAATCAGAAAGCTAAGAAGGTTGGACGAGGTGTAAGGTAGACGGATTGCGTAACGGGAGACTGGGTTGAGCGGTGGACATTAGCTTCGATGGGGTGAGTTTAGTTAAAAACGTTGCCTCAGGACAAACTGAGGTCAATGAAAGCACAAATTAACCGTGGAATTTGTACGGGCCCAGCTAGTTTTCTATAACTCTGTAATGTTCCATAAGGCACATACTGAAGGTGAAGGTGGGAACTATTTTCTATTACTTTTAGAGCAAGGACCTATAATTATATAATCAAGCCGCCATAAAATCCCGTGAGCTACACAGTAAAAGTTAAGACAGAAAAGCATTATCCATATTTTATAAAGCAAGTGCAATGGAGCCGTATTAAACTACCAAGAAACATATAATCAAAGTGAAGACGGTGAGATCTGAAGCACATATTAAGAGCAGACTGGGAACTGATTACGTTGATAAAATGAATATATAATGTACAATTGGCCGATATATAAAGAACACAATACTTTGGCCACATCCCAAACGAATTTGAATTTAATTGCTTTAAAGTGGCAATTATCCAAGTTTAAATAGTAGAAATGTAGTACAGTTCATGCAATGAAGTTAACTTTATTAAGGTCATTGAGATAATGTTTCAAGTATACCATTCATGTGGAAAATTATATAAAAGCCATAAGTTCACAGGATTGAGGCCTCATTTTTCTCGGATTTATGAGGTAAATTTCAATTTTACAAGAACTTCCCTCGATATGAGATTTCTCTTCTTTTATTCTATTCTAACCGTAGCTTATAATGTTAGACGTCATGGCTCTCAGGACTCATCTCCTTATATTGATATAGAAATTTCTAGTATATGTAGATGCTGTGGTTTTGAGGTCTCGGCTTGCTTGACTCAGTAAATTTGCTTTTTATTCTACGTTTTTCACTAAGTTCTTTCCAACATTGATACAGTTAATATATATTTTGTGAGACTTGACCCACGATAAAGCTTCACCTGTGATATACCGTACGGTAGCACTATGGTCGAAATCAAAATTTTTTTCTTTTAGTACTGTCCTCACCTTCCTCCATTCCCTCACCGACGAACCAGTGCACGAAGGCCCGCTTGTGATACATTAGGTCAAACTTGTGGTCAAGTCGCTGCCACGCTGTACGGATGGCAGTGGTGTTGGATAAACAACATACTGCTCGCTCTACCTTGGCAAGGTCACCTCCAGGTACGACAGTAGGAGGTTGGTAATTGATGCCAACCTGAGGAGACATTATGGTTAATCCCGAGGACTATGATACACCTAGCCCTTATTTTCATAATTACAATTTTTCAGATAAAGGTACAAAATTGAATTACTTTCTAATTATTATCACTATGAGCAGCATGATCACTCGTCTTTGAGAGATGTTAAAATGATAAAGTGAGAGGTTGTTTTCCGCAATTCCGCATTCGATATATAGATTTAGTTAAGATTAGCGTGTGGGCTGAGTTATAGGTTAGGTTATTAGTTAGGCAAGACTTATAACTGTTAAAAATCCTGTAGAAAACTAAAATACGTAATATTAATAAATTGCCACCACCAAAATGAAAACGACACGTAAATGCAATGCTTTTGAAGTGTTAATCATTTACTTACTTTGAATCCAGTGGGGCACCAGTCTACAAAGGAGATTTTTTTGTTCATCTTGATGTCACTGATGGCTCCATTGACGTTCTTTGGAACAACGTCTCCACGGTAGAGTAGGCAGCACGCCATGTATTTGCCGTTCTGCGGGTCACATTTTACCTGCCACATATTGATGAAGAGAGATTACAACGAGATTTTAGATTTATCCACATGGTTTAACACAACACACCTCATAACGCTGTCTGGTACTACCCAACGCACCGCACACACTACACACACTAAGCTTCGGACAGTAAGCTTCGGAAAAGTGAACATGCCTGTTGATAGAATTTGGGTTACAATGGGAATGGAAAGCTTCTAAAAGTCGCCTAGATTTAGGATTAGGTTCATTAGATAGAATTTTTGGACTACAAATTGACATTTCATGATTGGTTGACTTTACATGATCGTAGTAAATACAAATCCCATATATATATTTATTTATAAATAAACACACGAAGGTTATTCTTAGTATTATTAGATTGATCGTAGCAGTGACTGAAGAAGCTAGTTCCAGGGCCTGGAAATGTTGGTTTCCTGTTAACTGTAAAGGACAGTATTGAATCCTGATTTCTATCTAGGGTGTCTAAAAATGCTATTGAATCGTTGATTAGTTTTCAGCGGTGAACTTTGTGTTGTGATGCAGACTATTTAAATATTGTAGAAATCAGTCAGGAACAGCTGAGTTTTTGAAATTATTTAAGAAAGGCTTCGTCTACATAACGTTCATAGTGGATGGGTTTGCAAATTCTCAGACAATCGCATAGCCATATTCCTTCGTGACGGCATAACAAAAAAAAAATATATATTAATATATATATATTGGCTGGAAAAGCACCGTGCGGGGAGCCTAGGGAAACATCGTTTTGTTGGTAAAACCTGTTATTGAAAATGAAAATATGACTCTTTGATCGCCAGATTGAGAAAATTCCTGTAACTAGGTTGTTCCATGTTTTGGAATGATTTAGTGTTAAAAATTTTGCTACAAATATACATAGTTTCGTCAATGGGTAAATTGGTAAACAGGGAAGTCAAAGCTGGATAAGTACGCCTTAGGTGGCCGTTGAAGGTTTTGATGGCGTCTTTAAATTATAAGCCAGTGTTTACCATTAGTTAGGTACATCTAGCAGAACAGGTTTACCACTTTCAAAGTCTATCTTTTCAATTCCCCGTTTTTATGCCGTTTCAAACCAAATCAACTCAAAACATTAGAACCTTTCTACTTTGGGAAAACAAAACCCAGCCTCAACATAACGATTACAGCTGTTCCTCTCATTACAATCCTTCAATGACTTTCTCTTCCGACTGTACCACGACTGCTGCTTCCTTATCTTTCCGACTGTACAATCATTGACATCGGGATCTTCCGAGGCTACCCCGGTCATTCTCATTTTACGCCCCCCCCCCCTGACAACATCTTTGCCCCCTACTCGTATAACTGAAATTAACAATTCCTGTTTTGGAACATTTCAATCCTTTATTTTATTTACTGAGGATGGGATAAGACATCGCGAAACGTTAATTACACTTTACTGAATTCTGTACACTTCAATTGATGAAATTAGTCTTATAGTTCCACATTTAACATATTATCCTGATGTCCTCCGTGAGAAGTTTACCCGAGTAAAAGTATATATTACCATGCAATTATTGTCGGGTAACTGCGAAACAGAAGATTAGGACATTCCAAAAAAACCTCAGCCTGTTGCATTTACAAATTACGAGGCCCTGTC
This sequence comes from Parhyale hawaiensis, assembly GCA_001587735.2. Lineage (NCBI taxonomy): Eukaryota > Metazoa > Arthropoda > Malacostraca > Amphipoda > Hyalidae > Parhyale > Parhyale hawaiensis. The sequence continues at coordinate 1,077,514 of LQNS02278156.1, forward strand.
TCACTATTTGATCGCTCACATCTGGAGGTCTTAAAATTACTCACCTAAAAACTAATAAAATGTTTAAAATGTAATTAACACATTGATTGAAGGTAAGCACTTTCTACTGTAAAAAATACTTCTAGAATGCAATAAATAAAAAAATCATATATATGTGGAAAGACAAAACTTAAGGGAAAAGATTCATGCCTCAATTTAACGTTGTTTATTACAAGTACTCGGAAGATTAAGGTTGACCTATCTGATCTTGAAAGTTGTTCACTACGAGGTTGATTGTCTTGAAAAACCCACATTATTGTAACACTTCAAAACGGAGAAGCGGAGGTTGTTATTATTTTAAAAAAATGACTTGTTAAGTTACCACTTTCGTGAAGCCCAATTGCAAAGGTTTTTGTGCGATTTCAGCATATCAAGTAGTTTCTGAATTACGAGGGCTTATTTAAAACTATTTTTTTTTTGTCCTACACTCTACAGTTGAGTATTTGTCAGATAGACCGTCGTTTCTGATGACTGGTAACACTGAGCCATATTTACAATGAGATCTTCATCTGCGAAATTTTTCTATTTCCTGGAAACTTTTGATCCAAAACACCTTCACCCAGAGTGCTAATTTTTCTTCAGTTGAGCAAGACTAAAAATTTCACTAGAAGGCATCTTTCTCGATAAAAATAAATATATCTATTACCAGGTATTTTTATAATTAATAATATAGTTCTAATGGATAGCAAGCTTGCAAAATCTTCAGACATGAAAGGAATATTTTGCGGTACCCACAGAAGTTAATTAAGGTTAGGTTAGCTTGCAAAATATGCAGGTCTGAAAGGAAAACTTGACGGCACCCACAGAAGTTACTCAATAGTAATTTATTAAACATGAGCAGCAGCTTTTCAAACGGTTACCTCTTTTTCACACTGTTATGCCCGGAAAAATAAGTACTGTAATTGGCTTGTCTTGAGTAAGCATTAGTTCCATGCCATTTTGCGGTTATTTTTCTAAAGAAAAAGCTTAATTTGTCATAGGTGAGACATAATTTATCACAAGTGAAATGCAATGGGGCATTTTTGCATAAAGCTCTTGCACTTTGCCACAAATGAGGAACTGAATTACGCTTTTAACAATCTGAGTTTCAAGAGAATAAGTTAAACTTCAGTCTTCATAATTCAACTTTCAACTTGACAAACTAAACTTAATGTGCGATGAATTAAGTTTTAAAATGATGTTCTTACTTTCATTTAGTCATATTGCGTTCCAAAATGACAGATTGAGTATTGTATCTGAGAAATTAACCTGATATTGGTACAAGTAGAGTTGCTGATTCTGACCATTTGGTGTTCCGGCTCGAAGCACTTCTTGGTGATCTGCTTGACGTCGTTGTTATCATGCTTGGCCCTGTCGGCGGCCACGATTGGTGCGTAGGTCGCCAGGGGGAAGTGGATGCGTGGGTAAGGCACCAAGTTCGTCTGGAACTCCGTCAAATCAACGTTCAGGGCCCCGTCGAAGCGAAGAGAGGCTGTGATACTGAAATAGCAGAGAGATAATAATAATAAATAATAATAATAATGCCTTATTTCTCATCTGGAGACTGTGTCCAACAAGGTTAGGACACAGTATCCTGAGGTTTTCATGCTTAGTACTAACATAGGAATAATACTAAGAAGTAACATAAGAGATTATTGGTATTAAATTAGCAGTGAATTTACTAGAACAAGGCTCGCATCTTAATAAGGAGATAATACTGACACTATTTTCCGTTAAGAGGGGCGTTGGATACACAGAAGTGATGTGAATTTTTTTTTAAATTATGAAATACAGTATGCAGCCTAAAGTGAGCTAGGGCGAGTAGTTGCGGATTAAAAAATGTTATGTTTACAGGGATTAAAAAAAAAAAATTAAAAAAAGAAGAAGGAATGTGCAATGGGAAATTTAGAATATATTGACCAGCTAACCATATTCAGGAGTGAGTGAGAAACAGGCATGAATTCCAAGAAATAGCTACTAATGCTAATAATGGAACAATATTGAATTAAAATAGAATAAATAGATTATATTACAAATGAAAGAGACGCTGCGTATTTCCAATTTAGTTAAATTATATAACGTGATTTCCCTATTTGTGATAGACAAGGATTTATATGTGTAAAACAGCCTGTGGGGCATTAGAAATAATAGTAAGCAGAGATCACATTAGAAGATATGAATTAACGAAGATGTTTGCTATGCTCGAGAGTGTCTGTCACGGTTAGCTTAAGAATTTTAGAAAGAAGCAGAGTGAAAATAAATCGTTTTCACATATGAATGCGGTACTTGACATATTAGGAGGGCGAAGCACCATGAGTGTTTAATTCTTAGTCTTAAAGCTAACACCGTAACATGAGTGTTTTTATTTTTATGCTTAAAGCTAACACGCCGGACGCAAGATTTTGTTTAACGTCTTCATTCTATGATGAAAATGAGGAAAATGTAGTACGAAAACTAGACATACGAAAACAATTTGAAATGCAGCAAGATCGGCCAGAGTTTGATTAACGTTTTCATTCTCTCTCTGATTACACAGTTCGATTACTTTACGCCCCTTCAGATGGTCTCTTCCATGGCCCTCCGTACGTACGGGAGAAGCTAGAGGCCTCGTGGTATAGGTCGGCCACCTCATAAAGCAGGTACCTCCCGAAATAGAGGAGGGAGTATTGAGAACCTACCTAATGTTAGAAAAAATATATATATATATATCTTGTCAATCGGAACTGCGGCAAGCTGCAACATGTCCAATGGAGACGGCATCCTTGAAGAAGAAAGTCATTGCAGTACTTCCACAAAATGTGTTTAATTTCATCTCCTACATTTTTCTTAACAGAGAAGAAAGAAAGTGCAGCCGTATGCGTTGTTTCTTATATTGTTTGTGAGTGAAAAACCATTGTACTGTTGCAGAATTATTTTTTGTATTCTCACAATGAAATTTTGTTCTATATGGTGATAGAATCTAATTTTTATCCCGACGTCGGCTTGCGTTCCGCTTTTTGGGCGTGGTTTTATGTTCGGGTGAGCCTATTGTTACAAAATTGATCATTATTATTTTTTAAATAAAAATAACTGCCTGATTAACGCAATTACTATAAACGTTAATTTTTAGCGTCAGTCAATGTAGCTAGGCAGCCGACAGTTATTGGAGAAGACGCGAACAGCCGAAAAGTTTTAGGAGAATTAACGGCCTAAATAATGACTCAAAATCCTGTTAACATAAATTGAAGAAAAGGCTCCAAAAAATTTGGGTTCGGCAACTTCAACTGCTGTTCTCAGAAATTTTAGAAATGAAACATATTTCACGCGGCGTGTAGCGAGTATAAGGAGATGTCGGGAGATACTGTAAGTAGTGAAAGTGATAATACTGGACATCAATAATGTCCAATTTTTTGTGTATCTAAGAAACCAATCATAAGCCAATCATCTTCAAATATCTTAGGAATGTACAAACGGCAATTATCACTTCTATCAGAAATACGATAACAGATAACGTTAGGTGTATCGGCAGGCATGTAAGCATTGCGAACTTTTGTTTCAGTTGTTAGAAACTAGTGATTCTGGCGACAAGCCGAGCAGATGTTCTTCTGAATTCGTGAGAGAGAAAATAAATACATAAATTAAATTACAACCCTTAAGTTTTACCACAGACTAAGCCATTCTTGAACAACTCACTTTTCATATATGAGCCCAACTGATGATTCCGTAAACGTCAATGAACTGTTTTTTGCTGAACAAAGAGGCTACAATCGGAGAATAAATTATTCATGTTGACGGAAGGAATGTACTTCAGAGCCTGTCACGATGGCCATCGTCAATTATACGATGACGATGGTGTGAAGACCCTCGCCATCTGAAAAAGTGCGATGTTACGATAGAACATCGCAAAAATCCATCGGCGATAGCGATGACCCGATGGAAATGGTATCAAACAATCGACGATGGCTATTTTTTTCCATCGGCGATGGTGTTATGAGGAAGAAATGGTCCGATGAAATGACTGAACATCCCATCGGCGACAGCATACGATGGGCATCGTCTTCGGTTGTACTGCTGATGCCGATGAAATAATGAAATAAGGAAAGATAAAGAGAAACGGCCTTACTAGTTTGAAACACCGGAACTTACGCCCTGGCCCTCTATGAGCCATTGCCATTACGTTAGTACGATATAGAGGACTGGGGAAAAGGGAAAAAAGGGAAGAATCCCTGCCAACGAGACGATCATGAATGCACATCAAGAGCCGATGATATACGGAGTTTGGAGATGTCAAACTGTGTAGTTGGAGCGGGAGAGGGAAGAAGACGGATTAAGGTGGCCTCAGAAGCATTGGCAGTTAAGAGTTTGCGACTCCTGGAGAAGGAGTTCTTATCTGTGGAGGATGTCTCTCTAAATGTACCTATGTCAAGATGATTTTCAAAGGCTGTAATCGACTCTGCACTAACAAGATCGGAAGAAGTCTATTCCAAATGCTGACTCAGAAATACGGAAAGAACTACTGAATTAAGGTCGTTCTTCGTGCTTTATGCTTGAGTTTTTGATCGTTGTTTCGCAAGCGATCATTGAGGTCTCTTTCAAAGAGCCCCGTTGTAGGTACGTCGTTGAAGCCATTCAAATACTCGAATGTTTCTATTAGTTGCCCTTGAATTTCTATTAGTTACCCCCTGTGTTTCTATAATTATAATAATAATAGTTCATTGCGCGTTAAGGTGGTTAAAAATACACTTGTATTCACTTCTACATAAAATATTTGTCACCATCAGAGTTCAAAAATGACAACGTTTCGATGTCTCAGACATCATCATCAGGTCAATAAAATCTGGAATATACAAGCACCAAAAATTAAAATGATAAAAATTGATAAATGAGAGGCTAACTAAATCTAATGATATTTTGCACACAGGACTAGATAGTATTAATTATGTAATGATGTAAGGATGACCTTACAAAGTAGACTTTATTACCACAAGTACCGAGGCGCTATAATCAACCTTTATCGCAACGTTCATGACCGCAAACCGACCAAGGAAGATCTTCATAATAGCACTAAAATTTTGTATAAGGCACCCAATAGAAGTTACTTGAACATCATTGAAGCCCTACTCATTTATGAATATCAGCCAAATCTTAATG
>LQNS02278156.1:1087935-1100742 GCA_001587735.2 Parhyale hawaiensis
ATTTTCTTTAAAGTTTGTTGAAGTGTTTTACTCAAGACGTTACTTCTGCCTGTCTATATAGAAGACCTAAGGATGACAGCACGACAAAGGATCAATGAAGAAAAGAAGAAAATTATGAAGCAAATAAGAGAAGAGGAGATTCCGCACCGGCCTAGATGCATTAGGCAAACGTATATATAGGTTATTGCGTGAATTATTCACGCACGGGTCCACTAGTAAGGTAATAATAACAGATATATCTCAAATAAAATTATGATCATCATTTTTATTTGAGATATTTCTGTTATTATTACCTTATGTTAGAAATTTAATTCGTCACGTTTTCCTTTTTTTGTTAAATAAATACATTTCAATGAGGCGACCAAAACTTAAAAAAAACTTTCCTAACAATTGTAGAAAAATGCTCGTGTCTCCCATTTACGGTACGTAATGAAATCTAGCTCATTCTACTCCACGTCCATGGTTCCAGTAGAAGATTTTGATAAGTAGCAATGGGTGTTCCAGTAGCACTCTTTTTTATTTTTTTATCGAGCGACTCTCGCTAAGGTAGGCTAAGGTTCCTTGCGTTCCCTAACGTCATACGACACGGGCCACCAAAAAGAAGTGATCAGTTAGACAGCCGTGTGCGTGTCTGTGTTCTGTTTGTTAATACATAACTCAAAAAATTAGACGGATCTTCAAGAAATTTATGGGAACTGCGGCATTGTTACGAGGAACTGTAATGATAAAAAAAAACGGGAATCAAGACTCCTTTGAATATTTCGTTAACACTGTATTGCTTAGGGGGGTCCGGTACTTTTTGGCGCCGATGTATTGGCTCCGATTTTTTGGCGCTGTATTTTTTTTTTACGCCAGTTTTTTTTGCGCCGAATATTTTGGCGCTTATTGAAATTGAAACAGGATATATGGACTATATGAAATTACTATAAAAAATGCAATTTTAGATTAACATCGAAAACTAACATTGAAATAGTCGCACAATATGTAAGATGCGCTTGTCAACTTTCACATGTTAAAGAAGATAACATCAACGCAACACTGTATTGACTAAAGTTATGTATTAAAATGCATTTCGTGATTGTGGGCTAAACCACGCAAATATTCTAGCCGCTGTTTTTTCTAACCTAACCATACCTAACCTAGCCATAGCTGACCTAACCCCAAACCAAGCCTAACCATACCAAACCTAACCACACCTAACCACACCTAACCTAACGAAACTCTATCTAACCTATAACCCAACCTAACTTGACCCAGCCATACTTGACTCAACCTAATCCAACCCAACCTAACTTAACCCAAGTTAACCTTATTCAATCAAAACTAACCCACAAAAACCTATGAGAAGAGGTTTCCCATTACTCTGTACCCGAGTGGTTATCTTCTCTCATAGAAAGTCAATAGGAAGTTAAAAGTCAATTATCTTGAAAATAAGCATTTCCGACGAAAATTTTATTCGTGATAAACGTCTAACACTGTCTTACTTTTCCTAAATACGCAAACAGTAATACTGAATTTGAGTGAAAGTAATAGTTATCATAAATACGTACTTTCGGCGCCAAAACATCGGCGCCATAAAGTCCCATTCCGTGATTAGAGGAGCTATGCACTCTCAGAGTGCTTTACTAGTTTATTTTTGGTTCTACTGGGCGTAGTGCACCTTTACACCTTTATTGTTACAGTCTTCAAATAAAAACCTACTACAATAAGTTGAGAACGTGCCCTACTCAAAGTATTTCAACTTATGAGGCACTACTCCTTTTCGAGACACAGTTGATCGGAAATATTAGGATATCAAGCATACAATCTACTACGGTCACGCATACAACGGAAGCACTTTAAACAAAGTTTGAATCATGGTTGTACTACTCATACTTAGCTATAATTTAAGCGCTGATTTGCGTATTGACTCAATATGAAGGCTTTATATTTTGCCTTAAAAACCTGATCTGACATTGGCTGTCTAAGCTCTTCAGGCATTGCATTGTATATCTGGACACTCTTATAAATAGTAAAACGCTTCTGAACATCTAGCCTAACAGCATGCAAATTTTGGTTATTACCACGAGTACCATATACATGGGAAGGCACTAATACTCTGTAGTGCTGTTCAAACAAAGCTACATCACTGTATAAAGCTTTACAGATAAATGTCATTAAAAATAGTTATATACATCAGGCAGTTTAAGGAGTTGCAACTCGCTATACATAGCATGGGCTGACATTACTTGTACATTGTTCTTCTGCCTAACATTTAGAATTACTCTGAGTACCTCATTCAAGGACACCTCAAGAGGTCGGAGTACATGTGCATTTAAACCTCCCCATACAGCAATGCTCTGAATGAGGTGAGGGTATACTAACGCATAGTGTAACATTATTAACAATTGCCGACTCAAAAATCTTCGAACAGCACGAATGGCCCCCCTTGCTTTGGCGACTTTATTGCTTACTTCGTGAATATGATTAGAATAATTTAATTTGAATTAATTTTCACACGCAGATATTTGATTGAAGTAGCTAGTGCGGTTCACTCAACTGTGAAATCCTGTGTCTCGAGACGATAACTGTTGTTTTGAGGCCGAGACCTAATTTCCCAAAATATGTGTGCGTAGAAGTGGGCCCTAACTAATTTGGAACCGCATATGTATATAAATAGGAAAATACTTATTGGTGTTTTTCATATTGTTTTGATTAATTACCTCGAGGTTCGTGGTTTATCTCTAAAATTTTTTTTAATAGAGTAGGGCTCAAATATATCATCGCCATGCATGCACTGTCGCCTGGCTCTTATTGCTTATTTTCTAACTCGAAACACCTACGCGTTAAAAGGCATGAAACTGTGTAGGTTTATTGGAATAGTTACAATTTTTTTTAAGAAACATGGAATTGATGCTAGTATTATTACCTTCAGTAGCAACTGGGTTTAAAACCATATCAAGTTCGGTCCTCTCATCTATTTGCGCATAAAAAACAATCCTTCAAAACTATGTATACATGGCAAATTCTCTGTACTCTTCCATCTTGCAAAAAAATGATACGCTTTTCGGGTCAGTAACATGGGATATTTATATATTGCATTTAATAAGTAGAAGGTGAATTAAAAACGACTGGACTGAACGTTTTTACAAGTAATTATATCGAGTGTTTGGGGAGCGTAATCATTACGTCAACGCTAAAATGATATAAAAAGAGTAATTAATTTACTCGCACCGTTCAAAATTATGACGATAACTAGAGCACTCCGCGGGCGCATACCTCCTCCAAGTAAGGCAACTGTAACGAAAAATTCAAGTTGGCTCTGAAACCATGATTTCGCTCGCATCAACTCCAAAATCCAATCATTTGTGCCTTCTTATAGTGTTAACAGTTTCTGCAATTTTTTTCAAGATCCTTTCATAACTGATTGAGTTATGCTGCTAGCAAACAATATGACAAACATAAGTCAGACATACAAACGAGCAGAGCGATCTGTACCGAACTTTAATCATTTATATCTTTTAACATTACTAACAACTCCTGCAAATTTCATAAAGATCCATTGAAAACTTTCAGAGTTATTGCTTAACAAACAGTATGACAAACAGAACTCAAACATAGAAACAAATCAACCGATCTGCACCAAAATTTATCCATTTTTGCCTTGTAACATTATTAACAACTCCTGTGAATTTCATAAAGATCCAGTTCAAACTTTTCGAGTTATTGTGTAACAAACATTATGACAAACACCACACAAGCATAGAAACTAATCAACGATCTGCACCCAAATTTGATCAATCAATTATGTCTTTTAACATTACCAACAATTCCTGTAAGCTTCATAAGGAGTCACTCAAAACTTCTTCAATTATTGCGCTAACAAACATAAAATCAACCACAGCAACAAACATTCGAACGAACAAACAAATCATCGCAAAAATTTGGTCATTTAATCTTTGTGATATACCGAACAACTCACGTAAATTTCATAAAAATCCGTCTATAACTTTTTTGAGTAATGGCATTAAGAAAAATGTCGCAGGCAAACAAACAAAAAGACTGTCGGATCTTCACTAAAAGGTAATCATATGTTCATCCTAACATTCCTATCAATCCTTGTAAATTTTGTCAAAATCCATCCATGACTTTATGTGTCATCTTGGTGACAGACTGAAAGACAGAGAGAAAGACAAACCCGACGAAAACATAACCTCCTAGGTGGCGGTAATAATACTAAAAATTTGTACTGATAAATAATACGAAAAACACTAAAAAAAATTCTTAAGCGTTCGAGTCCCTGCTTCCTTGAAGGTAATGTTGAGTACATATTTACCTAATTCACATATTTATTTACGAAATATAGTACAAAATCATCTCAATGGATCTGTTGCTGAAATTTCTTGCTTTCGTAATTTTGTGCGATAGTCATAATGCCGACCGGCACACACCGAAATTTAGTACAAATTTTTTAATATCTCCACTTTTTAAAACGCTGTTACACAAACGGGTTACCCAAGTGTAGAACACCTATCGTTCACTAGCTTTATTATTTACTAAAAATTTTTATAAACATTGCAAATCAAAACCACCAAATCCACCGCTGCATCACTCGTTTTACTTATTCTGAGGCAAATAGTTCTGCTGGATATAGTTTTCCAGTTTTTACGTTATTCTGAACTTCTGTTAATGACCGAACGTTTCATATTTTATCAGCTTGGTGTCTTGGATCGATGGCTGCGTGCATTAGCCTTTGTGGTAAAATTGTGTCCAGTTCTCCGGTTTGATCAGGTGCGTTACGCTCATTAAGGTTGGGGTGGCGACCCTTAGTGGTTTTCATAGATATTTTCTAACTTCATATAATTGTTCAAAAGTGAGCGCTTATCGCAACAAGCAACAGTTTCCGTGCATACAATGATAGGTAATAGGCAAAGTACACCGTAGGATAGAGAGCCTTGGAAAGTTACCATTTTCTCTAAGAGGCGTGGCAGTCAAAGAAAACTGTAGTATCCTGGGAAACTAACTGCTCCGAGGGTGGCATAGGCAACAGGCTGTGCAACTGCGTACGCTCTTGCTAAAAGAGGAGGGCTAGCGTGCCTATACTGTAGTACAATAACGCCTGTAGGCATAATTGTAAGCGCTGTTATGTCTCTCGTATTAGCCATCCAACTGATCTGTTCACTCCAAGGTTTTTGATTCTCATACGTAGTAGTCAACTTTCGAATACAACATCTGTTTTAATAAGAGAAAAGTGTGACTTCTCAAGTTCTTATTACAATCAAATTTTAACGATGTCCAAACTACTTCACAAGCGACACCTGCATACTGTGTAACACAATCTTTTGGCAGCCGTAGCCAGCCAGGGGGGAGGGGGTGTCTGTAACTCCCCTAGGGTCCTAAGTTTTAAATATTACTTGTTTACTGTTGAGGACTTGGTGCAAGGTGAGATGAAATAATCTTTCCATACAACAAAAAGGCTGACACCTAATGACATTAGGTATTTTACGCCGCTAGATAATTATAAAAACATTATTGTAAACATTCTGTAACCGCTCTACTATTGAATTCTGGTGGCTACCCTGAGTTCGCAATCAACGGACATTCAGGTGGGGGAGCAGCGCTTTTAGCGAGCAAAAGACTGTCGTCTGAACTCACCAAATGAAGGCTTATCAAGCAATTGAAACCAACATTAACTGTTGAGCCAGAGAGGAATAATTGCATGGATGAAATAAGTAACAGGTTAACCTACGCGCAAGTAATCCTATAAGGACCTACTAAAACACTTTTATGTTTTTAGGGATAGTATTGTTTGATACGTTTCTGAAGTATCTTTGTCCTCATCGGGTTAAATACCGGTTCACAATGATTTATTTGGTTTTCACGAATTCAGTCTCTCAGTGCAATGCAAGAATTAAGGATGCGTTTGGGTGGTGAGTAAAATTTGGAGACTTGACTTCTCCGGCACTTCAGACAGGTGCGCTGGTTTCGCTCCATGTAGTCAAAATTTGTGTATTGATCCTTTAGTGATCCATAAAATGGAGGTTTCTCGCAAAGAAAACGTACTCGGGTTTTTTCTAGCACTCGTAACACGATTCCAATGAGGAAATACCCTAGCTTGTGTCTCAAGTGCCAGACCAGTCACCGCTCAGAATTTTAATTTCGTCGGCCAGTAGATCCTGGCTTGAGGCCGGTGCTCACGATATGCTCTCGTCTTGCGTAGGGAACTAGATGACAGAAAATGTGACGGCACAAATTGAATTATTTAGTTACTTCTTAACTGTTCTACAGAATATAAAATAGGTACTGCACATCAGCTGGAAACAAAGGACAAAGGTGATAAGTACACAAAGCATCCCTATTCATACTTTCAGATATTGTTCTTAAGTTATGATAATGATTAAAGTATCAAAAAATCAATATATAAACACATAAAAAATGAAACTTGATGACTAAATTTCCTATGTAATCACTCTCTGTTATAATATAATATGGTTGAATTTGTTTAATTTGCAGATCCTACTTGTAGCCCAACAGCTCAGAACCCACTGAGGTTAACCAAAAGTATTCAGTTCTAGCAACGATTTGCAGCCATATGACACGTCTGCATGTCGATCACTCGGATACAGTCGCTGCGTGGCGAAAGTGACGAAAGGCTTCATGGATTGACTCCATCGTCAAACTAAAGCTAAAGCAATCCTGTTCCATTTAGCTCATTTGGATCTCCGCTTAGGAATGTTGGCCTCGCCATGCATGCTTGAATGGTGATGAATATGTTATAATTGAGCGAAACAGCTTGACATTGCTGCTGAAAATTCCATTTTACGTAGCGAGATTGAGTTTTCAGATGTTTTAAGGGTAATAACAAGTTGATGTTTAACACCTGAAGCACAGCTCTACACCGCGATCCTAGAGCACTGGTCTGACGTGCCTGACATGTCAAATTTTGAATGATAAACTTTGCCACCAAGTTGATGACGCTCAAACTGTAGGAACCCCAAAGCCATAACCTGCAACCAGCAGCTTGTGGTCATGCTCATGTGCCGCCAAAAGTATTTACGTACACAGGAATTTTCGCTCAACCAAATCCGATCGGCAGCAGAAGAACTGTTTATCGCGTACTGTTTGTCGATCCCGCGCAGCCAGGTGTATATAGGAGAAAAGAGCCCAATGTTGAAGAACGATGTACATACAATGCAATGATTCGTTAACAGAGAAGCTAATCGGCACTCTGAATGGTAGCCAATAAGTATTAAAATCTATGCGGCAGTTCCTTTCGACCACCTAATTGCTTTTTGTGTGCTTGAAAGTGTGTGTGCAAAAAAGGAAACATTGCCAAATCCAAATGAAGGTTCGGCCTTATACCGACCGATTATACATAAACGTGAGGGTAGTCTCAAGGACGTTTAGATGTCGACGGCTGCCGTGATTATTTAAAACCTTAAAAATAATGCGACTCGTGCGCCTTGAGAATCTGCGAGAGTTCAAGTCAGCCGTGCACGAGTTTTTGAATAGTCATTAACAGCGTTTCAGGCTTAACGGGGCTGCTTACTACCCCATTTTGGGTTCTATCTTCCCCTTGACGCCCGGTGTGGCGATCTAATACAACTGCTATACTACTTCTCTACTTTATAACCTACGAGAGAACCCTTAACTATCCTCGCCAATTGTACTGTATGTTCTAAAATCAAGGCACGGTCTGGTAGGAGGTTTTCAACACGAGGCGGCGCAGTACAGAGAGGGGGGGGGAAGGGTGAGGAAAGTATGACCTATAAAGCTACTACGAACAGTATGTGCCTTCTCGGTAGTGCAGAACGAATCAATGTATCGACTGCGTTACTAGTGGTGATGAGAGTATACAAGCGCCACGAGAGGCTGAGAGCAAATCCCCTTCTACAAATAGTCTAGCACTTATACTTCGTAGGAGAAAAGTGCAATGAAATTAATAGTATTATCAGAGTAAGTTTTGGCTGTAGTATAAATCACTCGTGCTCTTCCTGTCAACCAGAAGGTGTGAAAAATTGGCAAATCCTGACTTCTAAGTTCCTATTATTATTATTGCTACTAAGATACGCCACATTGGTGACGTGAGAACGGAGGAAACTCCATAAGGTTAACAAACCCCCACGCAACTAGCCCAGCGAGCGAAAAAAAACGAGAAGATCAGAGATCACAGAATAGCTCTGTTTACAGATAGCTTGAAGCTGCCAATAGCTGCACCAGTAAAGGCAGAGCCATTAAGTCTATTCCAAACTTTTACACATGATGGAAAAAACGAACGAGAATACTGGCTTGTACGGCATCATACCGACTCGAAGGTAAATTCATGAAGAGCACCAGTACGCTGAATTTACCTAACTCAAGCAAATGGTTCCGGAAGAAAAGCCGCCAGTGGATGACTAGGGTAATGATATATTTTATAGAGAGAGCATAGGCCACCAACTCTGCGACGATGCGCCAGATCACAAGGCACAACACCATTCAGCATGACCGCACATCGACGAACCACTCAGCAAACTCAGATGACAGCGAGACTTTAAGCTTTTCAGGAAGAAGGTCATCGCCAAAGAATGTAGTAAAATTAAGTGAAAACGAATGATAAGTTTCGACGCTGACATACTGCATGCTATCGCTTCTTGCTAAATACAAAGTTTCAACTAAAGCCGGGCACCGCGGTGAAGACCCTTTAACGTAAAATATCGTACGGTTGTTCCTCTAAGAGAATTATGTGCACCTAATATAACAAAAACGAATGCATTCCGAAGGCAAGTTTATGAATATGATAAGTTGGGTGTTTACTCTTCCTTAAAAAATAATTCCAACTGGATATGCAACAATGCACTACAACATATTTACTATTTCATATCGGGATAACAGAATCAGTATATTTGAGTACTTTCGTTAATAAAATATAATAATGTTGAATGGGGTTATTTTTCTTAGCATAACACCTAATTAACTGTATTATTAAAATAAACATGCTCTGTTAGAGACTTTGCAATGAGCCCTATGCAAACGCTTGCTAACTGTAAAAGCGATGCTCTCTTCGACTGTTCTCAAAATGGTGGTCGATCGCTAAAAATGTATACCAATAAAATGATTGATCGTTGGGGAATAAGCAGGATCTATTTTTGATCATCTTTGTCCTAGGGGCAAAGAAGTAACAGTAATTTCATACCTGTCTTTTCAAATTAGATCTAAGTCTACTCCTTCAAAGCTGAACATAAACTTACTGCTTCAGAGATTTCTCGATGCGTACATTTTCTCTCACTCGAGATCACAAACTATATCATAAGAGTCACGGTAATATCATGTAGATTATCTGGAGTTATAATTAAGAAGGAAAGGTAAAGAGCTAGGCGCTGGTTAAAACACTCAAAATATGTTGCAACAAAAAAAAAAAAAAATCCCTAGTTAATGACAAAAGTTGCTACTTCGTGTTAAATTACCAAACGAAAAGACAGTTATCTGCGGTAGATTTACAGACAAATGAACGTTGTGGCCATGGGAAAGACTATAAGATAAAACGTCAGTTCCCAGTGCTGCCTTGACAGATAAACACTGGCGCCCTGTGCTATAGACTCACAAGCGAAAGCTGGATACTGTTCTAGATTCGCAAGCAAGAGACACAACCTTACACCATATTCACAGCGAATAGCTGGATCCCTGTGCTAGATTCACAGACGGAAGCTGACTTTCTAACTAGTGTTACAGTGAAAAAATGCAGCAGAAAAGATATAAGTCTGTAAGTTTAAAATGAATAAGTAAAGCAAGCCCTAATCAAATATTAGAGATGGAGAGTTACAAGCCGATCCCGTAAAAGTTGCCTCAACCATAGCTTAAAAAAAAGACTGCTGTTGCAAAAAAAAAAAAATGCATTGGCATTGCTACGGTGACTTGCTCAATTTCAGAAACTTTTTATACCAAAGTTTTGCACTGTCCTGGCAGGCCATAGTGCACATATTAGTATTAATAAGTTGCACATATTAGTATTAATAAGTTGAAGCATTGGACACTCAGAATTCATATTTGCCAGGAGTATTAAGAATATCTTCTGAGATGAAAGTTGTATTTATTTGTGTGTTTACGTATATACATATATATACAATGAAGGATGCGCATGCCATAAACACTTTACGGAAAACATACAGACCTGATACTTCTATAACATATACAGCACACAAAAAATTAACTCCTGAAGATCTTTCAGTCTTTCAACGAAAAACGCGTTGAGCAAATAACACATTTATGTTTATCTATGACTAGTTTAAACATTTTCTCTAAGAACAAATTTGTGCCCTCTGATGCGACGTTTTAATAAATGCCACGTAGCTTTGGCTCTTAACATTAAATTAACTGGATTTTTATATTTTTCAGGGAATGATAAAATCCCGCAAATATTTTAAATAAGAGGCCTAGTCAGTGTTTTTACTTAGTTTCATTATATATAGCTAAATGGGGTTATCCCTGTAAGCGTTTCTAGGTATCACAATAGCTGTAGAGTGGACTATTAATTATTAGTAGAGCCCGGACTTTGCTCGATGTAAAAGCTTATTGCTTATTTTGTTTCAGCTGCTCAAAAAAAATTGCAAAATTTTGTAGCGCTGAACATGCTTGTAAGCACCATCCAAATTTTTGCAAGCGCTTAAAAATTTTTGTTAGTCCTTAAAAATGTTTTGCTAGCGCTTAAGTTGTTCCGGCTATTAGCCTACGTTTAAATCGTTAGGAGACCATTTCTAATTTAGGAAGTTATCGTGTACCTGCCCGTTTATTGTGCGCAAGAAGCCCACAACATACGAGAATAGCGCGTACGTAAGGCGTCTTTTTGTGGCCGCAATTGTGATCAGAATCACTGTGATCATGATCATCATAATCACTGATGAGCACAAGAACGGCCAATGATTTTGTAAACAAACCAGAGACGCCATGTCTATTTTCAAAATTTGGATTTCAATCGTATTTATACAAAGGACGATAGGGAATGCATTTTCAGAAATTTTTTTATCGATTTTGAAGTCAATGGATGAGGGAACTAGCAGTATTTAATGCATTTTGAACATGCGCAGGCATAAAACTAAGAGCGTGGGCACACGTACGCCACTGCAACGCAATTTAGTATTCGATTGCGCTGCAGCGCCCTAGGCTTCGGCTCGGACTGAAAAGAATGTGAAAAGAACATAATGTAAGAGTCGTTTTTCCCAATTTGTACGTTATAACAAGCGGCAATGGCACAGCATTTAGAATACTTTCTACTTCTATGTTAGTTTAAGTAGCGATGACGCACAGTTTTAGCCTGACATTGAAGCACCATGAGTATACAGTAGTCACGGCAACGAGACGGTCGAAAGGATAAGTTGCGTGACTGAGCAATTTTTGCGATAGTGTACCCTCGCAATGACGAAACTAAACTACAATTCAGGAAGTCAGTAATACAAGCAATCATAATAACACATATCACTGTTTTTTTTTTTCGTTTGCTTTTTACCAATGCTCCATATTGCTTTAAAGAATTACCACAAATTGAAACATTTTGCACCCGTTTTAACCAAACCTGTACAACAGTTAACCATCTTTCAAAAATACTTTAACAGTTACGGTATGCATAACGTTTAAACTGTTCAAGTCTGACGGGCATGCGAATTATAGTTTAAGTCATGCATGCGTGTTAGGCCTGCAGCTCACAACGGTCAGGAGACCTGAATTTCAGGCCGAACAGTTTAAACGTTTTGCTCAACTACTTAAGTAGTTTTGCAAAATGGTTAATTGTCATGCGGTTTTGGTTTAAACGGGAGCAAAATGCTTAAATTTGTGGTGATTGTTTAAAGTAGTTAATTAGAGAAATGGTACACCGCAAACGGGAAAATCAGTATCAAATTTATCCCTAAATAAAAGGAGACATCACGAACTTGGCATTTCAAATTTTGAATTTTTGCTTGTCTAACGGCTGTAACGGCTGTAATTACTCTCTTGATCATGCATGATCAGCCTGCTACTTAGTGAAATCACGGTTCGATCAATTTTGACCAAAGATCACAGTTGATTGCTATCAGAATCGCATCAAAAAGTGGTCACAAAAATATAACTTTCTTCAAAATAACTAAGTATGGGCGATAAATTTACATTAGGAGATAGGTGGGTGCTTTTTTCCTACCGGGGTTTTTTACGGGTGGCTTTTTACCACCGGGGCTTTTTTCCGGGTGGCTTTTTTCCACCGGGGCTTTTTTCCGGATGGCTTTTTTCCGCCGGGGTTTTTTCCAAGCGGGGCTTTTTCCGGGTGGCTTTTTCCACCGGGGCTTTTTTCCTACCGGGGTTGTTTTCCTATATCCATGAGAAACATTAATTCCAGGATAGCAGCCAGAATACAGAGAGAAACATATCCCACCACCGTCTCCTGACATGGCACCTCATGATTTCTACCTATCGGGAAACCTACAGAGTTTAGTCCGAAGAAAATTTATCAGAAGGATTATTGCAGGCTGTGCTAGGATTCGTGAATCTCGTGGTATCTTTGCACAGGTTATCCCTCAGCCATGCAGCTGTCTCATTTATTTTAACTGCTTCTCTATGTAAAAGCTCCTCATTTTAATAATCGCTACGTTTTACAATTAAAATGGCCTAATGGCGAATACTGCACTTCTGCTATCAGCTGCTAAGCCTCCAACTGCTTGCACAGGGTTATCTTTTTATGATGGATATAACATATTCATATGTTATCCGTCAGAAGCAGTTGATTTTCTTGACATTCACTGCAATAATTATTATAAATTGCATCAGGCAAGTCTTCCCGAAACTTGGAGCGGCACATTAACTTTTTTAAAAATTGATAAGTCC
>LQNS02278156.1:1126867-1150873 GCA_001587735.2 Parhyale hawaiensis
GAGAAACACAGTTTTCTCTTACCTCAGGAGCGGGGTAGGTAGATTGAGAAACACAGTTTGATCTTACCTGAGGAGCGGGGTAGGTAGATTGAGAAACACAGTTTGCTCCCACCTGAGGAGCTGGGTAGGTAGATTGAGAAACACAGTTTGCTCTTACCTGAGCAGCGGGGTAGATTGAGAAACACAGTTTGGTCTTACCTGAGCAGCGGGGAAGATTGAGAAGCACAGTTTACTCTTACCTGAGCAGCAGGGTAGATTGAGAAGCTCAGTTTTCTCTTACCTGAGCAGCGGGATAGATTGAGAAGCACAGTTTCTTGCCTGAGGGGTGGGGTAGATTGAGAAACACAGTTTGCTCTTCCCTGAGCAGCGGGGTAGATTGAGAAACACAGTTTGCTCTTACCTGAGCAGCGGGGTAGGTAGATTGAGAAACACAGATTCCTCTTACCTGAGCAGCGGGATAGATTGAGAAGCACAGTTTGCTCTTACCTGAGCAGCGGGATAGATTGAGAAACACAGACTCCTCTTACCTGAGGAGCGGGGTAGATTGAGAAGCACAGTTTGATCTTACTTGAGCAGCGGGGTAGATTGAGAAGCACAGTTTCTTACCTGAGGAGTGGGGTAGATTAAGAAACACAGTTTGCTCTTACCTGAGGAGCGGTGTAGGTAGATTGAGAAACACAGTTTGCTCTTACCTGAGCAGCGGAGTAGATTGAGAAACACAGTTTGCTCTTACCTGAGCAGCGGGGTAGATTGAGAAACACAGTTTGTCTTACCTGAGGAGTGGGGTAGATTGAGAAGCACAGTTAGCTCCTACCTGAGGAGTGGGGTAGATTGAGAAGCACAGTTTGCTCTTAACTGAGCAGCAGGGTAAATTGAGAAGCACAGTTTGCTTTTACCTGAGGGGCGGGGTAGATTGAGAAACACAGTTTGCTCTTACCTGAGCAGCGGGATAGATTGAGAACCACAGTTTGCTCTTACTTGATCAGCGGGGTAGATTGAGAAGCACAGTTTGCTCTTACCTGAGGGGCGGGGTACATTGAGAAGCACAGTTTGCTCTTACCTGAGGGGCGGGGTAGATTGAGAAGCATAGTTTGCTCTTACCTGAGGGGCAGGGTAGATTGAGAAGCACAGTTTACCCTTACCTGAGGGGCGGGGTAGATTGAGAAGCACAGTTTGCTCTTACCTGAGGGGCGGGGTAGATTGAGAAGCACAGTTTGCTCTTACCTGAGGGGCGGGGTAGATTGAGAAGCACAGTTTGCTCTTCTTGCCCTCCAAAGCGAGTCTGTCCATAAGCAGAGAAGCGAAGCCCGAGCCCGTGCCGCCACCAAACGAGTGGAAGATCAGGTAACCCTGGAGTCCAGAGCAAAGTTCTTGTTGCTTCCTCGTGGCGTCAATAACGCTTTCAATCTGTTCTTTTCCTTCAACATAAATAGATATTTTCAATTGAATGCCCAGCAGCCCAGAGTCAATGATGTTCTTGATCTGTTCAACAAAAATTAACTTCTACCGCCAATTATATATCTTGCAGCGCTCAGGTTTCTGCATACTTTCTTGAAATCATTTCTATGGAATATTTTTTCCAGGGTGGTATATAAATTGCATTGATTTTCATCGTACTGTTTATTATTTTATTTATTATCATCATCAATAATATTATTTATAATAATATTATTGCTATTTCTCTTGTTATTAAAAGCGCTTGCTACGGCTTTAAGAGACAGCAATAAACAAATACGAAACATAGAGCATCACAAAGACTCACAAAAACGCCAATTACGGCTGACTGTAATGCCTGAAGTTCAAACTGTGAGGATACAGACCCCATCAATTAATTCTACACCTGAAGGAACTGGAAATAATGTAACGACCAAAGTGTCGAATTTGGTATCTAGAAGTTTCCAAACAGTCGTCTTCCTACTCCGAAGACCCTGGGAGCAGGAACAGAAGAATGTATTCAATGCTCCTCATTATTGAACAGCTTATAGAACACGCAAAGGAAAGCAAGTCTGCGTCAAGGGGCAAGTTTGCCAGATTATTCTTGGCACACAGCCAACTGGCTGACTAAAAAGTTAGTTTGTATGCCAGGCTAAGATGACTGGCGACATTCGAAGCCCAGAATACTCTAAAAGAAGCTGCAAGAAATCTCTGAAGTATTTACTGGTAAATGTTTTGTTTACATTCCAGAACAAAGTTCATGTCCTATGCAATCACTTTCTTGAGGTAATCCTGTCATGCAGCAAATGCCTTTAATTCAACGGTTGCTCTTCCTTCAATGATATCAGCTAGTTTGAGTAACGGTATTATAATATAAATAAGCCTTAGTCTAAAGCACTTCAACTTTATGAGCAATACCTCGTCGGGTCTTTGTAGATGGTACCATTAAACGATAATTTTTCGATAAATTACTTCCAGGACAAACTCTTACGCACTTTTATGGCTTCGCGGTATTTCCGCTTGGATTCAGTCACTGATTGAACTCAGTTCATCCTGCTGGTAACTAATTAACAATTTCGATGGCACATTTTCGTTTTCCAATTGCTGCGTATAGTTTTGAGAGCCAGAGCTATACGGCTAAACTAATTCGAGTATATGCTAACTATGCTGTCGGTTAGACTAACTTCAGTTCTATAAACTGGTTGCACAAGAGCTGCTTTCTGGTACTGGGCCTGTTGGTTCGGTTACTACGAGCTGAATAATCCTTATATAATAAAGCGCTTGGTGTATTTATTGATTTCGAGTCCGCTTTGAAGGAAATAGATAGGCGAAAAATTGGCAAGGCTGCAAATTTTGTAAGTCGATGACCAGGTTGCAGAAGATGGCGAAGGCTAATCCGTATCCCTTTATCTGAAGGCACTTCTTTCTTGAAACACTTCTTGAAATCACGACAATGTGTATGCAGCTTCTGGAGTCCGATTTTAAAACCTTCTTCTCGCAGATCATGACGTATAAATACGGCAGATGACTAACAGAGCCCTCACGAGATGATGATTTTTCACGGGTGGTAGACACAAGGAGGTTCTAATAGGGAGGAGCGCACCCTCTCTATTTACCCTAAGGGAGCGTTTCGAGTAAACATTCCCCTTGAACTGGCTGAGTGGCATATCCAATCGGAGAGAGGCATTGTGTCACGCAGCCTGTATAGGAAGGAATCCTGAGATCAAATTTTTATAGCCATTAACCATCAACGAAATTCCGATGGGATGGAAGTATGTAAAGGAAACTTGTATCCTGTATACCATCTGACGAAAGTAACAGGGTGAGCACTGGGATATAAATCTTCAGACCCGATTTTCTTCCAAAAATATTAAAGAACTGCCTGTTTGTATCTTCCTTAATTATATGTGCTGACCACTGCCTTCATCTCACTGCATGAGAGCAGTTCAGCCCCTTCAAGAACTCCAAATGCCACCAGCTTCGATCACGTGACAAAGCCATGTGTTTACTCGCCCAGAGAGTGCTTGGGCTTACTCCTCCCATTACAATTAAGCTCCTTGAGTAGACAACTATTTCTTCTAGCTGATTTTTGTCTTCTTCTTCTACAGCAGTAATATTCCCTTTCAAAGGGGGGTCGCTGAAACAGATCTTGCTATTCCATGTATTTCTGTCCACTACCATATGCTCCTTCAGCTCCATACCCCGCATATCATCCCTCACACTGTCGTTCTTTGAAGGTGCGAATTTTGTTTCATAGCCCAAAATTTCAATGAAGCAGATATTTAAGTTAGCAAGACCATATTTTGGCTACGGAGCGCTGACATGCATACAAGCTGGCAGGAGTTAGATTCAAGTTTATTGCAGTGTTTTACTCAAGATTTATTTTCTCCTTCCACTATTGAAGACGAACGCTTAATCAAGAAGGAAAATGCCGCCACGGTAGCAGCATGCTTCCGTTCTCTGCTCTAACACTTTGAATCGCTCGCACGTTTGATGCCCAGCCAGGCACGCGAGCTCTTTGCAGATCTAGGTGTGCTAACTCGGCAGTTGTGTGTGCATGCACGGCGCCGTGGCGGAACTGCCTTCCTCAGAGATGACGGGGGTGGAAGGTCTCTGGTTATTTGTTCCTTCCGTCAAATTGGTACCATAGTTCTTGGTGACCCGAGGTCCACTGCAACTACACTTACTCATCTGGTACCAGTGGGCCTATACCCGCAGCACAAACCAGTGCATGTGGGTTGCCCAGGTGAGGGTGTGGTCTAAGTTGGCTTTGCCTTTACCTTTATGGGGAACGAATAAGTTGTATGAGACTACTACAGTCTCAAGATCGAAGAAGTGCTACGAATACATGGAGAGAGATGAATCGTCTATGCGATACAGTCAAGAAAGACTTGAAGCAGAAAGGTTAGAGAAGTGAATGAAAGCTGCTGATAAGCGTGAGCGGGAAAATGAGGAAACAAGTCAGAGAAAAAAAGCCCTAAGGTTGAAGACACGACAAAGCATCAATGAAGAAAATAAAGAAAGTCAGAGAAGTGAAGATTCCGCAACGGCCTATATTAATAAAAAGCTAACGATTATTGCGTGAATGGCGCGAGTCCACTAGTGTATATTATGATTCTGCTTGAGGCTCCGACCGTACGACCGTTAGTCGATTCCTCCGTGTGTCTGCACGTTTCGCTTTTCAATACAAGATGGAGGAAATTCAACTTATAAGAAGCTCTGATTTTCCCAAGAACGAAGTTCAATCATAGCTCTTCTCATTAGCGCTTCTTGAAAAAATTTCAGTCACATTCAAAGCAAAGGCATGAAAACCATTTCACTTGTATTTTATCTACCGCTTCTCATTTCTTTCACAACATAGTATGTCCGTTTTGCTTATGGCGCTCGACGTTTGTAATAGGGCCAGCCAGATATATAGTTAAAATACGCTATGGGAGAAGAAGTCACGTTCAAATTTTAGCTGCTACTTCTAGGCAGGTCTCAGCTAGAAGATTCACTGCCTGACTAAGGTCATTTTTCAACCTTTCTATGCATGATGCGGTTCCAAAGGCATCGTAATTGAAGAGTCTTCTTTTCTGTTGAAATTGCACAGGTCCCCTCCTTATTAGATAGGGGCAATTAGGATGATACGGGTCTGAGATATCACTGAAGAACATTACTTCTGTTCTGTGGAATTTGAACAGGTTTCAGCTGCATCCACTGCAGCGTCATCGAATTGGTACGGAAAAACGTTCCCATGCTTCGTTAGACGGGATTCGTCTAAGGCAATATCTTTGATAGAGTTTTTCATTCTGCCGTGCATAAGCTATGTTGCATATTTTTTAGATGATTTTCTATTTAGCAGTATGAGAGACTCAGTCTTGATTAGAGTTTTCGTTCATTTCGTGCGTAATCCATTTCACTAATGCTTTTTTTTTAGCGGAATCTCTTAGATACAACTGAAATTTCACGCTGAGCTGTTGCTTTTTATATTGAACTAGTGGACCAGTGCGTGAAAAAATTCACGCAATAATCGATATATTTGCCTAATGCCTCTAGGCCGGTGCGGAATCTCCTGTTCTCTTACTTGCTTCCTAATTTTCTTCATTCATCCTCTATCGTGCTCTCATCCTTAGGTCTTCTACATTGACTGGCAAAAGTAACATCTTGAGTAAAACACTCCAACAAACTTGAACAAAATGGAAGCTTATATACAATGTGTTCGCTCCGTAGCAATGATACCGTCGATACCGTATTTCCACATATGAAGAGAAAACTGCTTCGTCAGAGAAAAACGGTAAGCTAGAAGAAATAATTGTCTACTGCCCGTGAAAAATCATATTTCGTCGGTTTCGTTGACACTTGCATCAAAGTGGGAAGAATAGCTCATGCAACGAAAGCTAGAAGAAATAATTGTCTACTGCCCGTGAAAAATCATATTTCGTCGGTTTCGTTGACATTTGCATCAAAGTGGGAAGAATAGCTCATGCAACGAAATCATCTGTGGGAGGAAACTACGAATCAAGAAGCATGAGAGTGCCAATGGAAGAATCAGATATCTTCTGTGCTACGATTTCAACTTCGGAAATGCAAGAAGTGCATTCAGACATAAGATCGCCCTATACTTTGCCGTAGATTCGATGTATGGAGAAGCTAATACTCGTACAAATCAGACTAAGCCTGCGATGCCTTCATTATTGGAATTTCAACTGTTCCTGCTTAAGATACGTTTGCCATCTTCTGCAACCCGGCCTTTTTTCTGCCTATCACTTTCAATGGAGCTTGAGAGGACGACCAGAGCCTCTAACCTGGGCTAGATTTCGCCTATCTGTTTTGTTAAAGCGTGACAGAAAATGAACAAACAGATAAATATATATCAGTCTTTATTATATCGTAGATTAACATTTCAGCCAAATTTCGACACTTGAGGTTCAAAAATCGATTGGTATCCAGGTTACAGTAAGCACTAAGCTCTCGCGGTGAATTCTTTCCACTCATTTATATTTTATTTGGCGCTGCTCAACATTTACCCAATTCCAAGCCGATATTCGCGCCTTAATCATGCAGGGGGGATATTTTCCTCCTGCAAAACTTGCAACAACTTGCATTTCATTAATGAAAGATCAGGCCTGCAGGGATGAGACCTATTTTACAGCAAAACCTATACTGGGAACCGGAACAATAAAAAGCTTTATAGTCACAAAATTACTACCGTCATGTTTGACCGCGGGGCCCTGAGGCGGTTTTTACGGGGTAGGTTAGGTAAGGTAAGAAGAGCTGCGTTAGGTCAAGCTAAAATGAGACATAAGAGCGCAGCTTAGGATTGCATCATTTTACAAAGTGAGAACGTTAGCTAATCGTGGTACACGGGTCACCCATGGGTCAAGTTAGCGTATACAATATAGCTAATTATTATTTTAGCGTAAACAGGAATTATTGAGTTAGAAAGTGTTCGTCAGAGTTAAGTGACTGGTGTTATCTTAGACGGGGTGTGTTACATTAGAAGAGCTGCTTTAGGTTAAACTCGGGTAGATTGTAATAGCGTAACGTGATCTCGTTCACTGTGGAAGGTGTAGACTTTATTCAACCGCGGAATTTCCACGGGTCCCGCTAGTCCAATAAAATCTGGCAATGGGTGGCTTCTATGTAAAATGGGCTTTTCTAAATTTATAAATTACCTCATTTCTGTGAACTGGAACTAGGATGATATGCAATTTCATTAATTCAATTGAATGCAAAAGTCTCGTGCCTGATTAGTGAGGATTCTCTGAAGTTAGGGCAGGTCTATACAAGTCCTCGATGGCCCATGAAATACTTTAATATTCCTGCCTAAAAGATCAGTGATGCAGCAGCTCCCGGAAGCACTATCGTCACTCACGACGATTTTACGTTCACGTAAGCTCTCCTGCGCGAGCCACCACTAAAATAAACACTACCTAGGCAAACCTAACCTAGCCTAACCTAACCTACCCTTACCTAACCTAACCTCCTTACCTAACCTTCTAACCTAAGCTAACTTTACCTAACCCAACCTAACCTAACCCAACCTAACCCAATCTAACTTTTCTAACCTTACCTAAGTTACCTAACCTAACCCAACTTAATCAGCGATACTGCGAGCAGCGCGGCCCACCAACTTGAACGCCGCTCACGCGCACACGATCTGCGTACACAAACACGCACACATCTCCGTCGTGAGAGACGTTAGCGCCTCCCGGAGCAGGCGTGACAAGTGAACACTGACCTACAGTGTAGTGGCCACGGGCGTAGTTATTTGCTGCATCTTCCTTTCCAGTGATCAGGACCGACGGGTTGAACAGTTCTCGATATGTTCCAGTGCGTACTTCATCTGAAAAAAAAAAAAAAAAAATTAAACATCATTTCAAAATTGTCTTACATTCGACACCTTCTGTTCTAGCCCTAAATTAAAAAGTTTCTTTGCGTTGAACTCTTCAAAATATATAATGTTGTTAATGTTATATTAATTGCAGGTATACGTATATGTTACAGTGAATGTGCAAAACCAGTAATTTCATGAAATCCCTGAAAATGTCATTGATTTCATGGAATACCTGTTTCTCTCCGGGAATTCGTGAAATTACTAAATTACTTGGGAATTTCATGAAATCGCTGAATTAAAGCAGCTATATTTACACAAATGAAAATAATAATAACTTTAGACTCCTGAACGATTTATAAATTCACCTTAAACTTTCTCTCATATACAACATCAACCTTTAGAACCTTTAGTAGGCCTTCAGGGTATCGCTTTCGGAACCCACTCCATTTCCTTCTTTATTCCTTTCATGTTGCAACCAATGAAATTACATACCTAGTGCTATTATCACATCGCTGTTTTCTTGCATGATATTCCATGTGTCTGTTGACTTCTTTTTCTTCGCTTCGTTTACAAATCTCTAACAATTCCTGACAGATATCTACTATGTTTAGCGTATATGGAAGGTTCATTCAAACAGGATCTATAGTGAAACGTTATAGGGAGAGCACTTCATTCCTTGTATAACGAATGAAAATTTCATTATTAAAGAACGTAAATTTGATTACAGTAAAATTTGGTAATTTACATAGTTCCAATTTACGTATTGTAAGTTTTAGCTTTTTTTGTCAATCTGTGCTGATTAATTCTTTGGGACCTTGCTAGAAAATATAACCGTTAACTATTCATTCCTTGGTAAAAGGTCATGTTCGACAGGCAGCCACAATTAAGTCTTCGAGGCTCGACTTATTCGAAACTTCAGGCAGGTGCGTTGGCTAGACCCGTTGAAGTGACAGGGATTGGCTGTCCATAGGTTACTCCTGGGACTTCCAGAAACTGAATCCTGCTCCGTAAACTGGAGGTTTCAACAGGCTCAAAGCAATCGCTTGCCTCTAGTACCTGCAGCACGATTGGAAATGACATAGTCAAAGCTTCTCCGTGAAGTTTTAGGCAAGAGAAGACTCAATGGCCTAACTTTGGTTTAAAGCTCAGGGGCCTAATTTCCAATCGAAGACGCCCTTACGTTCCCTTTTAACGCTTCAATTGCTCTTGATTATATAGACTTCCAATATACGCTAGCCATATTAGATCTTTGCTAAGAATTGTTAGTGGTGGGAAAATACAGCAGACAAAAAGACGAACACAGAAAGTAGAATATCACAGTTTAAAATAGCAATGGGAGAATAGAACTAATATCATTACCCCCGATAAGGAGGTTATGTTTTTGTCGTGTTTATCTCTTTGTCTGCCACCAAGATTACTCAAAGAGTTATTAACCGATCTTTAGAAAATTTACAGGGATTGTTAGGCATGATAACAGTAACAGATGATTAACTTTTGGTTAAAATCCATTCATCTCTTTGTTTGTCTGTGTGCCTATTTTTCTCAAGGCCATAACTCAAAAAGTTGAGACAGATTTTCATGAAATTTACATGACTTTTTATGTATAATACGAAGAGCAGATGATTATATTTTGTGGTGATATGTTTGTTCCTTTGTCGGTGTGTTTGATTTTAAGCTTGCGAGCACAATAAATAAAAAAAGTATGAATGGATCTCTATGAAATTTACATGAGTTGTTTGTAGCGTTAAAAGACATAGATGATTCAATTTCGATAATACTTTGTTGGTCCATTTGTGTGTCTGACTTATGTTGGTCATATTGTTTGTTAGCAGCATGACGCAAAAAGTTATGAATGGATCTTCAAGAAAATTACAAACATTGTTAATACTATCAAAAAGTGCAAATGATTCGATTTTAGTACTGTTACAAAGAAAATTGTGGTTTCAGGACTAGTTTAAATTTTTCGTTATCGTTGCCTTGCTTGGCGAAGGTATGCTCTCTCACAGTGCTCTCTAGTTGGTTATGTTGTTGCTTGTTGCCATCGTCCGGGTCCGACAAAGCCAGCTTGGGGAGCGCAGGCTCTGGAGAGGAGCTGGGTAGAGCGGGGAGAAAGTCGATGAGATGAAGAGAACAAGGGAACCTGCAGCGCCAAGGGGGTCCAGCCAAAGACTACTCATCCCAAGATCAGTGGGGTGACTAGGACTTGAGAAAAGGTGATCGACAGTCTGTGCACCCAGTCCACAGAGCTGACAGGAGAGATTATCAGTCCGTCCCACTCGGAACTAACAGTCCGCTAAGAGCGAACAGTGGCTACAGCGAAGCTGAGAGAGGGTAGATCGGAAAGGTCTGGGAGGAAAGACTCATCCGCACAGGAGAAGGGCATTTATAGCCGAGACTCCTACTGGGGGCGGGGGAATGCAGCGACAGCAGTTAAAATTGAAGACTGTGTAATGAATTCAGTGCAGTACCGTATTGCTCAGGGGGGGAGGTCACATCTGTGAGAAGGGAACTAATATCCTCTTTAAATTTTGATTGAAGAGTATGTCCAGTACGGCGGGGGCTGGAGGGGCCGTGATTGTACCATGAGCAGGGTGATGTAGCTCGATGCACTGAAGAGATACTTTTTTGACAGCAGCCCATGATTGTCGCCAACTGGCAGGGTTGAAGTTTCCTGATTGAGGTAATGCGCCGATGCCACGCGGTGGGATCCAGTGGCTATGTGCAGAGCTGCAATCTGCACCGCCTGCAGCTTGCTCACTGCACTTTTTGAGACATTGCGAAACCAAACAGGACAATTTCGAAAAATTGTCAAGTCCACAAACAATAATGTTCATAATAATCGGAACTTCCGTGTCATTCGGGATTAAATGGTCTACACTCCACCATATTACTCACTTTAAAGGGTAGGATGTAATTCTATTTGAAAATATTACCCACTCTACATGCTATTAAAATACACATTACAATTTTCAAGTTTATTATAATAGTAACAGTATGCCACTGAGTTATAAGAATGCACACAATGCAATACAACAGTCTCTATAAGCCAAACAGGCTTCACGTCCACACACTATCACAATACTCACCGAAGAACGGTAAACTACAAATCAGTACACTATAGCACAAACTCACCAACAAATGTAGGCTCCAAGTCCACAGTCTAGCACAATTCCTACAAGGGTAAGCCTCAAATCCTCACACAAGCTCAGAGATTGCGGTAGACTCCAGGTCCGAACACCAACACCTAACCCACCAACAACGGCAGGCCCCAAGTCCACACACAAGCACAATACTTAGAATATGGATTGACTCCAGGTCCGAACACCAACACCATACTCACCAACAACGGTAGGCTCCAAGTCCACAAAGATAGCACGAGGCACATGTTTCCCAGCCTGAGTTTCATTGAAGAATGTGTTGAAGGACTCATCGTTGAGCAGTCCATCTTCATCCTCCTCGTCCAGAATCATACCGTCGGGCTGGATGCCGTGTTCCAGACAGTAGAGTTCCCAGCAGGCATTGCCCATCTGCACCCCGGCCTGACCCACGTGGATGCTGATGCATTCTCGCTGCGGGGGAGAACAGGTATTAGGGATGCTGTGGTGACCTGCTTCAACGGAAGGAGAGCTAGCACGACTCTGTGGCAGCAATTTCTTATTAGTTGTACCTTCCGAAAGACTCATTTCAAAAATTTTATGTCAGTGATACCGAGCTATATGGTCTGGTTTTCATTAGGAGGAGCCCCGCAGCCTTTTCAAGCATCAAAATTATACAATTCTCGATGCGACTTTCAATTATTATAAATTTTTTGGCATGGTTGCAAGTTATTACGTTTTTACTTAATTAATTGTGATAGAATTGATTAGGTGAATGAGGTGCAGGTTACAACTTTTTTCATCAAGACAACCAAAGGGCGTTTGGCACCAGTGCTTTAAAATATCACTGCGGTACAAAGGAAAGCAAAAATTGAAGAAATGGCGTCACAGGAGGGGGCCTGTGCGGTACAACAAATCAGATATTCATATTTGAGCTAGAAGTAGACGAGTAGGACAGCCGCTGTTAACAAAGGTAGAATATGTGGAGAAAATCAAATGAAATACGGCGATAGTTGGGCATAAACTTGGATGTAGATGAGCTACAGCACTTTTGTTCCAAGTTATTAATGGTACCAATAATTATGAAGCAAATCTAAGTAAAAGTAATGCAACAAGTACAAACTTGTAACATGGTTCAGCAATTAGTAACTAAAATACTAAAGAACAAAAAGGATATGCAGAACATCTCAGCAGCTGTAAAGGCAATGAATGGTTGCAAACTGATTTTCAGTAACGTAGCCTGCATTGTTTTTCAATGCAACGCCATCGGATAACAACTGCACGAAACAAGTGGTCATTGCTGGCTGCCCATACTCTCCGCACGGATCTGTCTCATTCTACTTTCTTTGATTCAGTTCTCAACACACCAGCGGCTCTTGATCGTACTTGCGTGCATTCATGATCGTCTCTTTGGCAGGGATTCTTCCCTCTTCCTCCTTCTCCCTCCTCTCCCTTTGTTTCCTCTCTTTTCATCAGTCCTCTATATCGTACTAACATAATGGCAATTAATGGCAATAGCTCATAGAGGGCAGAGGCGTCAGTTTTGGTTTTTCTTGGGAATGGGCCTATTGGTTCGTCTACTGCCGCCTATCTAATCTAATATTAATAATATAATGAGGTTGATAGCAACGTAACCTCTTCACATCTTAATTGATGAATGTAAGAGCAGCATTTTCGAACAAACTCTGAATAAGTTTGCAACAAAATTTAATCTCTTCGAACGGTGACTTATTCTTAGTGTACATAACCCGAACGACTAAACGTTACACCAATGAAACTTCAAATTCAATACATCAGTCTCTCTGTCGTAATCATATTTATTCTATCAAAATCAGTGCTCAGCACACTACAGATACTAGACTTCAGTGCTGGCACCGTATACTCTGTCACCCTCTCCTATGGCCCAAACGGAGCCATTCCATTGTGTGTCAGATCATATGCATATTGAATTGCCCGGATCGATGAGTGAACAGTGTGGTCATGGAGCTACTTTGGTCTCGATAGTACTGGTCAGAGCCGGCCGACGGGCTGGGAGGTTTAGCTGCAAGTGTTCAACTACGTCGACAATACTGTCAGCCATGAAAGTGTGTAGCGGGACTGGGAACGTCTCGGTCGCAGTCGGTATAAGCTTTACAAGTAGTACCAGTTGTAGCGAAATTTGGGTCACGCTTTATTGCAGGCTGATTGTTGTAAAAAGAAGTTAAGCTTTAAGACACAGTATCAAAGTGATTGTCAACACAAGGAAGGTTTCCACTACATTCAGTGCAGTGATGCATTTTCAATAAGATTGACGCAGTGAACACCGAGTTATGCGACTTCTCGTATTTTAACCCAATTGCTAACGTGTCACGCTTTATTGCAGGTGTAACCAGATGCCGAGTCAACGACGATTGACTACTACACAGGAGGAGCGTATTCTCTAGGGCTAGCAGAAGGTTTTGCTGTGGTGGAGCTAACCAGACAACTTGAACGGTCCCCAAGGACATTGGAGCCCGATATGAAGAGCACCATTATTGTGGTTAGGAAAGACAAAGGCAGGCGGAGGACGATAACCAAGATGAATATGCGTAGAATACATTGGCAGGTGCTACCAAATCTTGGAGCAGCCAGCGCTGCTTTATTCAAAGGTGATGGGATTGGTTCTGTATCGAAAAGTACCCGTTGTCGGGTTCTTAAAGAGCAATCAGAAAATGTGAAACTCACTCTCATTTTCCCGCAAGAAAAAACGCATTTCACGAATGAGGCTT
The DNA here is from genome assembly GCA_001587735.2 of Parhyale hawaiensis. Classification (NCBI taxonomy): domain Eukaryota; kingdom Metazoa; phylum Arthropoda; class Malacostraca; order Amphipoda; family Hyalidae; genus Parhyale; species Parhyale hawaiensis. Next base: position 1,140,463 of record LQNS02278156.1, read on the forward strand.
GAGCTACTTTAGATGGGCCTAAAATATCGGCCAACCTTTGGCTACCTTCTGGAGAACTTCGTCCTACACAATTCTTTGGCATCAGCAGTGTGGGGCTGTAGTAATGCTCTGGGCAGGGATCTTCGATGGCGGAATTGCTCGACCATTTTGAAGGCTCGAAAATGCTAAAATCTTTTGTAAAACCTAACTACAGCCGGTTTCTGGGAGAGTATTATTTTTGGCCATGTTTGGCAGACAGGCCACCTGTACGCCGACGTCAGCTAAGGTCCAAGCAAGATAATGCGACATCACGTTCCGTAAAGGCCTCCATGGCGTTCCTGAGTAGTCAGGGAGGCACATCTCATGATATGATCCAGAGCTTCTCCTGACCTCAACCTCTATCAAAAATGTTTGGGGCACGTTTTGAAAAAGGATTTACATGAGGGAGGTAGTAGAGGGAGGAAACTTTTACGACAGATGATTCATAGTACTGCTGAGAAGAAAATATCTCCTGAGATTGGAGGGTTAACTGATTTTATGGAGGATAGACGATACAAAGTCGACTTGAAACAGGGACCTCATACACCACTGCAACAAGCAACTATGTTATTCCAGAAATAGACTGAAACTCTGTAGGCTACCCACCTCTCAAAAAAACATTGAGCCACGATCAGTGTTAAGTGTTTTAAGGCTTGTTCTAATTAAGCCTATTGAAAACTTCCACACTGTTTAACCACATATTGGAAACCGAAATTTTTATTTCGGGTGAACACAAATTACATGAGGTGGTAATTCTAAGCTAGCCTCAGCTATATAATAAGAAAAAACACTGATTTAAAAAAGAAACTACTCCATTCGGTGTTTCGAGGCTGCTACCCCCTCCCCCCACACACACGTTGTTGTTATCATTCACGCAGCCACTTAACAAAATTAATGCCACACTTCAATGCTTCACTGCATTCCTAAGTATCATCAGTCCCCCTAACATACATATGTACATGAGTTATTTTCAACAAACGCGTGGTATTCTTTCACTTCTGGTCATCGTACAACCTTTCGATTGCATTTGACCGTATTTGAGGGCTAATAGCTCAAGTGCAGTAGCTCTCGTGTAATCATTTTCATGTCTTGAGTGTTACATAATATATAGAAAAGCAAGCTAAGCATTTTGGACTAATCGTCCAATTGCCATGAACATATTGTAGGATATTCGAATTATTTGCCCAGCGAACAGAAAATTGAGGACAGAAGTGTCAACTCTGTGAACAAGTTTCGAGCAGTGTCAGAATTATAAAAAATGACACGTGTTTTGACACGTACGACGACACCGGATAACATAAGCAGTTCCAAAGGTGTCGTGTTAATTAACCGGACCCTATTGTACCAGCGTTCTTTCTGAATTCCATACGATAGTGCAATTCGAGATTTATAGTGAGATATAAATCTGAAGAAAACTTGAAATGTTTACGGAAATTGAAAAATATTCAATTTTGACAATTTAGGGGAAGAGTGAGGGAGGGAGAGAGACGAGGGGGGGCGGGATCGTACAATTGTGTATTGTCCTGCTTGATTTATATGTATCAGTATTTCATTCAGGGACTGATTCTTCTTCTATCAGAATGTTGGATCACATAAGGCTGGTTCGTACTATTCTCAAATGATCGTGTCCCCTTCACTCAGCGTCCTGATGCGGGGCTGTATCCGTTTAAACAATTTAAAATACACAGTTTTTTGAATTGACGGCTTACATTATAGCAAATCCCATCAAGATTATCGGCCATCTCGGAGGCAGTTTCGATTATTTAGCATCTGAGTCAAATCAGAATGTCTTTACATGAACAAAATAAAACGCACAGTGGCTGAATTACAAGAACACCAAAATTCGACCTGTAACCTCGTCGTATGATGAAAAAATAAGTTGTTTTTATTCTAAGTTGAGTAAAAGTCGGACGCTTATTTTGAGCCCGGTCCATTGGGTGAACTTACCTTGGCAGCAGACATTGTGGGTAGTGTCCACAGAAAGGATAAACTATTTTAGAAAAATGTTTCAGAATGTTTCTTTTTCCCGACCTGTGTGACATACAATTAACAAAAAATTATTATCCGGTTTCTGTTAAAGAAAGCCCTCGGAATTAAACTTAGTTCATAAATATGTTTTGGAAAACATTTACACCCACATGCAATTAGCTGTCTCATTCCTATCATTATACAATGACTAAGATTTATTCAGGAGCTAATTGGTGACTTATAACTGAACACTTTATTATTAGCTTTCAGTACAGAATCATCATTATAACTGTACGAGTACTTCATGCATATAAAATGGGTACATAAATGCCTCGCTACATCCTGGAAACAGCACCTTCTATGTCAGAATACAGAATTAAAGTAAACCATCGTAACAAAAGTAGATGGGTAATTACGAATTTTTTACGTGTACATTTATATACTTATTAATATAGTGTTTCATTACTTGATAAAAAATTGTGTCTCCCCTGAAATTCAAGGAGCAGTCTCAGTTTAAATTTTTTCAAGCTTAGCACTGTAAGCACTGGACTTCAAGTGTATAAATTTAAAAATTGAAATACGAAATTTTCTGATGGAGCTGGACATAATTATTATATTGGGTACTGGGTTCTAGCTGTGCCTGAGATACAGTAGTACTTGAGCATCAGAGTTCGGTTCTACTGCTTCAGCAGGAACTGGTTCTAGAAAAACTGGTCATACGGGTGAATGATGCAGCGTAACTGAAGCCAGTTCCATGCAATGCGACGTCACCAAAGGGAGGCCTAGTAGCAACGTTTCGTCAAAAATCCCGCTCTACGAGCAGGCCAAGTTTCTCAGAGATCTCGATATTCTTACGTCACTAGAGTGAGGTCAGTAATTACTTTTTCGAAATAAGCTTCGCCTCACGAGCAAGCCATGCGTCTCAACGGCCTCAATGAAATGACGTCATCAAGGGGAGGGAAGCACTAGCGTCTCGACATCAGTCCCAGTTGACGACCAGACCTTCCGTCTCGCCTCGGCAGCGCCCGCTGGCAACAAGTCGCAGCGCGCCTCATTTCCAATACATTATTCAGTGGAATTTCAGCGGCGATGTCACGCGATGCCGCTCTCTGTAGGGGCTGGTGAGCGGGGGAGGAGGAGGTGCTCGATTAGCTGCTGTTAGTCTCTGATTATTCTTGCTGGCATCACCGGCATAGAACATATCTTCTATGGAAAATCCTTCACTGGCCTAGTCATATTTTCTAGAGGAAATCCTGAGCTATCTTCAACCATGTCTTCTAAGGAAATTCCTTCCCCGGCCTCAACCATATCTTCTGAGGGAAATTCTGAACCATATTCAATCATATCTTCGAAGGGAATTCATTCACCACCCTCAACCAAATCGTGCGAGGGAAATCTTTCCTATTTTGTTCACTTTGTACGACGAAGCCGAAAAATGTCATTTGTTGTTTCATTTCGATGCTATGCCCATTACATGTTTTAAAGGGTAAAGCACCGTGCAGTTTCCACTCCTCAATCAGTACTATATAATAACTTGCGTCGTGTTTTTATTTATTTATAAATATATTTATATTTTTTCTGCCACGCTCTACGGGGATAAGATAGGAAGAAATTCAAGTGCTCAGCCAACCATCAAAACTTTCACGGCTTGGCGTGGCCTTTCAGGTATTAGTCCTGGAAATTCCACGATTATATAAAAATCAGCACTTTATGATAATTCACGTAATCTTTTCATTTTCAGGCGATAGCAGCCCGGGACAGGAGACAACGGGTATTTTTCGGAAAGTACTAATTTTCTTCCGTCACTTGTAATGACGGCTCGGCTGCTCTAGTATTTACATCTAAAGAAAACTGAAACGCTTTATGGCGAAAGACCATTACCTGCGGTAGGGGGCAAATTCGACGCCGTCATCTTTTATGGTCAGCATACACTAGAGTTGTGACATTTTTCACATCTCAGTCCACATATCGGATTGCCTGAATGAAAAATAAATATTATTATGACTCAACTACGTCTGTCTCTTTTTGGGTCTACAAATAACAAAATTCATCGTCGTCATTTTTATAGCCAGCTAACTCAAAATTTTTGCCATTTGTCCCATCTCAACAACCCACCTGACAGCCTGGAAAAAATATTATTATGACTCTACTCCTTCTGCCATATTTTGGGTCGTTTTCGATGGCGAGCTAATTCTTGTTTTTCGGCATGGGTCACGTCAAGATCAACCCACCAGACTCTCTGCATGAAATTATGAACAATGATCAACTCCTTCTACCAATTTTTGCGTGAACAGACAAATAAACTCATATACAATTATATACTTAAATGGTGAAGGAAGAAAAATTATCACCTCTCCTTGCTTCGCTCGCTGGTAATAACAATGAACTCGCTAAGCCCGTGCGTTACTGCTTGACATTAGAACTTTAGAATTTTCATTTACATCACATTCAGCATATTTTTATCTATAAAATTACCATCTATTTCATTTTCCATAAAATAGCAACATTGAGCAATTTTTATTCGTAGAATGAAAGAGGGACTTCATTTCATTTATTAATAGGAAGGCTCGAGTAAGATAGATTGAAAGTTTACTTCGTTTTTTTTTTCGTAGGAACTACATTGGTGAGCGAGAACTCATTCCTGGGAAAGATGTTGGACCTTGCAAGGGTAAAGGTTGGTTTCTACATTTCAGTTGGTGATTTCTAGCTTTGACTTATAACGCTTCGTAAATCATAGTTATTGGTAGGTTTGATAGGTCTATGACAGACAGACACATTTGATACCTTACAAATAATTGGTCAAATAGTACTAGACGCTGTAGAATAAAGTGTCTGAGTAGCCATTGGGAGTTAAAAGAACAAAAAAACTTTTTGGACAAACACAAAGCAAAGCTAATACAATTGCAAAACATATTCTTTAAAACGTTATTTTTAACAGAAGGTAAGAAAGTTTGCATAATTAGCCTCAATTAACAAGATTGGTACTTAGTCTTTGGTAACTAGCCGTGTCGCCCGTCCCATAATTCTTTAAAGGACAATATCAAGGAATAACATTCAAGTTAATGTCATATCTGTGAGAAGAATACGACAAACACATAACATACTAGGAGGAAATGCAGAAATAAATGCTTTTTTTTTAATTTAATGAAAGTTAGCTTTGAATATCTGTAGCCGGTGTTAAACTTATACCATGCTTCGAAATAAATAACTTTGTATTTTCTTCAATTTTCCTCAGGTGTATTAATGGTAATTTCGCTAGCAGCAGAGAAAACTGAAGTTATTTCACTGGGACGGAAAACGACCCAAATACGAGTACATATAAATACTACGCTTTGCACAACGAACTAGCATATTGCCTTTGAAAATAAAGTATTATTTGCATATGAAGCATTGGGCTGTACACACGGAATACTTTCGGCTTAGCACAGAAACTGAAGGACCAAATATCAATAATGATTTTTCTCTAAATTTGGGTCGTCCTCGCGTTGACTTGTCACACATTTGATGAGTGCAGACGGAAAACAAAAGAAAGAAATAAATTAATAATAAAATGAAATTAGCCATTTAGGGTATATGAAACCCAAATAAAATTTTCATCCAAGGGCATACAGTAGCAGTTCTTCTTTCTCTACGTGCGGTAACTGTCCAACAAAAAATCTATTCTCGGCTGCAGTACACTAGTCTATGCACTAGTCTGTGCTTATTGCACAGAAGTCTATGTTCATTAACTGTGAACAAGCTGTACAGGAACTGCTCACAACATGTTAGGTGCGTAGGCATATAACAACAATAATGCATCAACTGTACACAAAAATCTATGCACCGGAACAGCCTACACACACAATAAAAAATCTGGGCTTTAACTACAAATCAATGCACTGTAACTGCTCTTAGAACAAATCCGTGTCCAGTAACTGGACGGTAATGCGCAGCCTTCAGCACTGCACACCCTCAGCTAACTGAGGTGCTCCATGCACGTAGACGTAGTGAAGGTAATAGAAGTGCGGCCCTCCACTGCAACTCGTGATTGCCCGAGCATCGATGATCCCGTTGCTAAACAGGCGTTACTAACATCAACATCAAAGGTGCGCTAAATTCTATCGATGATTTCTGTCACGCGTGCTCTGTGAACGAATTGGTCACGTGACGTTTGGAGGGGTTACTATGACTTAGTTTATTGTAGGGTAATCCCAATAGGGTACACGAAACAGTACCTACGTTGCCTGGGGGGTAGCAGCAATAACGGAACTAGCGAATGATAAGTTCCATAATGCAAATTTTCCTTAAAAAAATTATGATTGAAAAAATGTTGTTCTTGCTAGAATATCGGCGTCTCATTTCGTTTTTATATGTAATGAACTAAAGCAGCCCACAGGTAGCTAGTATGACAGCCTTGGAGTGTGCACTCTTCATGGTGAAAATAGGGTAAAATTTCTAGAAAAAATGGCGAGGCAAGGCTAGTTAACAACACAATAGAGCATAGCGGCTCTTGTAACTACATGTAGAAATGATTCATTGGTGGGGTAAGAAAATCAAAATTATCTGCGCTCAGCACCGCAATTATTACTGTTTTAAAAAAAAGCTCAAAGGTTCTTTGAAAATATTCGACGGCACTAACTGTCAAAAATCTCACCCGTTAAGTGATTTCGCGACTACTGCAGCATAAAGCTGACAGAATAATGACAATTTAAAGTTTTTCCAAGACAAATAACAAGTTGAGAGTTTTCAATTAGAAGGTAAATTCGACCACCGCTGTAGCCTCGTGAAAGTTTAGGTCGTATTACAAGGATTTCCTATGAATGTTTGCACATGTGGACAAGAGCCTTCTGAAAATGGTATAATTTTGAACTGGGTCAATCTCATTCAACGTAATTATAATCGTATTCCCTATTCGTCGATTTAATTACCAAATAAAACAAAAAGTTATGGGTAAAACATTCACGAGCTAACCAACAAATTCGAACTCTCTTCCAAGTTCTTTCAGATTATTATAACTTGACAAGGGCAGTAACATTTCAATCGATAATAGATGTTAATGTGAGTCATGTCAGAGCTACATAGTTGCCTGAGGGAATTCATTGGTCCTCCATTTGCAGGTACTCATTTAACAATTCCCTGAATCAGTCCAATGTTCTAAATTAACTTACATACGCCAAGTGGAGATGATCATGATATTCCCACTAGGATGAAGCATCGTTCAACTTTTATCCTATTACGACGTTATAATCTGCTTTAAATTTATTGAGCTCATTAGGGTGATACCAAATTTAAATATAGCAGAAAATTTTATCCCTACATTCTAGAGTGCATATTGTGTAATTTGTATTAAGACAAGTGATAAATTAATTTTACTGTTGAGGAAAAAGTTAAATATTTGAGAACATTTTTCAAAGTGGGGCATATTGTAGTACTATTTTTCACTTTCATTCAATGAGGACATATCGGGGCTTCAAATTTTTTTATGGCTAGGTCATGTGAGATGCGGTACTATATATGACACGGTTATGTTGCGTCGAATTAATTACCAGACCAGACACCAACTATAACATTCTGCGCTCGAATAATATTCCCGCTTCTTGACTCTGCACTTTGTGCTCTCAAGTGACGAAATCACCACTTTTATCTTCAATTTCTGCTGGCTGCACATACTTCTTAGTTTGAAAGATTCTTTCTTCTTTCTTTCTTTCATATTTCTGAAGATGACGTATTGCGGCTTTTAAGAAGGCCGTTAATTTTTTAACATAAATAATTAACTCCTGCAGAGCAGTCTTTCGTTAATGATAAACTTGCAACTGGGTTTGCAAACATGGCATCTTAAGTTTAAAGTAACATTGACAGAGGTCAAAATACTAATTTATTACCATGATAGTGTTTTTTGCCCCCGACCGTCCATGACTTCCACTCGATACGGTTGATAATCCCAACGAATATCAAATGCGTAAATTTTGTGGGACTTATCAATTTTTAAAACAGTTAATGTGCCGCTCCAAGTTTCGGGAAGACTTGCCTGATGCAATTTATAATAATTATTGCAGTGAATGTCAAGAAAATCAACTGCTTCTGACGGATAACATATGAATATGTTATGTCCATCATGCTATCAGCTTAGCAGCTGATAGCACAAGTGCAGTATTCGCCATTAGGCCATTTTAATTGTAAAACGTAGCGATTTTTAACTTGAGGAACTTTTAACAGAGAAGTAGTTAAAAGATTAATAATAAATGAGTAATAACCGTCACAGGAACACTTCCATTACATTGGTATATATATATAAAATTGGCAGTCAGAATGTTCATGGTATTCCATCCGCTACCTAGCTGGCAACGTCAGTCTGTCAGCGCTGACAGATGAGTCAACATCGTGAAGAGTTCTAGATTTGGATGCCGCAGGCAACCAGGACGACCTTTGCGTATTTCATAGCGCACTAAAATGCATGTCTTGTTTTCCACATAGCGATGATCAATGTAATAAAAAAAATTTTTGAGTTAGAAGGAAAGTTGGGTTCACTGAGTGACAGAAGCTTTATCTTCATAACCCAATCATTGCAAAGAAGGCGAGGGGCGATGCTACTTGGAGCCACACACCAGCTGGATTTTCAACGATGCCCATATCCAGAACAGGCAGAAAATCCAGGAAATGATGGCAGGGAATGGGTTCTTTGTATAGAAGATACATGATGGGCTAAGATCGGAGCAACAGAGTGGGGGCAACATGGGAGCAAAAACATTGGGGAAACGTGTGGGCAATAAAATATAGCAACTTGTGGTAATATGGAGCAATAAATAGAGCAACATCAGGGCAACAAAATGGGGTAACAAGGAGCAACGAATAGGGCAACACGAGGACAAGAAAATGGGGCAACGAATTGGGCAACATGAGGTAATAGAATGGGCAAAATGAGCTACAACTTTTGAGACCCAGAGTCGTTCAGAACACAGTACAGTGTATACAGCACTCTTTACCCGGCCCAGCAGCTAAAGACAGATGGCTGAGAGATAACCTGTGCAAAGATACCACGAGATTCACTATTCCTAGCGAAGCCTGCAATAATCCTTCCGATAAAATTTCTTCGGACTAAACTCTGTAGGTGTCCCCAAAAATAGAAATCATGAGGTGCCATGTCAGGAGACGTTGGTGGTATATCTTTCTCTCTGTATTCTAGTTGCTATTCTGGAATTGATATTTCTGATGGATATAGGAAAACAATCCCGGTAGGAAAAAAGGCCCGATGGAAAACAGCCACCCGGTAAAAAGCCCCGGTGGAAAAAAGCCACCAGAAAAAAAGCCCCGGTACGAAAAAAGCCCAGGTAGAAAAAAGCCACCCTAAAAAAAGCTCCGGTGGAAAAAAGCCACCCTAAAAAAAGCTCCGGTGGAAAAAAGCCTCCAGAAAAAAAAACGCAGGAAAAAAGGACCCGCCTATCTCCTAATGTAAATTTATCGCCCATACTTAGCTATTTTGAAGAAAGTTATATTTTTGTGACCACTTTTTGATGCGATTCTGATAGCAATCAACTGTGATCATTGGTCAAATTTGATCGAACCGTGATTTCACTAGCGGGCTGATCATGCATGATCAAGAGAGTAATTTCAGCCGTTAGACAAACAAACATTCAAAATTTGAAATGCAAAGTTCGCGATGTCTCCTTTTATTTAAGGATAAATTTGATACTGATTTCCCCGTTTGCGTTTTACCAATTCTCTACTTACTTTAAACAATCACTTCAAATTTAAACGTTTTACTCCCGCTTAAACCAAAACTGCATAACAATTAACCATTTTGCAAAACTACTTAAATAGTTGAGCAAAACGTTTAAACTGTTCGGCTTGAAATTCAGGTCTCCTGACCATTCTGAGCTGCAGGCCTAACACGCATGCATGACTTAAACTTTAATTCGTATGCCCGTCAGACTTGAACAGTTTAAACATTATGCATACCGTAACTGTTGAAGAAGTTTTGAAAAATGGTTAACTGTTGTACAGGTTTGGTTAAAACGGGTGCAAAATGTTTAAATTTGTGGTAATTCTTTAAAGCAATTAGAGCATTGGTAAAACGCAAACGAAAAAAAAAACAGTAATATATGTTATTATGATTGCTTGTATTACTGACTTCCTGAATTGTAGTTTAGTTTCGTCATTGCGAGGGCACACTATCGCAGAAATTGCTTACTCACGCAACTTATCCTTTCGACGGTCTCGGTGCCGTGACTACTGTACTCATGGTGCTTCAATGTTAGGCTAACACTGTGCGTCATTGCAACTTAAACTTACATAGAAGTAGAAGGTATTCTAAATGCCGTGACATTGCCGCTTGTCCTCCCTCTTCTGGAGTACTGCTCTGTAGTCTGGGGTTCTGCTGCCGATTGCCATCTGTGTTTGCTTGACAAAGTGGTTCGTCGATGTGCGTTCATGCTGGGTGGTGTTGTGC